>OZ017797.1:18348562-18948562 GCA_963969395.1 Pseudoscleropodium purum
TGTTTTCTTTTGTTCTTCTATTTTTTTAGAAAATGATTCAGGTAGTACTATGTTCATCTTGAGAATTTTGTGTGAAAAACAGAGATCTTGTACAATAATCTGACCTCCAGCAAATACTTTTAAAAAAAAAGAAGAAATGATTCACACAATACCCCAAAATTTAAAATTAAGGATAATTTCCATGGTGACCAGCCCAGCGTCATCTGAACTCTCCATGTGCTTCTTGTGACCAGGATGTGAACATAGACTCTCCGAGAGTCTCCGTTGGACCATCCGTGGTGCATTAATTTCAAGGCATGGTGCTCGTAGATTATTCAAATTGGAAATCAAAATGGCTACAGTGCAAGCAACTGAAAGTCTTTGCTCTGTCAGTGCAGCTTTGCAAGCAAGTGCAACTGAATGTGTTTTTGGATTGCATGTTGGATTCAGTATTGTTGCACATTTCAGAGCTTGTTAAGTGTGTCAGGTTGGAAGCTGCTTTTGTTTGTTGTGCAAGTTGTGTGTGTGTCCTTTGAGTTTGAGTCCTTTTGTAAGTAAGTTGCATTGGCATTGTGTGCTGTGCAAAGTGGCGGAGATTGTGGCAGGGTGTTGAACAATTCAAAGGTGTATCAATTTAATTTCATTTATATACACAAAAAACTTCGATGAGATCAGTGGGTTTCCAAGACAGTTCATAAGCTTACTGCTGTCTGGCACTGTCGTTGCTATTTTGGGTGTTTTTGTTTGGGTGTTTTGAGTTGGAGGCTCAGTCCTGCCAATTGTGTTGTTTATTTCGTAATAACTATCCGAGAGATATCATTCGTACTGTCAATGTGGCAGGCAGTGATCAATTCCCAGAACTAGTTTATGGAATTTAGAATGCTACCCTTCAAAAACAAGACAGACATGCATCAACTTTGGCTACTACCTTCAGTTGAGAGTGAGTAGTATCAAAGAGAAAAAAATAGAAAAGAAAGGATTTTGCAAGTTGTGAAGGATTGATTAGGAGTGCTAGAACACATTCAAAACTGACTTAAACAGATGCCAAATTCCAAATTGGAGGACATTGCAAATTGGCTATCAAATTCTATTGTTTGTTATAGGTTTGGCTAAAATGTCTCCATTACAAACCCCCTTTTTATACATTGTACTAGTAGTGCAAGGATTTTTTTTGGGGTAGAAACTCAGCTAATTTTAGCTGGATTTTTTTGGGGGTCCTAGTGGTTTCAACATGGTTGATAATGAAATTACTGCTGTAACGGACTGTACTCTGAATTGAAAAGAGTTGCGGAGAGTTGCAGCAAGAGTCCGTGGCTGCATGATTCACTCGCTACACTCCAACAAAGTGGCTTTTCTTGAGGTCTGTGTGACGAGTCTTCTTACAGCTGCTCAATCAGGCAAGCTTCCCCAAAGTTTTGATTTGAGTATAATACAATTTTCTAGCAATTTTGCAACAGAATTTCCAACAAATTTGCTACTACAGGTTTATTGCTCGATCCAAATATTTCTTGGTATCTAGTGACTATACACCTTGAGTGCCTAATAACTACAATAACAATCCTATGCTCCTGAGATTGCATGACTGTGCAGATATCAGTTAAATCTCAAAAATTTGCTACAACTAGATTTGACTATCCCCTCAAAAGAAGCAGTAACTGTCTATGACAACAGTCTTCAGAATAGTGACATTCAACCCCAAAGAAGAATGCAATGCAAATGTCAAGGAGCCCAACCAACTGTGGGCTGCTTTTAGTCGTTGCCACCCAAGAACTCTGGGTAGTATGACCAACGTGAATGAAGAGTTTGTTGAGGATAGTTCTATTTTACACAAATGGAGGGCAATCTGGGTTCATGGGTTCTTGCCCTTCTTGCCCTTCATTTATGGTGTGCATTTCTTCAATGCATCCCACTGAGCCTTTTTTCTTCTCTTTTTCTTCTTCTTTTTCTTTTTCTTTTTTTTTCCTCTGACTGTGGACTTTTTTCTAAACTAATCAAGTTTACATGCCAGTGCTTGTTCTATCCTGGGATGGAATTCCCATGTAAAGAATGTGATGTCTCTAATTGGGCTATTATTTGGGAGGATTTCAGCATACCATATGATACTGTGCGTCACGTGGGATTGCAGAGACAAATGTGTAATAGGATAAAATCAGTCATCTGAAGCAGAGAACCAACTACATTTTCCTTATTCATTAGAGTTGATAATGCGTGAATCCGAGTTTGTAGAACGGGTGTCAGAGGAAAGCTTAACCCTTAAACAACCAAACCATGTTTTTTTTGGCAACATATTGATTTGGGGCAGCTCACTACAAATGAAATTATTATTATTTTTCTTTGAAATTTTCATACAATATGTGCCCAAGGAGTAGCTTCAAGGTGAAATAACTTTCATAAGTTTTGACTATATTGTTAAAAAGATATTGTATGATATCTGATTTTCATTGCTTAATAGGCAGTCCAAGTGGCTCAAAAAATTTCTCTTAAAATCACTTTTTTGAGAAACAAAAATTCGAAATTGATTTTCTTAGATTTATGTATATGTGGAAAGGTTTGAATTATTTCATTTTGATTAATGAGATGAAAGTTATGAGGAGTTTTAGTTTGCAAGTAATTATGGAATCTTTACTCTAAAGTAAACTTTGAAGTCCTTTGTTTTACTCAATCAAAATGGAATGATTCAAAGCTTTTCACATATATATAAATCTAGAAAACTAATTTCAAATTTTTATTTTTGAAAAAAATGACTTTTTCTAATTTGCCCAAATTGCCCAAGGTAAGAAACAAATAACATATTTTGCAATAACTTTTGACTCTTATTTTCAAATGTCATGAAATTTAGTGCACATGAAAGATATTCCTCGTCCATGCCTTCTACTAAAATTTCAGCCTAAGATGTGCAAACATTTAGTCACAAGTACCTACCCCAAATTGCTATGTTGCTAAAAATAGAAGGTTGGTCTTTTTAAGGGTTAAACTAATAAAATACAACATTTTCATATTAAAATATTCCTCTGAGACAAATAAATAATGAAGCTGCAAATTTTAGGTTGAAGCTATTGTTGAATGACATACAAATTTACAATTCCATCATTTGATTGGTAAAACATCAACATTGAGTGGCCAAAAATCATCTCCAAATTTGATAATTTCCTTAAAATTTGTTTTGAGACATACAATCATTTATGATATCTACAATATGTTTTTCCTCTGTATGTTTATTGCATCTCAAATGCTCCAGTTAAATACAAATCATTAAAGTAGAACACTAATGGTTGCCAAAAGGATGTTCTATACTATATTGTAAAATCTCTACATTATATATAGTTCATGCTATATTGGTAATCACTTTAGAATATAATGTGGAGCAACTTGTTGGCAATGATTGTTGTAGAATTATCTTTTAAACCTATCATAATTGGAAAAGAGCAAAAAATAATGTATTTGCAAAGAATTCAAAGTATGTAAATGAAAAAAAATCTTTTATTTACATATGTACATAAAGCTTGATTCTATGTATTTTTAATTTATGAAAGAAAGCAAAAAAATTCAAACATATCATGTGTAATTCTTCAATTGAAATATACATCAATTGATTAAAAAAATGAAGACAAAAAAACCTGTTCTACAAATCCAATTAGTACTTGATCCAAATTACTATTTGAATGAATTTTGAAGATTTATCTTGTAAAAATTACTATAATTTTACAACTTTAGGTAGGCTACTATAAATTCATTTTTTTCTATATCACTCAAATACATTATACATCGTTTTCAAAACACAAATATCCTAAAATAATTCCAAAATAGATATTGACTTTGCCATAATGAATAAATTTGTTCTTTCACTTAATAATGGAGTACTAATGAACAATCATCCATGTAGATATAAACACATAATGAGATATTGCATTCAAGAACAATAGATTTTATTTACTATCTATTGAAGCAAACAAGGCTTTGCATTGACAAAAGATATTGGAAGTTAATTTGAATAGAATGATACAAGAAAGCAACAATGCTAGTGCATGAGCATAGAGATTTGAGCCTCTAAACCTTGAACCTAGTTGTAGGTATGTGAATCTATAAATATTTGAAGGTATTTATAACATATGTACTAATAAGAAATGTACCTATACCAAAGACACCTATAACCACAGAAGGTGTTTATAATATAAACTCCTAAGCTCATGGACTCATAGATTCCATACTCACATGCTAGCACTCCCCTACAAAAAGCAAGCAAGTGCTATGTGGACAAAGTCTCTTGTAACCTCGTGTAGTGTGACTCTTTATTTTGAATGAAGACATACTCAAGTAAAAGCTTTGACTAATATTTGAATTGTTCAAGATTGCATAAGTGAAATTAATAGGAAATTTGGTAGAACTACACTCAAAATTGTATTTAATCTCACCTACACTAATTAATTTAAAAATACTATAAATTTTTATTCTTGATAAGTATTTTTAGCAATTATGTTTATAGAAACCCTCTTCTTTGAATAGTATTGATATCTATGCTCTTACTAAAAAATATTCATCTATTGTAGAAAGTTATAGCCTTGAGAAAGTAGTTAATATCAATGACACTTAAGATTGTTTTTAGTGTAGTCATGGAGAGCCATGAAAATAATCTTATTGGTCTTTATAAAATAAATTGTCAATTTCAAGAACCAAGTTTAGTGAAATTTTGAATATGATTACAAATTGCAATAAAATTAGATGAAACTATAAGTTACCCCCTAAAGGTCAATTGTTTGTTGAATAGACAATTTTAGTCAAATGCTTACAAAATTTTGACAAAAGGTATGAATATGTCCCTCATTTGTAGGAATATAATTTTTTTGTGATTGGGTTCTTGAATCAAAAATTATATTGCATTAAATGTTTTTGGCAACCCTGACAATTGGGGCATCTTTTGTAAAAACACTCATCAACTTTTGAAATTTGGCATGTATGTAAATAATAAAATATGGCACATGATTTTAAAGAAAAATAAAATTTAGTTCTCAAATTACATTTTAAGAGGAGTCAAACTTTTGTTAGCTATATTAGGGTGATTTCAAAGAAAAACATTTTCTTCTGACTTCAAGTCCTATCATCTTATAGTCTATAAAATCAAAGTTCTTGAGATTTTTCCCACATATTCCAAATGTAAAATGTTTGTCTCTAACTTTTTACTATTTGGATTTCAAATAGTAAATTTTCTTACATTGTATAAGAAATCATCAAAAAATGACTAATGTACTAGCAATTCACTTAACCTCTTTGCATTGCAAAGTGATTTAGAATACACTAGAATCTAGATTTGCTTTTGAAAATTTTCAAAAATGAATCTAACATCATACACTTATAAATGGTCAAAATCTACATTTTTGTGTAGAGCAAAAATCTTATTCCAAGTCTACTAATCCTATTTTGTAGGAATGAAAAAGAATTATTTTTTTTCTCACTTCAAACGTTATAATCTTTCAATCCATATCGTCAAACAACCTGAAATTTTTTACACATAATAATCTTACATTTTTAATGCACATTTATATAATTGCAATTTAAAAAACATGTAATTTTTAAAATTTTGGACAATACATAAAAAATTGGCAATTTCAGACTTTTTTTCTTCCAAATACTCTTTGGTCTTTAGAGGTTAAATAGGTTGTATATAAGATAGAACAACCCATAGCGGTCAAAAGGTTCTATAGTAGATACCTAGGAAGTGACCCTATTATGTGTTTTTCAAAAAATGAGATTGGGACCGCAATCAATGTTTTACTTGATAGTAATGTAGTGATTAGTGACCTTGTAAGGAATTTCTAACTTTTCATTAGAATTTTACCGTAGAAAATGAATTTTGTAGGCTTTTCACATTAGAAATGATTGTGATTGCTTTAAATGTGTAAGATGAGCATTATGGATACAAATTTTGTTAGTTCTAGGATAGTCTAAAGACTCTTTGGAGCCATGATGAGTCGAACACTTCAAAATTCATAGCAAATTCTTACTTTGTTCAAAAAAATATAATTTCCATTTCTTTCATTTTTTTCACACTTGTCTTTATGTGGGAAAAAAATTAAAAAATATAGCAATTGCATAAAGGCAAACTCCTAATTATGACCACAGTGGATTGTTTTACCTTAACATGAGCTTTGTTCACAATTCTATTAATATTTCTAGGAGTCAATGAAGGAGGGTTGCAATTATGTGAGCTTAGGAGCATGAGTACATGAGCTTAGAAGACTAAACACCTATGTTATAGGTGTCTATACTATAGTGAAACCTTCTATGATTATAGTGTAGCTATAATGTAGGTACCAATACTATAAGTGTTTATATTATAAGAACCTTCAATGGTTGTAGTATATCTACTTATATACATGCTCAAAGCTCATATGCTCACATTTTCATACTCACATACTAGCACTATTGGTCAAAGAAGCATATCTTTTATAAACAAAAGTGCAAGGTCTTTTTGCAAAAAAATTGGGGCATTGGGCAAGGGTCTATAATGAATTATTATGCCATTAATTACTATGGGTCTAGGATAATTTCAAGAAAATACTACCAAAAACTTCTACTTTTTAGGACAATGAGAAAAAAAATGATTTATTTAAAAATTAAATTCAAGCATACAAAAGAAAACTAGATTGTAGTAGGAATGTGTAGAAATTTTTTATAATTTTTCACCCTTTAGATTTGAAGACTGTAGCATTTGAAGTCAAAAGAACTTTTCTTTTTAGATTTGTCCACTAAGGTCAATAGACTTTAAACTCCACTTAGAGTGAGATCTTTGCACTACTTTTTTTTAACAACTTCATTCTACGTCATATTAGTTACACACTTGCAAAATTTCAAAAGTAAAAGATGATTTTTCATGAGTTGCTTGAATTAATCAAAAGACTTTGGACAACAAAACTTTTGATCCAAGCGCATGATTGGAAAAGAACTATAAATCTAACAAGGTGGTATATCCTCACAACTTGTGCCAAATTTTTTAGAAAGATCCAATCAAAATTAACTTTTTAAGAATCTCCTTGAATTTTCAATTGGTTGTTCAAAAACCATTTGATGGTAGTATAAAATTGATAGGGATTAAATTGATTGATAAAATTTGTATAGCACTGAAAGAATCCTTCCAAAATATGATTTGATTCTGCAATAAAAATTCTATTTGGATTTCATAAATCTTCAAATTTCATAAGGATGAAATAGAAAGTTCAAATTTATTGAAAATAGGGTTTTAACTCCATAAAGATGAGTTGGTTACCGGGAAAATCATCCTTTTTGGTGCCATATGAATCATTTGCTTAAGAAAATTCAAGAGCACCCATTAGAGGTTTAACTAGTGTGCAAGACCTCCCCCTTCACACTAAATTTTAAGGACAAACATGTCCACTTTTGTCCTACAAAATTTTAAGGATGAACGTATGCACTTTTGTCCTATGTAGAGGGACTCTCGTCATCCATTAGACACTTAGTGGCTAGACTTTCAGCCCTTTGATTTCTGGAAATTTCAGGTGCAGTGCCTACAAGTTAGCCCATTTGCACGCCTCTTTCGGGTAGCAATACTGCATTTCTGTGTGCCGGGCAGCAGTTGATGCAGGGGTGGTCCTTTTTGCTGTTCTGTTCTTCGTCCTTTGTTTTGAAATTCGCTTCCCGTTGCTCCACTTCACTCAGATCTACGTATCTCTCTCAACCAGAATCGAAATCTGGAAATGCAACCCAGAAGCTTCTGAACCTGAATTTTAAGCCCAAAGTCAGAACTCAAATTCGAAGCTCAATTTCGGAACCCAAATTCAGAACCTAAATTGAGAATCCAAAATCATCAGAACCGAAAACCGGAACTCCAAATCGACATTCAAATTCGGAATCTCAAATCAGGGATTCAGGGTGTGTGCCTGAGTCAGAACCCCAAATCAGGGTGGTCCGAGTAGAAGACGTAATTTTGACGTGATTGCTCGATTCGCAAGTTCTCCGAGGGTCCCAATGCTTTCATGCAGACGAAACTCTAGGGCTCATCCTGAACTGGGCCATCATTCTCTACTCCAAGGTTGGATTTGAGGGTTGAAATTGGATGCAAATGTAAGTCCCAGAGTTTGCGGTGCTTCCGAGCAAGCTCCGCCTTCGCTGCCTCATCTTCCGCTATTCCCGAGCGAGCACGACTGTGTTCTCCTCCGCAGTAGACCTCTGAAACCCTAAAACCATCTGCACGGACACAAACGTGCAAGGGCAAACGGTACACCAGCGATGTCGAGGTCTGTGATAGTGGGCGCTACACCAGAAATTCCCATGAAATCAAACAGCTGAAAGTCAGGTTGCTGTATTTCCGCACCTTCAATGCTGGTGGACAGATTGTATTCCATAGCCACGGCGTCCTTCTAGGGTTAAATAGATCCGAATTATTGAGACAGAGAACGTGATCAGGTAGGTAAGGAATGATTTTCAATGACACAATGATTTCTAACTCAGAATCTACATAACTTCATTGCACAAATCATCACCAAATTGTTCTTATATTCCATATGTTGTGACAAACGATGACGGGCTTACGTTGAACCAAGCCCTTGTAGAGCTAGTGCAGAAGATCACCTCGAGACTCTTGAACATAAATACGTAAAAGATGAACACGAGAATCATTTTAAACAGAGCAAAGAAAATAACCAAATTAAGAATACAAATATCGCAAATTCATCGAAATCGGAATAGTACATCGATAAGAAATTGCAACTCAAACTATCAGCAAAATTCAAAAGATCTCTTTTCAAAATGCAACACAGTCGCATAAGACATGCGAAATCAGCCATGCATCAGACACACTTATAACCAGATCATAGCATCTCATACTGAAAAAAAAGACCACGCTCTAAGTTTCTAATTAACTTTAAATTTACTACTCGCCTGCACAGAGGCGATCGAGGAAATATCGGCAAATAAATTCAGTCCTGGGTGATGACTGTCACAGAACAGCCAGGGCATTCCCCCGCTTCCAAATACATACCAATTTCAAAGAAATTTGATGTACAAGAGGGTCCAGGCAGCTGAAAAACACAAAACCACACAATTCTCGGGTTACATGGTCCAGGGAAGTGGTAAAACAGGTATATTGACAACATTGATCATGCTACAACAGTGAAAAAAGATACAGTCTAAGCTACAGCGAATGAGTTCCACGATGTCTCCATGATCTTCTTCACACCCTTGAACCATCTCTTGTCACCGGCCTGGGCCTTGAACAAGAACAATTTGCCATCCTTGACTGTGGCAGCGAATAAGTGATGCTTGCCTCCTTCAGTTCCATCAGCACTACGAGTGAGCACGCTGAGTTTGTAGTAGGGTCTGCCGTTTGCCGTCACTGCGGCGGCATCCATGATCGAAGCCGTGGAAACGGCGTTGGTCAAGAATCCTCCCTCAGACTGAGTCTTTCCAGAGTAGCTCTGCTTCCCGAGAAGGAACGAAACCTGCACATGTTCACCGCAATTAAAACAATCAAATTAAGAGGTGATCAAGGTAGTATGTAAACCAAATGCATTTTAAGTGACTATAGCCATATCCATAAATGTCAATTACTATGGCTGCTTCGATGCTAACGTGTAAACAGTGTCAGAGCCATCGGTTGTAATATGTGGAAAAAGTCGACAGATGGTGTGTTGAGATTCCAATGGAAAAACATTACAGCGATCAAGGATATTGTAAATGCAGCCTACCTCCTCCATGAACTTCTCTGGTGACCCGTAATCGGTGATGGAACCCTTGGCAGCCGGGGTGATGGACACGCACAAATTCGTCGCGGGATCGAAGTTATCCTCGTATCTCAAAACGGTGCCGGGAAACTCCTTCTCCTTGCTCGGGTTCCACTTGGAGGGAATTTCAACGGAGAAGCCATTGCCAGCGAAAGGTGAGAACCCGGACTGCTGCTTGGGAGTACCGAATACGTTAGCTGCCACACGCGATCCCATCAATATCATCACAAACACTTCCCTTAACATACAAAAAGATTCATAAAACTTCAAAAAACAAAAATCAAACAACGTGTCAAAAGATCAATAAAACTAGTATAATTTACAAAACAACTACGCAACAGTCTTCAAAAACTAAAATCACGCAAAACACCAGCCACACTCAAACCACGCATAACCGATCGTCACTAAAAAATTCGGTTAAAAATATCAGCAGTACAGTATAATTACAATTCTCAGAACAACAATAAATTAATTTTCAAACCAATCCATGACCGAATTCTAATGCACTCACCGCTCTCGCCATAAGCAGCATTGGCAGGCGCAGTCTTAACACCAGCGGCCACCGCGCCAGCAACCAAAGCCAGCGCCACACGCCGGCTCACCGCCTCGCTCTCGGATCCCGACGCCGACGCGCGCACGGCGAAGCACTGGCGAGCAGCCACCGAGGCGACGCCGCGGGGCTTGGCGACGGCGACGCCACTAAGACCGCTCTTCGAGGAGGCCAAGGAGGAGAGCCCGGACGACACAGCAGCAGCTGCGTTGCACGCCATCGATCGCAAATTGGACCACGCACAGTTCGCTTTTGTTGGTGCAGTAGCTGTAAGCAGCGATGGTTCAGAGCATTGAGGAACAGACTGATGAGAGACAAGCGAGGAGTGTGGTGAAGAAGAAGAGGAGGAAGTGAAAGCGGCGATGGCGATCGGGATTGATCGGGATCGGCTATGGCGTCCCTCAATGGCTGCTCGCCATATCCACTGCGTTATCCGGGGGAAGATGCTTCTCGGAATGATGATTGGTGGTTTGGAACTTTGGCCCACATGGTCTGGATTGCTGCAAAGCACGTCAGCCACACTCCCAACGAAAAATACCCATCAGTCGATGGATGAACGAGAGCTTTCGTTCGATTCGAAAGATTTCTTTCTCTCTCCTTCCGCTCTTTCTTGTTCTCTTGCTCTCTGTCTTTCTCGTTCTCTTGCTCTTGTCTTTTTCGCTCCTTGGTTCTTTTTCTTTCTCTCTCTCTCGCTTTTCCTGAAGAGGAAAAACTTCAATCCTGACCGTCACATTACAAGAAATTCTGAGGCCAAGGGAGGGCGGCCAGTTTTTTTATTTTTTGGCACCCTGCAGTGAAAAACAGAAAAAATAAAAAAGTAATTTTTGAAAATAATATTTTAAAAAAAAAATTTTAAATAGTCAATTTGACGTGGTGCTGGCGTGGCACAAGTAATGCCACGTCAGAGTTTAAATTTCAATTTTTTTTTTTAAATTTAAAATTAAAATTTTTTTTTCCATTATTGCACTGCAGCAGTGCAAAACTTGCAGCATTTTGCAGGCCTCAGAATTTTTCCTAATGTTTTCTCTCATTTCAGTGGCAAATTGAGCATTTAGAGATTTTCAACAAAATCTGGACAAAACTAGGACATGTTGTCAATTAAGTAGTTTTCTATACATAAAGTAAATTTATCAAAAAAAAATTAATTAGTTTTTGATATTTAAAAAAAATTAATCAATTATTATTTGAGAAAAAAAACTTTTAACACAAATAAAAAATTTCAAGATTCTTTAGTAAGTAGAATTAGAATTGTTTTTGGAATTTTGTAGTAAGAATTTCACAAATTCTAAAGTTTTATTGAGTTGAATATCATTGACTAAAATATGACCTTAAATAGTTATGCCTATTATAATAATCTCCAAAAATCTCTAAATTTTTTTTCAAAATATGAAAAGCATATAAAAATATTTATATGTTATTTTTCATGATGTTTTGGAGATTTTTAGAATGAATCATGATTAACATAACTCATTAGAAGGGATTTGAAAGTAAAAAGAAATGTGTTTTAGGTGTGTTCCCTTTATTGGTCCCCTTAGAATGCGTAAAAAAGTTGAATAATAATAATAATTTTTTGAGAAATTATGTAGGAGGATCTTGGCCATGTTGTTGTCGCAGTTAAATTCACTTATTCCCACTACAAGATGAATCATAGTTTTCTTGACCCTTCAAATTTCTTCTAATGTATTAGAATCTTAATTAAATCAAGAATAATTTACATTTCAAAATTTATGAAATTTTTACCACAAAAATACAAAAAAAGATTTGATTCCACTTACTAAAGAATTTTGAATAAAATTCACTTATATTAAAAGTTTTTTCACTAATATATTTGATTAAATTTTTTGAAAAATAAAAACTTGTTTCAAAATTAAATTATATCAAAATTTATATAAGTGTGTTATCTTCATGTCTAAAATTTGTTAAAAAAAAATAATTTGGCAATTTGACAATTTTTTGTTGTAAGTGTATGAACACTTATAAAAACAATGACAACATTTAGAGAGTGACACTAGTTGAATTTCTATTCTTTGTCATTTATCTTCTTTGAAATTACTCATAATATTGTTGAACACTAAGGGGCCCTCTTTCCATGGATCAAGGTATATCCCTTGTTTTTAGGAATTTGAATGAAGGATGTTCTTTGATTTATAACTACTATTAGCCAATATTTTAGCCAATGTAAAGAAGTCATCGACAATCTACAAATTATTTATGATTCAAGAAATATAAGTATATTTAACCTCAAAAACTAACAAACATGATCATAATTAGAGCTTGGCATTTTGAGAATATTTTTGTAAAAATTATAAGAAAATTCAATTCCAATTATGACCTTAGACAAGACATGGATGTGGAGTCATGAGGCCAAACAACAAAAACAATGAAATGAAGCCATAATGTAGCTATGGAATCATATGGTGCTACATTGAGTCCAATATGATAATATCCTTAAAATGAAGCCAAACTAATGCAACCACCACTATCGCTTCATATAATTTGTATGTCCCTTCACTCATATCACACACAATTGTAATATTTTAAGAAAATGTAATAAACATAATAAAAAATACAATTTTGATCTCTGAATGTTGAAAAGTTATTTCAAGTCCAAATTTATTTTATATTTATGATTCTTTGATATTATATTTTATTATTGCCAATGATAAGAGTAAAAATATTTTATTTATTAGATTTAGGTATTCACTAACTAATCACAAATGTGAGCATTCATCATTTTGCAACTATAAACCCTTGCCCATGCAAAGACTTTCTCTTCACTTGTATATTGCCTTCAATCCCGACTATGGCAAAAATATGCTCCAAATTGAATGTTGTGCAAAAAAACTCAAAGCCAACTACCACTTCTAAGAGTGATTGTGACTTGTCTATGAAAGTGACTTTAGGAATTTGGTAATTAGCTTATACAGTGGGATGTTTAAATATGAGATTTCAAATATCATTCAAAAATATTGATTCCTGTAGTAGTTTATCTAGCCCATATGTATATTATATATACATTAAATTTTACAATTTTTATTTGACAGTCATCATTATAAAATTATTCTTCTAAATTATAGTTTATAATACCTCTCTTTTATTTTAGAGATTTGGACTACCTTTAGGTTTTTCAAAGGTTAAATTTATAAAAAAAAATTGGAAGCTTGTAAAGAAAAAGAAAAATGGATGGAGTTGAACAATGGTTGAGTTATACAAGAGATTAATTTTGAAATTGAAAGGTTACCTAAAATAGTCATTTTTACATAATTTTTATAATTAAGAGAATTAGTGATGCCTTCTAGACTAAAACTTTGTTATTCTTTGTTCAACTAGTACATAAAAATTGAAAATTGAAAGTCTTGAAATCTAACATATATATTGATTTATACCATTGTGTGAACCATGAAGATAGTAGGGTGTCTTTTGAGTCATGGTTGTCACATTGGACAGATTACTATTCATTTCATGTCCTATAGGACAAGTTACTATTCATCAGATGTACGTCTTACGTACATTTGATGAATAGTAACTTGTCCTATAGGACGTGAAATGAATAGTAATCTATCCAATGTAACAACCATGTTTTGAGTGGATAGGATAGTGTAAAACCATGTACAAACCTAATAGTATGGTAGTTAGTGAATAATTTTTCTACATGTGGCATGTAGCCATTGAACAAAAATCATTTCCAATTCCCTATATTGAAACATTCAATCTTTGAATTCACTTCCTTCCTCCTCAATTGCTTTCTTCCCACAACAAACCCTAAATTACATTAAAAAAAATTCAATTCTTCATTTGTTCATTTCATATAAAACTTTTACATTGTGTCCTAAACCCCAATCTTTTCAACATTTTTTTCTTCAAATATCATGTCTCCTTCTCTTTCTTTGTCTCCTTCATGTTGTTGAAATTCTCTTAAATTTATTCATTCTCTAAAATTAATTAATTTGAATTTATTCTTCAAAATTAATTGTATAGAAATTTAATTAAATCCTTCAATAAATTTACATTGAATTATTTCTTTACAACCAATTACATTTTAAAAATCAATCATGATATATAATTCATAAATCAATGAAATTAATGAATCTGAACATTTGATTTACATATTATATGTTTATATGAAGAAGCATAAACAAAGTCCTATCGTCACTACCATATACATATGTTGTACGAGCAAATTGCACCGTTGTTGATTTTTTTTTAAAATGATTGTTTTCTTTTTGAATAGTTTGGTTGGTGCGACTTCATTAATATATTTTTTTTAATTCACATCACATAGAAATGGGAGGTGGTCTTACTATTAAATAGTTAACTTTGTAAAATGAATGCATGAACCTAATTTAAAAAAAATTAAAAATAAGTTTATAAATTCATAATTAATAAAATTATATATATATATATATATATATATATATATATATATATATATATATATATATATATATATATATATATATATATATATATATATATATATATATATATATATATATTTCATTTTTTATTCTTATTTTATAAATTAATATTTTTTTAACTTTCAAATTTCTTAGTTTATAATATTTTAGATCTATACATTTATTATATTATTAAATTTTAAGAAAATTTTCAATAAAACAGTATTTATTATTACATTTTTAAAATTCTATTAAACTAAAAGTAACATATAGAAATTAGGGCAACTCTACTTACGTCTTAATAGATGGGACAAATTATGTCATATATTTTTTTCCTTTTATAAAAGGTGCCTAATTCCATCATGGATTTTGGATTTGAAACATATAGCTTTTGAGATGCTTAAAAAGATCTATATTCGTATTTTGACACTTTTAAAGATTAATATTGAAAATGTTTCATCTCACTCTTGACCTTTAATGCAAATGTGTCCAGAGTTTGAAATAAAATGTTTTCAAATGAATTAATGTCATTTCGTTGATACTTGTTACTTTCCAAATGAAGCTTATTATGAAAATGCATTTCACTTGCATTAATTTGGCACTTGCTATTTAGGAGAAAATTAAGTGGATTGATTATAACCATACTTATAAAGATCTCATTTCATTTTAATCTTGAATAACAAACAAATGAAAAAATTGTTCCATGTATTGAATATGATTAATTTTTATATGTTTAATGCATCTTTCATGTGGAAATTGTATAGACCTCCCTATTTATGTAAGACTTTAAGAGACTCATTAGAGACAATAAGATAGGTATACCTAATTTTGACCCCATTACTAAAACCATAATATCTAAAATCTTGCCTAAAATATATTTTCTTTAAACATGAGAGTCAAAGGTCAATTTTGGATATATCTAATTCCTATTCTTTAAAAATTTATGTATGTAACCAATGTCCAAAATATGCATGCTAAAAAAAACTAAAATTTATTTCATACTACCAATAAGATCCAACAAAAATTAAAACAATCAAAATATTAGGAACTATAGACAAATGCTTATATGATGTTGCCTAGAGCTTTTGATTTGTGAATGAGGACAAGTATAGGTGTATAGATGTTTGAACCAAAAACATTACTAAATCTAGATGTTAATTATATAAGATTTACATAATCTAAACATGAGAAACTAGGAGATCTAGTGCCAATTTTTAATATATCTATAGACAATACTTCGAAATTTTATAAATTTTTAATTTGGTATCCAAGTCATGCATGCTAAAGTGAGTCAAGAATCCTCTTACTTGCCAAAAAGATAGAACTAATTTATGTACTATAATAATAAGCATACATAGGTGCTATTAGTATCAATTATAAGTACACATACCATCTCTTTGAGAATAAACTATAATGATCAACTCAATGTTGAATTTCATCTAGATGTTTACAATGATGATAATTATAGCTTCAACAAATCATTTTTCTTCAAACACAATTTTCCAATGGCTCAATGAAGCCAATTTTTGGATAAAGAAAGGCATTTTATTGGTTTTGTCCAAAGGACAAAGACTATGGCATCTATTTAGAATTTAAGTTTCCAAATCCTACCTACATCTGCATTCACATTGCATAATGCAAAATATGGATGGAATTTTGTTGAAATAGGGATGTGAAGTATGACTATCAATAAATTAACTTATTACAAGGCCTTACGATTACACCATTTCTGTTTTCTATTATGAAAGATTTTCATTTGAGACCCTTGAATAGGTATGGTAGAACAAAATCCTAACATTAAATGGTTTATTATGTAAACATGAAAGTACCACCTTATTGTAGAAATAACATCTTTCACCACTCTTACAACTTACTGTGATATTTTTCCTTATAAATTTGTACTTTCATATTACCTTATCCATAAAAGCATTCATTCGACAAACTAAGCTTAATCACTTAAAGATAGAATGTTTAAATTTCAAACTAAAGATGAATACAATCACATCCCAAGTACACAAAAATGCATTTTTTTCATCCATTAACTTTTTAGAAGATTTTCATGTTAGTATAGATTTTGAAGACTTTACTTTGTAAATATTTTAAAATTCAAAAGATATTGGAAGGTCTAGCCTTTTAAAGTAATTTTTTCAATTCAAAAACTGACCCTTAAAAAACAACTTGAATAATAAAAATAAAATAAGTATCTTGAAAAGTCACTATCATTAGAACTTAATATTTTGAACATCAAGAAAAAAATTATTGTGAAAATTACAAATATTCTATCCACAATCAATTTCAAAAGGACTTTCAATTTTTGGCTTCAAATTTTATTGAAAAGTATCTTTTCATGTACTAGTTGATTTAAGTGTATGGATATGATCTATGAATCATATTTCACAATTCTTGTTATAGAGTCATCATTATATATTCTTAAGAGATGCATTTTATAATACAACTTCACACTTTTGGAAATCTGGACTACCCCTTGAGTCCACGGGGAACCAACCTAGGCTAAGTTAAAGCCCTGGTGGAGCACGAAGTGAATATTCTATTGAAAAAGCTGAGAAAAGCACTTCTGAGTAAGTTGACAATGCCGCTTGCCATATATTAATTTTTTACCTGATTCAGATGGATAACACCTCAAGACTACCTAAACCAAGTCACACTCAATCAGATCTTCTGAGAGGAAAAGAAAAAGAAAAAACGCGCAACGTACAGAAACTCTACATACCTTCATAGTGGAGGAAGGTACACTATTCGAAGTAGAAATTTTCAGCAGCCACTGCATATGGTAACGAGTCACACAGTAATGTACAATAAACTGTAGTCCTCGAAGTTCTACCAACACTCACACTCTTAAGTCAGGTATGAAACTTCTCACTGGCAAAAAAGATAAAACTTCATCAGGATCTCTCAACGTTTACTCTTACAATGACCAATACCAGAGTCATCTTCCACAAGCTCTCGGTACCCCCACAACCATCTACAAAAACACCAGAATACAGATGAGGTGCATAACTTTCGGGAGAGAAAATCGTCTAAACAAGAGACAGTCGAACTTCCCCTATGCAAAGTTCGTCCCTACACACACCATCATACTCGGTATACCGGGACTCAGCCACAGTACAAGGCAAGAGGGTGAGAAGGGAACAAATCTACCTCCAATAATGAACAGATAGGTAAACACTTCATTTGCCCACAGTAACAAAGCACCTTCGTGGCACGCGGAGCAGAGAGGGCGGATAGAACACAAAATCAACGAAGCCATTGGCCATGACAACGACCTAAAACAGGAGCCACAATGTCATGATTTGAATTCATCATACTAGTTTGTGCGATGAATCCGGCTGCTCTTGCTTTAGCCTGGAGCCACCAAAGCTAGATCCATGTAGGAAAGGTTCTCTACTTTGCAGTAAGGACCTTGGATCATTGAAACTGGGATGGGCAATAGAGGCCGCAAGGCTGATTGCAGTGGCAGCCGCAGGAGGTCCCTGTTGTTCTCTGGCCCCCGATGCCCGGGGACCCAGTCCCACACTCATTCCTAACTCCACATCCCCAGAATCCCTGTCCCTGTTGTCTTCCGGAGCTTGCCCGAAGTTATGGTTCCCATAGCTGATTCCTTGGTCTTGCAAAGATTTAGCTGTCGGAGCGACTGGTGCAAGAGCCTGCATTGCCACTTCATGTCCAATATTACGAGCAGCAGGAACATCATGATTATGCTTCCCTTCGTAGGTAGTAATCACCGCTTTGGGGTCATTCGAGGCTCTCTCCACATGTTTCCGAACTGGGCAACCAAGATTTGTGCACTTGTAGTAGCTCCTACAAATCATAATACACGATGTCAAGACTTGATACAGTTTACGATCTCCAATTAAGGTTCATAAAATCACTTCTAAATGAAGAGTCTAACTTGGGCATTCTAAGACTCTTTACACCTTCCACACAAACAAAACTAAACAAATGTGAGAAATACGAACGAGCAAAAGCACACACTGACAAGAGCAGTCTCTGGAGTACACTTGAAAGGTTAAAGATTGACAACACAATTCTACTTCAGTTGTGATTAAAGACAAATCGTGTGATTTACTCCAACTGACGATCAAAAAATAATATGCAAACATTAAACTAGGCCTTCTCCAGATGGGCATGACTCTGATATCAAGTTAGCACTAGCGATATCAAAGTGTCCATCACTAAAGTACATGCCTTGTGATTACCCGTAGTAGAGAACAAAGCACACTCTAAATCATAAAAAGCAAATAATGTGAGCACAGCACAAATTAACGTTAAATTGGAACTCGTGAAAAAAAAATCATTCAGACAGGGAGCTTACCGAGGATGAGGGTTGCCTTTCACCACTTTCTGACCATATTTGCGCCAGCGGTAACCATCATCCAAAATATCAACGTCACTTGTAGTTTGCACAACTACCCGAGGTTCCCGAATCATTCTTGGAGGCGGTACTGGATCCTTAGACTTCTTGTCTTTTTTCCTGAACCCAAAAGAGAAGAAAAAAGAAAAAAGAAAAACCGTGTAAATCACTAAAGCCAACCATTCATGCTTAATGAACATGCCCGGATTGACCATAATTCCAAGTTAAACCGGAAGTTCTGGAGAAGTGCAAAACAGAGTTAAGAACAATTACCTGCGCTTGGAGTCAGGCTCATCGTCATCACCATCCTCAGTCGACTGTTTGCTTCCGGTACCTCCCTCTTCATCACTAGTCGATGGCGATGATGGGTCAGCAGCAGATCCTGCACGCCCTTTCGCCAAATCTGAACCATCTCGCTCTGCATTTCCACCTTCATTTTTTACCAGAGAGGCAAATCCGGCTCCTGGAACAACTAAGACATAAAGGTTAAGTCTTCGTACAAAAACAAACATTCGTGTCGATGAACAGCCACAAAATCAATTTAAACCTTAACTACTCAAATAAAAATAGAAACTCCACTTTGAAAGCTTTTTAAAATAATAGTCCAACACAATTATTTCAAAAAACTACTTCTACCTTTCAAAAAAGTAGGACGTGATTTCTTCATTCTATTGATACATTCGGATTTCATCCTTGAAGCTTCCGAAAAGATATATTTTATCTCTGATGGATATAAGGCAGTCACTATTGGCCACTTAGGGTTTAGGGATCTCAAGATAGAGAACCCTTCGCTTCAGGAGGAGACAGTAATCGCTTCTGAGAAACAGCGACACAGATACCCCATTGTCTAGAGACTTTAGCAGAGTTTCATAAGAAAAGAAAAGGAGTTCATTGGACACTACGCAAGAAACTCACACAGCTTTGAGTTATGGAGATTCCTCACCTGAACTGTCGGATATGAGATGAGCTCCACTCAACGACAACCGCCTAGTGGGTTGAGGCTTGGGGTGATTGTGATCACCCTTGTAAACAATCTCGGTCACCTGCCCATCATGTGAACGCTCTACTTTTTTCTTCATAGGACAGTTCACATGTGTGCACTTGTAGTAACTTCGCGGGAATTCGCTACCTTTAACTTGCTTCTGCCCATATTTTCGCCAATTGTAGCCGTCCTCTGATGGTCGATCCGCAAACATCGGCACAGCAGGAGCCGCCTGCTGGTCAGATCCTTGAGAACCCTGAGAAGCTGTCGGTTGTGGATCAGCAGCACCTGCTGTCTGCACAGGGGCGCGAGCTTGCAAGGGTTGAATGTCGGAGAAATTCACAGGAACTGCAACTGGACCTGCTTTGGAAGGAAGTTGCGATAAAAGGGGTGGGGCTGGCGGCAGAGTTGCTCCAGACGAGGCCGCAGGCTGCTGCTGCTGCTGTTGCGGAGCGGGGGCTTCATTCAATTGAGAGAGAGTGTGACCCTGCTGATGGGACATCCCACCAAAGGCCGACTGCATTGACCTGGTCAAGTTAGTGACGAATAGAGTTGACGAATAACTGTCTCAATGTGGGAGAAGCCAAGCAAATCAGCAGACGTCAACTTTCAACCCTCATCACCGCCACACGAAAGAATACATAGAATTGGTAAGAAAATAACTGCAATGACGTTCCCCACGATCAATTACCCCTAGGGTTGAGAAATAAATTGTACAGAACGAATTTTTCATATTTTATCACATTCTTGCAGAATATATATACACTAGAAGCAAGTAACAGTAATCCAATCTTGACCAGTAGGTAATGACAACAGGAACGATTTATCATTAGACATAAAAGACCGACTGCAGAATTGTCAGTGCAAACCAGCTTACTGACCATGCCTGCCGATGGCGGTAGTGGTGGGCGTGGGACTGAATGTACGAAAGGCTTGAACACAAACGACGACTGCTCGGCGCTCCGCTCCTTGGAAGCCTCGCCCACTTTGGCTACCGGTCTCGAGAGTGCGCCATTGAAAAAGGGTCCCATTGGAAACGTGCCCGTTGTAGGAGATGGCTCTGACTGTATGCATCCATCAGTATATCAAAAACAGGCTCCGCAAGGACGTCGTCACGGATAACAAAGCGTGCAACGAAGCAATTGCGACGCTGACAAGGGGAAAGAAAAACCCAGGGCTTTAGGAAAACGGTACCTGAGAGGTGGACAAAAGCAAGGGCGAGGAATCGAACAGAGTGGTGGGACTGAGCCCTGGCGGGATGGTGAGGTAACCTCCTTGCCGAGGGATAGGAATGCGCGAAGGCGGCATGGCCTTGAAACGAATCGAGTTCGGCGGCCTCGGAGGACCTCCTCCTCCCCCGTCGGGAGGGGGTTTGTTGTTCGCTGCTTGAGCTCCGCGAGCTGCGAGCCGGTCGGCAAAGCTGCCCCCTGCAGCTCCCGGCGAGGAGCTTCGGCCATCCCCTCCCGCGTCACTGCTACTGCCGAGGCCGGCCCCATTCGTCGTCCCCGACTCCATCGACGCCGCCTTGTGATCGCCCCCCGTGGATCCCCCGCCCACGTCGTCGACGCTGTCCGAGGTCGGCGAGTTGATGGCTCCGGCCAACAAATGCGAGAACGATCGATTCTCCTCCGCTCCACCCTCCTGGTCCGCCAAGAACCCCGATACCATCGCCGACATGGGACTCTCCAGCGGCTTAAAACCTACGCCCTGGGGATCTCCCGTCGTCGCGACGGCCATCGTCGGCTGCGGCCTCGACGGCAGCGGCTTGCGCAACACTCCATTCCCGCCTCCCGAGTCGGCTCCACTCTGCTCCCCTTCCATCGCACAGCATCGGTAGTCCAAAAATCCAATTCCTAAACCCTAAAAATCTCCCCCTTGCCTTCAACTCACCTCACGCTTCCCGCACCATCAACATTACCTACTCTGCTAACACCATTACCTCTCTCCGCACAGAAACTCGGGACCTTTCTGCGACAGATCCCTTCCCATACCATGCCATAAAAATCGACACGCCTGTGCACTCCAAAAAAAAACACCAGCTGGCTTTCACTGCAGCTTCAGGTGCGTAAATTTCACACCATAACCATCGCTTGATAAGATACACAAAATGAAAGCACTCGCCAACCTTCAATCCGACGACAACCGCCACAGCAGCTGCTATGAAAAAACAAAAATTCACTCCAACGCGAACGGCATATCCACTCGATCCGAAGCAATAAATTCGAAAGTAATCCCGGATTCGTAAACGCAGCGTATCCTCATAGCACCACAAAATCACCGGAAGATCCAGAAACGCCCGAACCAAGGCCCGAAATGAGTGCCGAAAACCGGAAAGAAGAGACAGAAATTCTTGTCTAAGCGAAATTGGATTGCCAACAGAGCATTGGAATCCTCGAAACCTAAAAAATTCGAATCGACATGGCGAAGACAAGCTAACAATTTCCGCCCGTCCTTTCTGTGTGGAGTCTCTCCCCCGGCTCAACTACTGTTGCAGGCCTGGTCTGCGGCGTCGGAAGGCCCAAGGCCCAAGCAGCAAGCAGTGAGAGGACCGCAGAGATTTCATTCGTCGATGACGCTGTCCTTCATCCATATCGGACACGCATCCGCCAACGACTCTCATCGTCGGGTTCACACCATTCATCCTATGTGTCGCAGGAACCTTCATCCCGCAGTTCATCCCTCCTCGATTTTCGCGTTCATCCCACACCGTCATAGCTCCTCCAGCCACTTCTCATCCATTTCGAGGGCCTTCATCGTGGTTTCATCTCCCTGGACTCAGAACACAAGCACCAATGGCTTCATGTCCCCCGAATTTTGCACTTCTATGTTATCCCAAGGTCCAAGTCCTGGACGGTTTCAAATCGACATTTGTTATGGGTTAAAAAAAAAATTAAAACTGAATACCTACATGGGTTTTTTGTAATAGAGAATAATAATGACTTCATGACAAGTGTAGTGAAACAAAAATATTGGTTTTGCCTTGAATTCTTTCCTAAGTTATTTCATTTTCTACTTTAGGGACATGGACTGCAACTCCATACCTGAACCATTGGGTACAAACAAGCTTTGCTGCAATCGAAGCAGGTACTCAGAGGAAAGGAGTTTATTTGGAAAGGGAGGGTATCTTTACTTTGTCAGGTGGATGCATGAGGAGGTCTCATACTTGCAAATTTATATTTTTGTACTGTTGTGGTTCAGTTTCAAGCTATAAAGCAAGTTGCCCTATGTTATACCCTATGAGAAAAAAAAGCCAATCAACACACAATGTGCCACTCAGAGTGCATTAAATGGGAGGGAAAAGAAAGTACAACATGCACTTCATTGACCTTGCAAAAACAGAACAGATTCCAAAAATTCTACACTTTCCAAAGTTCAAATATTCAGCCATGGTCATGCTATTGTTGCTGAAAATTGATGATAAGCTTTAGCCTGCTGTTCCCTGTCCAGATGATGGGCTGCAGAATAGGGTAACTTAGAACTACCCAATACCACCATTTACCCAATTCTGCCACCTAAAGGTTCCTCCCATTTCTGGCACTGGCCCCATCTATTACCACAATCTTACTAATTCATTATCATGATAATGGCAATGCATTGGAGAGTGGACACATCCACCCACACTTCAACAATGGTCTAATCATGCTTCAACAAGAGTCTATTCACAATATTACATTTCAATTTTTAAAAATCACAAAAAATTCAATTCTTGTTAGAATGTCTTCATTCTTTTTGCAATTGACTTCTCTCAAACAATTCAATCTTCTTAAAATATGAAAGCTCATAAATAGCTTCTCCAAAGGACCTGGATTGCAAATTTGTATGATAATAGGTAGTTCTACCTTACTAGCAATGTATTCTCTAAATTTGTGGTTAAGGTGGAGGTACCAATAACCAACTAGAGCTAGCACCCAATCCAAAGGGTGTGCTATTTCCAACTTTAGGCCAGATCTCAAGCTTGAAATTGGGAGGGGGGGGATTGTCCTTTTCAAGGTTGGGACTAATAAGGTTGGGATGCATTACCTAAAGCAAGGGAGCCAAGCTATTTCTAGCCACTTAAGCAATTTTGTATATCTCAAGAGCTAATTTCTTGAGTGGAGAAATTTTTCCATGTACAGAAATAGAGTTTAGAACAATTCTACATTTTTCATAATTTTATTTTTCAAAACATAATTCTTATAAATGTTTTAGTTGAAGATTCCATTCGACCTATTCTTGTCATATAGACTCTCCCTACTTCCAACCATTGGTTGGTTGCAAAATCAACCAAGATTGCAACCAATCATAATGTGCCACAATTGCATTGGAAATTGTGCCATAATTAATCTTGTATTTTTTCCTTCTGATTGGAAAAAATGTAGCTTATTGTACAAAAATGGGTCTATGATTAGAAATGGGTTGGCTCTCTTCATGAGTAAGAAAGTAGGAAGTAGGAAGCATGAAAGTATTGTCTTGAACAATCAAAATTAGAAGACTTTAGACATTGCTTATAGGTCAAGAGTTCTTTTGCCTCCCAAAATGCATAGTAATTTCAATTTTCAGAATTTAAATCTGAAAATTTAGCAATCCCCATGTTTCCTATCTTTCTATGTGGGAAAAATATCCACCAACTCATACTATGCAAAATTTGCTTCCTAATTGCTCAAATGATCAATTATTAGTACCTCCACCTTACATAAGCTCCCTTCTTCTCTATAAGTGGTGAAGACAAAAGAAGGGAAGACCAAGCTATTTAAGCCTACATAGCTCAAATAGTAGAACAAACTCTTCATTCACATTGGTCATTTGACCAAAGTTACTCTTCTCTTCAATTTCAATCCCAGGGTTTTATTCAAGGTTTCAATGGTTTTGACCTCAGGGTGTAAGCATTAGTCCCACTCAAAATAAATATGCTCTAAATTTGTAGTCTTATAAGGTGAAATTTTACCTCTCTTTCTTCTATTCAAACTTCCTCACATATAGCTTTTGTCAATGTGAAGGTTCAAAGCTACTTTGATTTAGGACCTACAAGGAAACTACACTTGAAACTAACATTTTTTTGGCATTTGCAAGAGCTTATGAAGCAAAATGTAGGTAGTTGTGGAGTAAATTTTGGAAGCCCAATGAATTTGTTATAAATATGGATTGTAGGAAGTTCTAGATTCAACTTGGGTGAATCCAAGATTGATTTGATCACTTTGATGGATTAATATTTCATAGTATAAATGAGAGGTTAAATTGAAAGAATCTTTCATGAGTGTCTGAGAAGATAAGTTTTGACGAACGTTGAATCAACAATAAAGTCAATCCTTGTATTGTATCAAAATCAGATCCATTAAGGTATATTTGCATTTGGTATTAGGTACATTTGGTGTTAAGGTAGGAGGTACTAATTCTCTTCATGTTCCAAGAACTGTTCCTATAAGTGTACCATGAATCGTCATTGTAGGAATGAAAAATGATTCATTGATGAATTGGTGTTGATTTGGGATTCTCATTGCACAATTTTAGAAATGATTTGGGATTGAGTTTGATTTAAAAGTAGACAAAATTTCAATGTACATAATGTGGAGTTATGAGCAGTGGGAGACTTTATGTCATTTAGGCAATTACATGCACCATGTTGTTACAATCTAAAATTAACACACCTTCATTTTTGAACCCCGTTGTTTGTACCATTAACCCCTAAATGCCCAAGCGACCATATATGGTTGATTTGAAATTTTAGGCTCATTTTGAGATGGGTAGTTAAATTTATTTGACCATTTAAAAAAATTTCGAGCAGTTTTTAGAATTAACTATTGAAAATTTTCATTTTCCATTGAAAAAGGTACATATCTGATTGTTGAGAGGTCTCCAAAGTCATATATGTCCATTAGTGGAAGAGTATAACTTGCTAATTTTACTTCATTTCCCAACTTTGAGCAATTTCACTTGATTTGAGATCTAAAAACTTGTACTTATCTATTTGCTTTGAAAATGGTCCCAATGGAAAGAGTAAAATGTTTTCATGATTTTCACCATTAAAAAATTTATAAAAGCAAGTGTTGATTTGGAGTTATTTGTGATTTATACTTATAAAAAAAATTGCATCTCAACAATTGCAAGGTGGATTGTATAAGTTTAATAGCTTTTTGAGTGAAATTAATTTTTTTGAAAGTGCATTTTAGTGTACTAAGACAATTTGTAATTGTTCATGTCACCTCCAATTCCAAAAAACTTTTATGTGCAAGTTTCCAAAACATTGTGGAGGAGGAGTAACATACTAAAAATAGAAAATGTACATTTCTCTTGTTATAATCTCACAACTCTTATGCAATTTTGCACTCAAAATTGGTGTGTATACTATTAAGCAAGCTCTTTAAATATTCATACGGTTAGATTTTGAAAAAAAAACGATTTGCTTCATTGGAGTTAACTATAAGTCCATTTTTTTTTCATAGTCAAAACACACTTGAAAAGGCTTGAGCATTTACGGGTTAAAGGACAAGTATTTGATATTTCACAGTCATACCTATAGACTCAAATAGTACCCTACCATTGTGATCTTTAGAAAATCATATCTAATTCACTTTAACTTTAAAAATTATGAATCAAATTGTGATGAATGTGTCTCCCTCTCATCTTTCCGTGAAACTTTTTTAGAAAATGATTTAATCATCATAGCAAACGTCCTAAGCCAAAATGCTCTTAAATGGGCAGTTTCTACACTTCCCACCTTAGGGGAGATGTCGATCCCATGACTATATTGTGATCTTTAGAAAATCATATCTAATTCACTTTCACTTTAAAAATAAGTAATCAAATTATGATGAATGTGTCTCCTTCTCATCTTTCTGTGAAACTTTTTTAGAAAATGCTTTGATCATCATAATAGACGTCCTAAGCCAAAATGCTCTTAAATGGACGATTTCAGCACCTCTTACTTTAGGAGAGATGTTGATCCCATGACTATAATCATGTTCTTTGGTTGTCCTTCTACTACTCAACATTTATGAGTGGTGCCTGTTCATTTTTTTATCCCAACTCAAGGAGGAATGTAGTGGGACTGGGTTTTTTGAACCCCTAAATGACAGACCCATCACCATTGATTTCAAACCTCACTGCCCGTCACTTAGTTTGTTGCCATTTTACAATTAGATATGTTTGAAATTTTTTATATTTATTTTTCAAAGATGAAATTACATGTCTTCATTACTTCACAAAGAATTTAGATTTTTTCATGAAAAATTGATTTTTTTGAGAATTTTTGAAGATAAAGTGTAGAAAAATCACATCAATTAGAAAATTATTTCAATAAACCTGAAAACTTCACCATGTGTGTACATTACAATGAAAAATATCATAGTGTAAATTCGATTTTCATGTCATTCTATAATTAGAATTCAATAGACATTGAAAATACATCCAAAATTCAAATTGCAATCAAATATTCAATATTCAAAATTTTTCCAAATTTCAAACTGGAGTACAAACTATAGTAGATGACCTGCATTTTGTTAGTTGGGCTCAAACTCAAGAAACATCATTTTTGTGGAGAAATTTCAGATTTAGAGCAAGGACCAACAACTTCCCTGAATACACTAAATTAGCATATTTTGTGATCCATTTTTTTTTTAAACTTCTCATTTATGTAAAGACAAACACTGGCAAGACTACAAACTCAATTGGATCTTCTTCACAACTGAACATGAAAAGTGAACAAGGAAAATGGGGATGAAAAGTGCTTCCGATAGCTTTATAGCTCATTGGATTGTCATCCAAAGTCACAAAATGATGTTCCAGGTGTTCCAGGGTTAAAAGTCCCTATTATGACTGACATGAAGGAGGAGTCTCTATCTTCTTCAGGACAATTGTACTAAGCAATTATTTACGTGGTGGCATATGCACTACAAAACTCGTTTACGCAAGCTCGCAAACAACATACACATGCAGAAAAAGTTCACCTCCTTCCTGGAGAGTAGTTGCAATTTTCAACAATGACCTACTCAGCAGTATGAACTTCACTAAAATTATTGTGAATGTGACTGCAGTCAGAAATCAGGTAAACTTTAGCTGCAGGGGTCGCTGAAATGTCCTCGTCTGTGCATGGAATGCAACCCACAAGGAGATCAATATAATCTTGAGATGATCGATCAATGGTGACCGTTGGATGCACCACCCGAGTTTAGGTCATCATTTTCTTCCTTTTTGAGCACATAGCTATTTCATGTGTTTTAGGTCATTGATACTGCTTGCTCCTTTTCCTTGCCGCTTTCTCACTGCTCTAAGGTAGATGTACCTAATAGTAGCAAGATCTATTTTACTAGCATTTGAAAAATGACTTAAATCCAATCACAACTAGATGCAAAGCGGAGGTCAAGGAGGATTCACTCCTCTATTGCCCCATATTTTATCCTTGTAGAAAAGACTAAAAAAATTTATTTGCCACATGTGATAAAATTTGTAAATTCTGTATTCATATTTGTGACCAAAGACCCTGAATTATTTAGGAAATGTGATGAAATACAAAATTTAAGCAACACAAAATAGGGGACAATTTTGACATTTGCCTTTTGGTGGGACAATAGAGGGGCAGTCTTCCCTGGCCCAAAGCAAATAGGTGGGGGTACAAAAAGTTGTCACAGTCATGAGGGACATTATTTGTCTTGGCCAATCTCCTACACATGATACAAGGTTACAATTTATTGCTTTGGGCATTAATGGGGATTTGAAGGCAACGGAAGCCCATTTTAGGCTTGTTCCTTTCGTTGTTCCTCCCTTAGTGAAGGAATGGTCAACCGTAAAAAGAAATTGACTCTTAAAATGAAAAAAATTGAATTTTTTTTTCAAAAAAATAATAAATTTGTATGACGTGGCAGGGGCTCAACTATGTCATATTGTTGCAGTGGTGCAATTCTTTTGTTTCCCACAGCTTGGAAACTCACAAGCTTCTATTGCCCTCAAATCCCTTCTAATGGTGGTTCTATGACCACTTAACTGTATGTTAGTCTATAGTTCAAAGTTGGTGCATCTATGCATGTGTTTCCATGAATCCGTATTATATTTTTATACAAGCCCGGAAAAATACAAAACCAATTTTATTGGTTTCCTAAACCATTTCATAGAGAGTGGACACAATTTATTTTGTAGCTACCTTCAAGATCTTGAAATCTTAAAAAAGTATTAAATTTGGGTACATCTACTTCATGACATCATAGTTTGTGGTAGATGCAATTGTATCAAAATTCTAATGTTTGAGGTTTTCTTAGGTATCAAAGATTTTTTGAGTTTTGAAGGTTTGTGTGCTTGGATGATCTTGCAACATATGAGACCTTGTTTTCATCCACATTGAAAAACCAACATTGAATGCATTACTTGTAGTTGGAAGAATTTGAATCCCTTGGAATAAAAATGTTGGTTTTTCCATGTTAAATTTTGGTTATGAATTAATTGTGGTATAGAACAAGGTCTAAGAAATTTTATTGACTAAGTCTCAAACAATGAAGGCAACAACCCATAAAAGGAAATAAGTGGAGATAGAAAACATAGTTGTCTACTATAAGACCCTAAACATTAGGAAGATGGTAAGGGTGACTTAGCCAACAATTTTTTTACTTTACTTTTGAGCCTTGTAATACTTGTTGTATCTTAGGTAGAATTTTGAAAAATAATAGTGGCATCTTTGGAGGTAAATAAAAATTTTGAAGGCTTTTGAAAAAAAAAGCAATTGTCTCCCTTTGAGAATTTGTTTTAAAGGTTGTTCATTGTATAAAAAGATTTTTTTATAATTGATAATAGTTTTCTAGAATTTTGATTGATAGGTCACTATCCACTTTCATTAGGGATCCAAACCATTTCCTCTTTTGATGCATGAGGAAAGATAGGATTCATTCTATTCAATAAATGTAAAAAAGAACTAATTTTAATTAAAGTGAAGTATTTTAGTTTTGAAAATTATGTTTTGGGAATGTTATTTGAATGTATGCATTATTTTATACCCTCTATTACCTAATGTAGCTACATTATTAACTTCTCACTAAGTGCCTTCTCTATGTTTATTATTTGACAACATTCTTGAAACCACATTATTAATTTCTAATATTTCAATGACTATTCATTTTTATAAATAGTGAATTTCAAATATTTCAATGTGAAACCACAACTAATTTCTAACAAAATTTCATCATGCCAATTAATGTGAGTTTTTGCAAACTATAAGATGTTAAAATACTCAACCTTCATTCTACATCTTGTCCATTTTCCATTAACTATTCATTTCTATAAATGTCTTATATTCAAGGAACTTTAGACATCAAATTCAATGTTCATATCTTCCACCATAGTCATAAGAGAGTCCTTAAAGACTTTCAATTTTTGCTTTAGCAATTGCAATGAACATCAATTTCTAGTTGTTAAAGAAGAATCAAAACCCCAAAGGATTGTAATAATGAATTCTTTTGGATAATCTTAATGATTTCTAAAGAAGCGCACATTGCGAAAGGACAACAAATCTCTAACAATCGTTTTAGCAAAATTGAAGGTAAAATTCATCTTGCCTCTAATTAAAAAAGATGATTGCAAAAAATACCTATACTATTTCTTATCACAAGTTCTATATTACTAGTTTTTTGAAGCACAACTTCAAAAATACTAATCCAATGTAGCTAAAATTTGTAATAAATGTTTGTAGAAAAATTCTAATTTTTTTTCAAAGTAAGATTTTGTTGGGTTTATTGACTTTCAAAAGCGTATAACATTTGCAATCATAGGGTTAAAAATACTATAGAGTAATTCCATTTAAGTAATTGGAAATTAAAATTTAGAATAAAGGGTTCTCTAATAGACTAAGAAATACAATATGAATGGATATTTTTTATAAACTAAATAATCCTTAAATTGTATACAAATGTTTAAGAAACAAGTATTTTTTAATGCACTTTGAATCATACACACACACACACACACACACATATAATTTATTTTTTAATTTTAATTTTAATTTATTTTATGGTTCTTGTGGTATATGACTATCTTCAAAGAGTATTAAATATTTCCAATTATTTTCCTATATTTACATATATTAATACCATGACACATATATTTTATAAAAGTCCAAGGGAACATTCTAAGTGACAAATTCTATGTCTTAAAAACAATCACTATTTGTTAAACATATACTAAAGTGGGTATAATTATTCAACTATGCATCTATGATAGTTAACTCCTAAAGGACCATATGTTTAAGTTTCAAATAGTAGATGAAAACAAACATGTCACAAGTACACATAATCATTTTTTTCATTCACGTAAATATTTGTAGAATCTTGTATTAGTTCTCTTACATTTGCTAGATTTAGATTTTCAAAACTAAAGACAAAATATTCTATAGCTCAAGGGGTATGCACATGACTAAGTTCAAAAATGATTTTTTCTAATTCAAAAAATGACTCTTCAAAATCAACTTAAATATATAAATATATAAAAAATATTAAAATATGAATGTAATTAGAACTTCATATTTAGAACAAAATCTTTTTTAAATTACAAATTTAAAAAATCTATATTCAATTTTAGAAGCAATTTTCAATTTTTGGTTTCAAATTTTACATAATTTTTTTGATAGTGTAGTAGTTGATCTAAATGTATGAATATAATTTGTAATGACCTTCACTTTAAGGCATGCTTATGCCACCTTAGTGAGTGAAGGAGACATTGAAGGTAAATCCCCAAGCCTTCCAAAAGACCATGAGTCCAAAGAATGTAAGGATCCAATTTGGGAATCAAAATTATAGCTCTTCAATTCAAAGTTGGCAATGTTTCATCTGCACTCTAAAGTGTGGGACGTGGGATTAGGGGTTTTGGAAGGATTCCCTAGTCCAAATTAGACATGACGTATATTGTTGAAAAGCTAGTGAGACAAGGTTTTTAAAATGATAAGGCTCACGAATAGCAAAGTTATAGGCATCCAAAGAAGGTAGAATCTTGGAGAACCACACCTTCCTAGGGACTTGAATTGTTGGAGGGCCATGACTTTGTCAATACTTTTTGCATTTGGGAAAGTAAATAGTCCAAGGTGACCTACAAAAAGATTAGATTATGAAAATGAAATTATACTTTGGATTTGAAATTTGGAACTAAAAGTTATCTTGATTAGAAGATTAGGGATCCTTTGGGGTCTAGTTTAGAAACTTAGAGTATAAAGTTTGATGGTCTTCAAAGATATGTATCGTAGATGTCCCAAAGATCTTTGGGATTTTTTTTTGTTGAATCATATAGAAAGTATTGTTTGGAGGGATGGTCTCCTTCTTCACTCTTGAATGATGCCATAGTGAGCTTTAGTTGCTACATGTGATAAGATTGGAGGTGGAGCCTCAATATTGCTTTCGTGTTACAATGGAGTGCATGTACACTTTTTAATACTAGTTGACTGTTGTCCTGCTTTACACTAGGCCATGGGGTGAGTCTTGAGGTGAGTTTCAAAATGAGATTGGTTGAATTTGATAGGGAGTTGGGTACTCTTATAGGGCAATTAATACAAGTGGAGAGTAGTACTGCCACTACATAACATTAAGTAGCCTTCATGCCCATTGCCTTTCTTGCATGCACCCTATTCATCACATTGAGCCTCCACCTGTCCACTTAGCTACCAATGGGTGTGAAATATTCTATACCATCTACTGTAAAGTTAAGGCAATGATAGTGCATGCTATTGAATGTTATGTAAGTGCTTAGACATCAACGAAGTTCCACTTCATGTCATCATATGCCCGGTGTCTTATAAGAGTTAAATAATGGGAGTCATTGTGAATGGAAACCCTATGACTAAAATTGAAACCTTACATTGTAAGTGCAAAGTACATGCATTGTTTGAAGATCATAACAAGGATCATGACCCTTGGTGTCATTTAAAATTAAAATGTTCTAAAGTCACTCTCAAGAAATTTGGAATGGTGAGTGTCATGAAAGGACGTGGCATAATTGATGTATCACATTTTATCATATTTTATCATCTTTCTTAAAATTATATTTAAATCATATTTTATATTCACATTTCATTTTTAATACAATTTTATTTTATCATATTGAATTTTTTTTTACTCAAGTCATTATTAAATTATTCTTTTGAATTGTATTTTTTTCTTTTATAATATGTTCACCATTTTGCAAATTGTGTTGTAATTTCAATATTTCATCCTCTAGAATTTATCCTTGAATAGATTATTCTTTAAGATTTTGGTCACATTTTCATCAATTTATACTTACTAAACTCTTATGACATTCTACAATTTTTTGAATCATTAAATGTTGACAAAGACATTTGGCATTTGATGGATAACATGGAATTCTTTCAGTAGGACAACGTTCAACTATTCATCTTCAAAATCTTGTTGTGAAAAGGGGAGGTCTTCTATAGTAGTTTGACTTCTAATGAGTACTTTTGTAGAATTTTAACCAATCCTTCACATAATATTGAAAAGTGATGATTTTCAAGGTTACTCCTTCGTCCTTTAAGGGTTAATGAAACCTTTTTCATTGGTGTCATTTCATTGTAATGGTGTATGTCTTCATATATACACACACACACACACACACAATGAATTGAAGTAGTCTTTCAAATATTTTCTTAGTGTTTTCTTTAACTACCAATAATTTAAATAAAAATCTACTTCCTTTCGGTCCTACTATACACTGAAACTTGCTTGCCACCCCAGTTTCCCATTAGTTCCCCCCCTCCTCTCTCAAAAAATTTGTGAGCCGTTGATTTTTTTGAAAAAAAATACTTACTTTCAAAATTGATGTTGATTTCTCAAAAATCACAAGATGTTGATCTTGTGAAATTTAATCTGAGCCATTCAAATATAAAATACAAATATTGAATACAAATACAAATACGGATATGGGTACTGGATATGAGTACTAAATACGTGTACTAAATATGGATATTGAATATAGGTACTGAATACGGGTACTAGATATGCATACTAAATACGTGTACTGAATACAAATATTAAATACGTGTACTGAATACGGATACAATATTGGATATAGGATCAATTGTCCCATATTGTTTGTCAAGAACTTTGATTCTGAAGATTACAAGAGGGCGGGGGGTGGGGGGTGGGTGAAGGGGGTGGGTGAGATAAAAAAATTTAAATCAAATTCTAAATGATAGGTGGGGGTGAGTGGGGGTGGTAAAATAAAAAATTTAAAATAAAAATTGAGGGAGGGAGTGCATAGTGACACAAAGTGTCACTATACACCTTGAGTGCCTAATAACTACATACTATTAACTCCAAAAAACCTTCTTTATGAGGGATTAACTATATTTTTAGTCTTTGTGCTAGTAATACATGCATTTATAAACTAGCAACTCATTTTCTAGATCTATACAAATTTTTTAGTTTGGACACCAATGCTTATGCATCCAAAATTGATGTAAAAAGTGTCATATTTGAAGAGCATTCATAAACGTTGCCAACTCATCATTCTTGATGATTAAAAGTTTAGTGGCAACAATGAAATTCTAGAAATATCTACTCACAATCTAAATACTCACAATAAGGAAACCTAATCCCCTTCATGAATAATTTTTATAGTGCCAAAGTGGTCACTGAATCTATTGTTAACATGATTGTTTGTAGAAGCAACAAATACAAGTTGCCTCATATGGGCAAGGCTAAGCTTGCTACATGAAAGATGCTCCCTAATCACTTGTGACTTGCTCCCATGAGATCATTCAATACAATCAACAATTACTCAATGGTCGAAATTAGAAAATAGAACTTTTTAGTGGGACAAAAATTGTACTTGACTTAGAGTTTTTTACTGGGACAATGAAAGTAGAAATTAGACTCATTCAACTACCATACTTTGTGATTGCGGATGATATTTACTATTAAGAAATTAATTAAAGTTGACATATATGTTTAGACAAATGTTTAAAATAAAAGGATTCTTTTTCTACCAATTTTTGTAGAAGTTGCACAAATTCTAGCATTTGTTTTTAGAAATATATATTTTTTGGCCAACCTCGACCATTGGATATGATAGTCTCATGAAATTCACAAGTGCAAGACCCTTATATTTCATACGAACTAATTGAATGAAGTTGAGTAAGCTTAGTCCTTACAATTCCAGGAATTCATCCCGGCCCTCGTTAATTCACCGTGACAACCCTGTGGATCGACTGAAAAAGGCCAAAATATTGCGAATGACATACGGATGATAAACTGTGGATGAAAACGCAAGGATGTGGACGTAGATGTGGATCCATCAGACATGGGGAAGGGCGCCACAGAGAGGAGACAGGAACCTCGGAGAGATGAGTTGCGAGCGTGGAGCTTGGCGATGGTGGTTAGGGTTTCATCGACAGGTGCCTGGCGTGAATTGATTGCGAGGAAGGGCGTCGCATTGCCTGTCGCTACATCGCATCGCGGAGCCGAATTTTTCCTGCTTCCACCGACTCCGATATCGTCACATTTCGTCATGTGGGGAGGCAGATAGGTCGCGTGGAAGCAAAAACCTTTTGGCTTGAGGTTAGGTGCGAGCCGTGGAAGCTTTGCGGGTGGAATTCAGAGCAGTGTCTGTGGCAAAAGAATTTGATTGAGGTTAGCCCGTATTTATTGCTTATCTTATTTTGTTTTTTGAGTTTTTTGGATGATAGGGTGTGGCGCACTGGTGCTCCCAGTGTTTTGAGAAAAGAGTGGGCGGGGTTTGACGCCGAGTTTGGTCGCGAGTGACTGTCTTTTCTGTGCGATTAGAACATTTTTCCTCCCGCCTGTTGGCTGTTAGGGCCGAGAAGTGCAGATAGGTGCCAGAGTGCGAGTTCGTGGTTTAGAGGCGCCAGAGCCCATGCAATGGTTGGAGTAGTTTGTGTGAGAATAAAACAGGGGCCACTTTGGAGGAGCATGCATGAGGTTTGGGTGATTCCCTGCGGTGGGGACTATGAATCACGGTTAGGGTTTTTGGAGTTCGAAGAGTTGTAAGGTGTGTACCTTGGCAATTCTTTTGCAGATGTGACCCTAGGCTATGGCGAAAAAGAAAGGAGGAGCCGGGAGGGTTGCCAAAGCAGGGGGCGCTGCAGCCGGTGTTTCTACCGACGCACCACCGCCTCGGGAGTTTAACCAGGGAGACCTCGTGTTGGCAAAAGTGAAGGGTTGGCCAGCATGGCCTGCGCAGGTACATCGTAATCGACACGTGAGATGGCATTGTTGGACTTTTGAAGCGAGGCTTTAGTGAAATTTGAGCAGTAATTTTGTTTTCCCGAAGCAGCAAGTCTTTCTGAGGAATTGGCTGTTGAACTGGCTTGTACGAAACCCTGTTTCATGTTTCTATCGCTCGGAACACCATCTTTGTAGTCCTGGCCATTAAAGCAATACTTTACGGTTGCGATAGCTTGTGTCGAAGGTTCGCGATGCAGATTTCCTGGAAACTTGGTTCTGCAATCGGGCTTAGTTAGGGTCGGACAGGCCTCCTCTTGAACTTTTTATTTTTCTGACGTAGAAGTAGATGAAGTAACCTACCCTACTTCGAGCGAGTGTTTGAGGTTCTGCCCCAATGGACAACGATCCTCACTAGGAGAAGTTTTGATGCTTCTTTGCACTTCCAAACATAATCTCTAGAGGAGAGATGGCTTCATGGAGATCAAAGTGGGATGGACAGACTTACAAACTTGCTTGCGAGATTAATGAAAGTATTCTGAGGTTAATTGTGGTTTCTGTGATTTTTCTTATGTTTTTTCTTCTGCCCACTTTTGGAAGACTATAGTGTCGAATTTAATTCGAATTAAAACCTATGGTACGTGAAACTTAAATTTTTTGCCACCAGGATCTAGCGGCGATGTCGTCAAATGGCGAAGCTCCCCGCTGTACGCGTTCGTCGTTTTTTCTAAGGGGGTTAACAGTGCAGCCTGGACGTGGTGGTTCTCATCGCCGCCCCGTGATAATTTTATTACCTGACTTTACTTTTTTGCATCACCTTGGCAGGTTGAGAGATTGGAGACGGAAGGGAAATACGTCGGAAAGTATTACGTCACATACTTTGGGCCAGGACAGCAAATGTAAGTGTTCCATCTGTTTTTGTATTGCATGATAGCACTTACTCAGCCGTTGGAGTGGTGCTAAATTGTGTTCGTGTCATGACAGTGGTTGGTGCACACCGGCTGAGCTTTCTGATTTTGATGCGGATCAGAAAGAAGCGTCCCGTCAGAGGTCGAAGAGGAAGGTGGATAAGAAGTTTAATTGCGCCCTGGATGAAATTTGTGCCGTGCAAGATGAGCGGGCAGGAATTACCCACAAAGACTCTGCAGACGAGAACGCGGACGTGCCTGACGATGACGCGCCTCGGGACAGTGGCTTGGACGGCCAAGAGGATGACACAGCGAAGGAGGGAGATGTCATCAGCGATGTAAAGCATGACGACCCTTATCTTACGCAAGTCGTCACATTGAACCAGCAGGACGATTCCGTTCCTTTCAATGATGCAAATCCTGAAGAGGACGTTGAAGACGACGACGCTGAGAAGGATTGGAATGAGAAACCCGAATACAATGGTAGCGATCTGCATTCGGGAAGAAGTTCAGAAGGACGAGGGCAACAACATCAAGCTAGTCTCGATGATGTTGTAGGGGAAGGGTTAAAGTCCTTTGCAGAGGGTGAAGAGGCTGATTCGGAGACAAACGTAGGAACGAGGCGTGCTTTTAGGAACGCTCTGAAGAAACTCAACGAGACGGCTGAGAGAGATCCCGAGTCGAAAACGGAGATTCCAGAAAGCGAAGGTCATGTACTGACTTACCAGTATGGGAGGAAGAAGAATCGAAACAAGAACAATAATATTAAGGATGAACCGCCGTTTGCAAATGGCGCAGGTGCGATTGCTGGCCAAGAAGTCGTTCAAGACTCAACTCCGCATGCCGAAATTAGCGATTTTCAGAAGAAGATGAAACCTAAAGTTGGTAGACCGTCCAAAGCTAGTCAACAAGGTAAGATAGGAGGCCGGGACAGCAAGCCGAATTTGCAACCGATCCGAAGGTCAAATTCTGGGGATAAGGATTTGAAGTCAGATAAAGGAAACGGGGGAAGCAAGCACGATGGTAGTGGGAAATTCTCCAAAGATCCATCCAAGAATGGGCATATCAAGAAAGGACCTTATTCTAAGAAGAAGGATATGTTTAACTCCAGCGTCAAGGAAAGTGTTTTGGCTGGCGAGAAACGTGAACTGAAGTTGGAGGACAAGAAGGATGTCAAGAGAGTGTCGTCAGAGGCGGACAGATTCAAGAAAGGAACAAAGAAGTCGCAATTCTCGAGCAAGGGTTTCGAGGTGGGTTGTCAACTTGGGATCCTTTGTAATTCTTTGCTTCTAATCTTAAAGCTTGTGTATTGAGTTGGGTTTATTTTGCTCGCATCTTGATGGACATATTTGTAGCCTGAATCACTGTATTGGTTCGATGGGATCTCTCACTTTATTTTAATCAATGTGGATCTCGATTGAGACATAAGAGTGTCGCGTATGTGTTATTTTGATGCATGTCAAGATAATTCGAAGGCCCTAGTTAGGGTTACCTTAAACTTCACCTGCAATGTTAGAATTTGTGGTATGCTTGATCTGTACAAGTATCCATCGACGACGCCACGTTTAGAACCTAATTGACGTTGATTAATATGGCATTGTGGAAGCGATTGTGACGGCAGGAGAGGCTTAAATAGGGGTAATTGAATAAATTGAGTATTTGTGCTTTAGCAGGAAGGGAAAAAACATTCAGCTGCACTCAAGCTACGGGATGATCATGTGAAGAGTAATCTTGATGAAGTCGAGAAGAAAGTTACAACTCCGTCTTCACTTTTTCTTGGAGGATCTAAAAGCAAAGGTGACCCTAAAGGAGAGAGTGCCCTGAAGCGGAAAAGGTTTCCTGATGGAGAGGGTGAAGGGAAAGAAGAGAATACGTCTGTGGAAAGGGAGAGAGGTGATGCAGGGACCAGTCCGAAAACCGATGTAGACGAGAAACACCTTCCCTTATCAAAGAGGCCCAAGATGCTCGCCTCAGAAGATAAGTTGTCGGAGGGAAAGCAGAAACACGTGTCCGTTGGTCGTTCAGGTTTGGACGGTGGCAATGTGGAGAAGTATTCACCCAGAGATGGAAAATCCAGAGAAAGGGGAACTAGCCTCCCCCCTAAGGCAGACAAGGACAGGATGAGGAAAGCTGCACTGGATGGCGAGGCTGCCCTTCCTCCATCAAAACGACGAAATCGAGCTTTTGCAGCAATGAGTGCCTGTGAAGCGGAAGCCGCAACCGCCAGTGCAGCGGAATCTAGGGAGCAGCCAGAAAACGGAGTGTCCTCTAACCAAGCGGGTAGTAATGTTACTGCCACTTCTTCCTCTGAGACTCTGAAGAAAGAGGGTACAGCTGTATGTGGGTTGCTGGCTGTTGGCACGACGAGTCCGTTGAAGAATTCCGCCGTCACGCCTGACATTTCCAAGTCTACGGATGGAGGACATAAATTGCTGAAAGTAGGAAGCGGCCATGATAATGTTGGTGGCCAGGAGAGGGTAGAGAGCAGAAAACATCTACCCGTTAAAGACCCTCAGGCAACGGATTCGCCAAGTAAACACAGTGGCAGCGAGGACCCCAGAGAATCGAAGCGTGGAACCAAGAGGGGTCCTCATGGGAAATCTGATGCAGAAGGTTTGGTCATGAAAGGTTTTGCAAGTCCTGTTCCCACGAAATCAAGCTTGGAAAGTGGGACGGAGAAACGTAAAGCACACTTGACTGGTTCTGAAAGTGGGAAACTGAGTACAGCTACAGCTGAAGCGTTTCCATCCCTTGCGAAGCCAGTTTTGGAGGACTCAATCATAAAGAACGCGTGAGTATTTCTACGTCCTTTGCTGTGTTGATGCTGCTTTTTGCTGATATATGTGGTCAGTGGCTGCTGATTGTGCGCTGAGCTATAATTACCTATCCGTAATCAATGTGTTTTGTTGTTACTATTTGAATTTGGGAAATGAGCGAGGTTCTTCACCTACCATGCATGTATTGATGAATTTATCCTCCTGGTGATGACAACTTTGATATGGAGTATAGTCTATGGATCGTTGCGTCCTGTACTGATCACAGCTCTTTGTTAATCCAATTAGGGTTGCGCTTGCCAATGAGAAGAGGAATGCGCTGAAGAGGGAGGGAGATTCATCTGCCTCAATGAAGGTCCTTATTGCCGCTGCTCAGGCTAAGCAACGGGCTCGACAGTATTCTACAGGTAAGGCTAATTCAATTTCTCTGCATTTTATTTATGTGTGAAGGTTGTCCGCCTCAAGTCTTGGGGTCAGTGTTGCACCTTCGAAGGTGCATCGTCTGTTGTCCGTTCAATTTAACGGAGACATTTTTGAACTCGTGCAGGTGGATCTGGGTCGTTGGGTTTTGCAGAATTTGACAAAGTTACGAACAGCATGGTTTGCAGCCCTTCTCCTTCACAGAGAAGAGGCAGTTCAAGACTCACATCACCAATTCAACATGGTCAGGCGGTGGTCATGGATCTGCACGATCGACATGCTGGATGGAATTCTAGTGTTGACGAGAGGTCAGGGGTTTTATCAGCAGAGCCAACAATTGATACGGAAGCCACTATTGCCCGGGATACTTTTGTGGGTATGCTGGAGACAGTTTCGCGCACGAAGGACAGTATTGGACGCACAACCCGGCAGGCTATGGATTGTGCAAAGCATGGAATCGCTGAGCAGGTCAGTTTTAGGGTAGCGGATTTGTGGTGTGTTTGGTCCCGGTAACTGGCCTTGATGAGATTGTGAAGTTCGAATTTAAAGGGTAACTGATAAGTCAAACGTATCAGCATTTCAGCTTGGCACAGCTTATCTCTGTCGCTTGATGTTGATGCATCATCACACATGATATTTAAATGGTGAGCGTTTTTCTTTATGGTGAGCTTGTTGGTTAGTGCTGATGAAAGAGCCGTCTTTCAGGCTTACCGAAAGTGACATACGTTTTGCAGATCGTTGAAATCATTGTGCGGAAATTGGAGAATGAGCCCAGCTTTCATCGGCGGGTAGACTTCTGGTTTCTCCTAGATTCGGTCACTCAAGTTGCTCATACACAGAAAGGTGAGGTTTCTATGTGATTATGCGTCTTCCTTGTGCGGAGCAAGATCTAGTACTGTCAAGTAATTCCTCTGTTGCGTCAAGGATTGTTTTTTCTGGATCCTCATTTCCTCACCTGGAGATTCCGATTATTTGTGAGGTGCTCGCTTGGTTTGATTTATTTCGTTACCTCTTTTTAGATAATATAAGGCGCATTCATGGTGCACTTATTTGTATGTATTATTTTGTCGATGGGACGGTTTGCTGTGCTTCGAATATGCTTAAGAACGCTCGAGCATTTGTAACGGTAGTAATATATTTCTGGTGGTGCTTTTGGACCATCAGTCTTGGCGTACCTTCCAATTGTGCAAGATTCTCTTCCGCGGATACTGAATGCAGCTGCTCCGCCGGGAGGTGTTGCTCGTGAGAACAGAAAACAATGCCTTAAGGTAAGGTGGTGTTTACCATGACATGTGCTTTTTCATGTGATTTTGTCTCTTCTTAGTTTCGGTATTCTATTATGCTCCTTCTACTTGAAGGCCATTAGTCAGGGCTTGTGTAAAGTTGTTGTACACTTCGAGAGACCATTTTGCGCTGTCGAATTGTAATAACAATATTCTTAAGCATTCACAGTTCAGCTTTTTTGTTGTCACGCTTCTGTATATGTCTCCTCTCCATTTTTACTCTGTAGTTTGTAGTGATTGCTCTATTGCGAGGTCAGAGCTGTTTGCTGAATACAATCCTTACTGAACTAACAGATAGTCCTTGTGTAGGTGTTGAACTTGTGGCTCGAAAGAAAGGTGATGCCGGAGTCAATTTTGCGTCATTTTATGAATGAAATTGAGTCGCACAATGATGACAAGGGGTTGCCTGGAGGTGGTCACCGCCGGCTTTCTCGATATGAGCGTGGAGTGGACGATCCCGTGAGGGATATGGATGGCATGTTAGTTGACGAGTATGGAAGGTAATGGTCCATTTGTATTTCTTACTGCTAGAACGAGCTCATGTAGTGTCTTTTTTTGAGAGCTCTTACTCAAATCAGCCAAAATCGTTATGTGAGTGAGCTGATGTTGAATGTTTGTGCTGATTTGCGAACCCCTGTTAGTATTTTGTATGTGAGCTCTCTGTGCGTGGAATCGCATGCCAGTGACCGTGTGTTTTGGTCAGAGGTTGTGACAGTGCAGAAGACAAAATGTTTATCTAACTTTGAATAACAATGAGTCCTCCTTAATCTGCAATTTTTCCGCTCAGGTCAGTTGCAACATGTTGGCGTAGGGTATGGCACTTTAATTGTGGTCTCGCTTTGGAAGTGCAATGATTTTTGACTATTGGCCTTTTGCTCTGCAGCAATGCATCCTTGAATCTACCAGACGGATTTTCTATCATTCCTCAATTGTACGAGGATGATGAAGAGGGCAGTGAAGACGGCGACAAGAAATTAGAAACCCAGTCTTTAAATACTATCAACACAACCCGTTCAACTGAAGCAGAGGATGCTTCTGAGAAGTTCCGTACTGTTTTAGAAGACGTGGACGGTGAGCTCGAGATGGAGGACGTCTCGCCAACTGCGGATTCGGAGCTTTTAGCTAATAAGGAGCGTGAACGAATTTTAGCTGATCATTTTACCGAGGAGGCTCAGTCAAACCCTACTCAGCCCCCTCTGCCATTGGAACCTCCCCCTTCTGTTCCATCGCCCCCGCCTCTGCCAGCAGACCCGCCTCCTTCCCCTCCTCCACCGCCCCGATCCCCGCCTCCGCCGTTGACTACCTCACAATCAAAATATTCCAAGGCGGGGATTGCCATCATGCAGAATTCAACTCGCTCTCAGGAGAGTAATCACCAGCAGAGCGATTCACCGTCGACGCCGTCTGCCTATTCAGGCCATCAGGGTCAAGGAAACCTTGGGCTTTCTCAAGTAAGTCATCTAGTACTTTGTTTGCACGTATTTTAATGCCTGACTCTATTTGATTCAAGTCATTGGTTTGCAGTCTTTTGAGGCTTCATTCAATAAACAAACACCTGCTCGTACTTATCTCAGGGAGGCTCCAGATCAAATTCATATCCGACTGGTTCAATGAGCCAATTAGTCATGCCGCTGGAATCTCCGCTTCCTCCACCTCCTTCTCAACATAGCAGTCCAGGATTCGCCCAAGGTGCTTCCGCCGGAACACGACTTCCACCCCCTCCGCCTCTCCCTACTGCATTTCGTCCGCAACGGGCTTGGCCTGACACTTCAGCCTCCCCAGCTGGAGATTCTGACATCTCTCCCCGATTAGCCAGGCTTGGAGAGGAGCAAGTTCGACAAGGTCTTCAAGAGGTCTCTGGTGGCGAACGAGTTGGGGGAGAGTTGCCTAGTGCGCAACAAGATGTTGGACCCGCACATAGTGGAGGTTGTACAAGCTCTGGACCTCCAGAAGGTGCAGTCGATCTCCTTCTACGTCATATAATACTGGCCTGCCTTGTCTGTCTCTGCGTGTTATATCTACAATGCCAAAGTTTATTTATTTTAGTATTCTTGGATGTGTACAGGGACGAAACCAGGAGATCAACCATCAGCAGGTGCCATGTCTGGTTATACTTCAAATCCTCCGCTTTATTTGAACCAAGACCAGATATATAGAATGAATTCTGGTGTTCGACCTGGACCAGGTGCACAGTTTCAGTATGGACCCCCAGTGATGCAGCCCCCGATGCGGGGTCGACCATTTGGAGGACACTTTAGTCCACACGCACAATATCAAGGATCTGCTATGAATCCTCCAGGTATACCCTGATTGGTTGTTGCATTTGTGAAGTACACATGTGCTTCAATCAGTGAATTGCTGAACTGAATTTACATTTATATTTTCTGCTCGTTGTTCATGGGTTGTATTCATGCGTCCTATTTTTTGTCAGTGTAGTGGCATCTTTTGTAAGGAGATATGCATATGTTGTGAAAAGGTTGCAGGATTCTCCGTTGTGCTTTACAGAAACTTGGATTATGCTTGCCTGAGAGCTCTGTTTGGAGTTGAGATTTAATTGATTTCTGCTGGTGTGTCCAGGTAGTCAGGGCCCGATGCAGATGCTTGCCTTCAGACCTGGGGGTCCTTCCCACAGTTCGTGGAGGCCAGCCTAATTTATTGGTGACGATCAACAGGTAGAATTCGCCTCATTTTACTGCAGTCTAGGTGTGCTTTGCAGCGGCTTCTGCACCTCATTAGTGTGGTTGATGAGCCCTGAGCAGCCGCTGGGGTGGACCCCTGTGAAGCAGATCTGAAAAGATGTAGTGCGGATCTGTCCACTCATTGATGTATACTATCTTCTGGCAGGTGCATGCCTGGGATTTTCATGCAATTACTGGATGGCTGGCCATGAATGATGAACCCGGAGTATTAGTGAGATTCTGGGTTCTAGTTGCCTAAGATTGTTAAGCCTCGGAGGAATCGTAGGAGTCTTGGAGCTCTGACGATGAGGTGATCTCTTCGTTGGAGAGAAAATGTTTCGGGTGGAGTATTATATGAAGGTACTTTATTGAATGTTTAGGATGAAACCAGCGTTGAAGTAGGCAGGGCATCGTTTGTACATTCTCTTCTTTCCATTTCATGCCTGCTGATTGCAGACGTTAGCACCGTAGATTTTGTATCTGTATGGAAGAGGTTTTGGCATCTTGGCCCACCACCTGATGCTATTGAACTATTTTCACATCTTGCAGGCTTTTGGCTTCGCTGTTTTCGCACGACACCTTTCGTTCTGGATTCCATGACAAGTCGTTTTGCTTGTATAGTAGTGGAATCTGAATGAACTGAATGGGCTGGAATTCAGTACTGATGTTGTGTTATAAATATGCATTTACCGCCAACTCTCCCGCTTGCAGATTGTAAATACCAATTTTAAGGAGAGATTGTGGTTTTCTTTGCTTCTAGTGTGCCGTTGATTATGAGTTCATTGCAAATAGGGATCGGCAGTCTCCTAATCGTGATACTCTTGAAGGGTAATGAATCGTGATGATTTGTTTTACTATGACTTTCTGCAAAGGCGATAAATTCATCACTTTGAGGATAATGGAATTTTGAGCAGTGAATCTTCCTCACCGAAAGCTCCTTCCAAATCAGTAAACTATTTTGTTTTTCTTATCGCCAACTGTTATGGCGTCGGCGCCATACAAGTCCATCGGGCACTTATGAGTTTTCAAAGGTCGTTCTACAGTCCGGCTCGTTACTTTTACAAACTCTTTCATAATAGAATATAACGGGCATTTTGTCTTAATTAACATTCAATTCTTACACAATCTCAATCAAGCATATCAGGTTTAATTTTGAGAAAGTAAAACTTCATTTTTGGCAAATAGTTTCATCTAATATTCATAGTTTTGCATGAGAATTGATTGAAAATCATTGGTGATGAATTTTTCTTAATTCAATTGCATAGATGTATAGAAGCATTCATATGCATATATCTCCTTGAACAATGCATTGAAAAGTGACAATAATTGTCAATCCACTTAGAAGCAAGCATCTCTAAAAATGTTTCACAATTCTTTCTACAAAGATTTCATCATTAATGTGATAATGTCCAAATTTTGTAAACTAGATATCTTTTTATTGTAATTAGATTTGAAAATTTCATAAAAAGATACAAAATTCTTTTGTAAAGATTACAATGTTGGAGTGACAATACCCAAATTTTGTTATCTCTATATCTTAAAACTATGAATGTTTTCTATATATGTATGCAATTGAATTTTTAAAATTTATAATTTTGAAACTTTGAATGTTTTCTAAATCTCCATATAATTGAATAAAAAAAAATTTCACCAATGTTTTTTAATCAATTATCATGTAAAACTATGAATACTAAATGAAACAATTCACTGAAAATGAAATTTTTAATTTTTTGAAGTTCAATTTGGTATAGTTGATTTAAATTGTATAAAAATTGAATGTTAATTATGCAAAACAAAAAATGCCAATTATATTTTATATAATACAAAACAAATGAATGATGCAATAAATAGTTTGTAAGATTATTGAACTTGACTATACAATGTACTATATGAAAACACGATTGGGTTCTTTGAAGCTCTACAAGGATATTGTTCAATCTTTCATTATCCTTAGAATTGAATTTTAGCCTTGTGGAGTTGTAAGGTATCCAATTGTGTTACAATATAGTGTTTTGTAGACTAGGGTTGAATAATCCTACAGATTTTTTTCCAAAGCAAATTAAACAAAAAGTTCATAAACTTCATAAAGTTCTATCATACTAAAAAATAGATAGGTTTTTGAATCACTAATTGTATTAGAATTTTAGTGACTGATCAATATTTGAGCATCATAACAAATCTTTATAAGTAAAATTCATAATCATACAACAATGTGGATTTCTTCTCTTTGCTATCTACCATATAGTATTGCCATGCTTTGTTGAAATTATAGTTTGCATTCTATTGGACATATTAGAAATGAGTTGCTCTAAAGATACTTGATCCCATACTTTTTGAATTGTTTGTATTATTTCTTTCTTGTTCTTCAATTTACCTTGGTTTTGCAACAATTATTTGACTATCTTCTAAAAGTTTCCTATGGGGAATTATGAAGCCAAACTAACTTGCCTCTATCTTTGAAAGTTGCCATATAAAAATCCATGTATTTTTGAGCATGTAAAAGCACATGAAGATCCTAGACTATTTGCTAGTTGAATCTACTTGGGAAGAAAAATTCGTAAGATTATTGAACTCTATTGTACATCTCCTCAAATAATATATATCTATTCTTATAAAATTAATTTTAGGACATCTACCAAAAAAACCTTTGCATCTTTATAGTATTTGCATACTACTAGTGAAATTCTAATGTTAGTGGACCAATAAGGTGACCATGCATGAAAAAATTTGTTGCTTTAGTAAGAGTCAATCCTTCAAAAAGTAACGTGGTCTATCTTGCCATGATGACAATTGACTATACAATTGACCAAAAGAGTGTGAACCCATTTGAGATGAGTCTATATACTATTTTTGTATATAATCCTACTAGATTATTCATGCCATCTTCTTCAAATTTTTAACCGTTTGCCCAACTGAGAGAATCACCACTAGTTGCACTCTATTTGACTACAACATAAAGAAGTGGTGTGGCACTTCCTACCTTGTGAAATGTGGCAATGCACAAAAGACGAATGCTCCTCACCAACTACTTGTTAAAGTCCTCGCTAAAGATCTTCCCCTTCTTTTCACACCTCTCACTAGCCTCTACATCTTCCATTGAGGCCATAGTCAAAATTGACCAAACTAGCATGAGCATAAAATTGCCCACTACAAAGGCCCTATGTTGATGAACAAATGTGAGAGTGATGGAGGAATGCCACGACTTGTACTGTCAAGGGGTACTAGTGTAAAGCTATTTTTTCCTTGACAAGTATGGCAAACCTGGAATAGTATTGCTGAGGCTTGGTGGTGATGTTCTAAAGAAATCATTTGCTATAGTATTTGTTATACAATCATGCCAAAATTAATGTGTGCCATCATTGTAAGAGCTTCATTTATAAGTGGAGGTCATTGCAGTTGAAGATATGATACCTAAGCAAAACATACCAATTGTCAACCGTGCCCAACATTCCACTTGTAGGGAGCGCTATTTCCAACTAAGAGTGGAACAAATTTCTAACCAAAGCTTCGAATGTATTTTTTTGGTCCTTTTCAATGTTGGAATTAATAATGTTATGACACATGTCCCAAAATAGTAAGTAAGAAAGCAAGAAGTAGTGAGTAGGAAAGTAATTCAATAATGGATGGAATTGGAAGACTTTAGACATTGGCTACTAGTGAAATGCACTTCATAACTCCCAAAATTCACAGTAATTTCAATTTGGGAAATAAAATTCTGAAAATTTTCCTATCCCCATATTTCCTATCCATTCCTACATGGGAAAAATTACTACCACCTCATACTATACACAATCTGCACTCCAAAATTGCTTAAATGATTGGCTATTAGTCATTTATCTTAGAGGTTCCGGATCCATGTCAAGTTTCTATTGTTTATTATACCCACAAGATAAAATTTAATTTACATCCTAAATATGCCAACCTCAAAACCTTGGTTGGCCCAATTTGGAGGCTTACTATATGTAGTCCATGTCCTATTCTTTAGGTGAGTCAAATGTTCAAAAGTATTGATTCATGCAAACTACAATAGTACAATCCGTGATGACATCAACTAATGTACATCTAATGTATTGCAATTTTGAAAACCTTCAGGTTTAGCCCCTAAAGGACTGAGGCACATTTTAGGTATAAATTGTGAAAAAAATGTCACTTTTCACAGTAGTTAGAAAAAAATGAATATTTTTTTCAAAATTCAACCATACAAATTTTTACTAGACTACAATGGGAATATATAGAAAAAATTTCAGAAACTTTGACTGCATGCATTCAAAGATTATAATGTTTGAAGTTGGAAGAAAAAGTTAGTTTTCTTTTTTTGATCTTGCTCCATGGGGGCAATAAACTTTAACTCCTCCTAAAGTGAGAATTTTATGCTATACATGGTTATTTTTTTGAAAATTTGCATCTAGTATAATATTAGTTATATACCCACAAAATTCCAAAATTATTGGAGGAGTTTTGTGCATATTGCCCAAAACTATTTGAGCTACCCAAATTTTTTAGGGAAGCATAACTTTTGATTTGAGCACTTGATTGGGAAAAAAGTTGTATTCCCACTAAGTAGATACAAGTTTACACCTTGTATCAAATTTTGAAGAACATATGTTAAAATTGACTTCATAAGCACCTACCCAAGATCACCTACATACATTCAACAATAACTCAATGCGCCCTTTAGGAGTTAAAGTAGTCTATTCTTAAAGCCACCATGCCACTTGCATACATTCAACAGTCATTTGGTCCTTTAGGAGTTAAGGTAGTTTGCTCTTAAAGTGCCCATGTTGTAAATGCATTCACTATTTAGGACTAATTAACATGTTCCTTGAAATATCTATTATAGTGATTGATGAGTTAGGTAGGCTTAAATGGTCACTTTAAAAGTAGACTATCTTGTAAATCAATGAGTGACATACGAGTAAACAATGTCAAGCATTATTGCATTCTTCATGGAAAAGGTACAAGCTTTAGAACTGCTATAAAACTATTAGATTGGCTTGTATGACACTAAATATTTTATGTTCCAAATTTCTATGGTCAAATTTCATGAAGATTTTATTCCATAATGAAAGACAAGTGAAGTAGAAGATTCTACACAAAAAAAATTTTAAATATTTTTTCTTGATTTTGTGGATGAATGCAACAAAAATGAGAGCATAAATTTAAGTGGTTTTTGATATAAAAATGGCCTTGGGACTTTAGAGGTTAAATACACATGAAGAATCATATGAAGTTAATTTTGAGTTTATGTCTTTAAAATTCCAATACAAGTGATGGGAACATTCATCTCTTTCATGAGAATTTTAAAAAATTTGATCAAATGCCTTGATTAAATTTAATGTTGCCCAAAAAATCTAGGAAGTTAAAGCAATTTTTACATTGTTTGCTAAATTCCCCATCTACTTCTGAAATTTGGCATGTAGGTAACTAGCATGATATAGCATGTAATTATTTAAAAAAATTACATTTAGAATAAAAATCTCATTCTAAGAGGAGTCAAAATCTACTAATCTTGCTAGGTGAGTTTGCAAATAAAACATTTTCTTCTAACTTCAAATGTTATTATCTTGAAATTTGTAATCTCAAACTTCTTGATTGAATTTTTCCAACATATTCTAAATTTTTTTTTTCTAATTTTTCATCATTTGAATTTCAAAAACAATTCCTCACTCCACAAGAAATCATCAAAATATGACTATTATGTTGCTAGTTTACTTAACTTCCTTGCATTGCAAGGTGATTTTGAATAAAGTAGATCCCTTATTTGCTCCTAAAATTTTATATGTGTGTATCCAACAAGATGTCATACTCAATGGTAGAGATAAGAAAATTCATCCACAGCAAAAATTTTACTCCAAGAGGGCTCAAAGTTGATCCTATCTCACAAGAATGAAAAAAATATTTTTTATCTTCTTTCAAATGATACTTTCAATCCACATGGCCAAATGGTTTGAAATTTTTTCCACACATTTCTATAATATTCAAATATATTTTTTTAACTTTCGACAATATACTACAAATTGACATTTTAAAATAATTTCTCTTAGAAAACACACTAGGGCCTTTAGGAATTAATGTTTGATGGTTCTTTCTTCAATTTGCAAGTGTACTCATCTACAAAAAGCCATTGTGCATATACTTGTGAAGATTCAATTTCAATACATCAATCAATAAAACTTTAGCCCATTGTAACTTTTGCAAATGGTATCCAAACAATATATTAATTCTTCGATGCATTAGAATTCATTTTCATAAATGTAAGATAATTTCTAAAATTTGACCAATCTAATAATATGCACTATGCTCAACATTTGAAGAGATCTATAGGTGGCTTTTTTAACCCCCTAAAAACCTAACCTATGTAAAATTGCCAAACATCTTATATAAGCTAAAATTTATCCTTTTAAAATATATTCCAATATCAATCTTACATTTTATGTAAGTGATATTATGGATAGTCTATCACTATAAAAATGCAATTTGCTTTGTGAAAAATTGTCATTGTTGTAATTTTTGAAGCAAAAGGTGAAAAAAAATTAGTAAATATAGCAAAAAAATTCAAATAGTATGAATTTCTTTTTGAAGAGTTATAACTAGCAATGGAAATTGGTGAAAACTTATCAATTAATTATTTTATAATTTATACCAAAACACCCTTACATATAGCTTCAAATCAAATTCTACCATCAAACTAAGTTTATATATATATATATATATATATGGATTTATCATATCAATTATAATATATATTGGGCTAATTCAAATATTTTACTATAAATGAGGGATAGAAGAATAATTTATATTGTAATAAAAAGAAAAAAAACATTCAAAAAGAAAAAATTACAAATGAACTATACACAATATTGTATAATTTGGATTCTAATTAACAAATAGAGCTTTCAATTGCAAAAATTCTTTCAATTTTAAAAAAAATTCAAAAATTCAAAATGGAGTAAAAACAAATCTTCTGAAGCCTCATTTGCTTATTTAAATTAAATATCAAAATTGATTATTTGAAAGTTCCATCCAAGGACATCCTTCAAGGGTTAATTGACAAAGTGGAATACACAAGTAGGAACTTCAAAGAATATGGGAACGCCGAATAGGACTTGTCTGTACTTTAATCCCTCACCACCCAAGGTTGTTTTGGGTTCCAAAACATTAGTGCTTTTGAAGTGATGTAGTTGTAAATGTCACTAAGTTATGAAGATCTTAACCGTACAATCTTGTAGTGAACATGTTGTAGATGATGTGAATCAAATTTGAAGTCATTTGACCGTGTAGATTGGAAGATTATAATGTTTTAGTGTTGAAAGAAGATGCTGAAATTTTGTTAGCAATACACTTGGAGGTGAAATTTGATTTCTAAACTTACTCAAATGAAAAAACTTGAAACTATAAAGTGATTCAAAACCAGCATACATACACACTGAAGAAAAAAATATCAATAAATTGACTCAATGTGTTTGCAAAATGACTTGCAAATGTCCAAAAATAGGCAAGAAAAGTTGCAAAAAACACATCTAAGGCTGAACCTCCTTCTACAAAAATGCTTCTCAATCCTTCATAACTTCTTGGATTGATATGAAATTTTAGCCACACAAACTAGACTAGTATGCACAACTTTTTCAAAACTCTTTTATTGGAAATGGACATTGTATGGAGAAGAAAGAAGCAACCAAAGTTCACTATAATCCAAAAATGTGAGGATTTTGAACTTCGAATTGCTCCCAAACATTCAAATCAACTTGGACTTACATAAAAATTTTACACAATAACTAGACTTCAAGGGGAACATAACCCAACAAATTTTGTTGAAAAAAAACATTGGATGAAAGAGATATAACCCCTCGAAGTTTCAGCCATCAAATGCAGTTTGGTGGACTCAAATTGAACCTGTGAACTTCGATTGACTTTCAAGAAATCAATACAGCTTGTATTGATCTGAAAATTTTACCACATAAACTAGAAGATAGAGTGCAACTTTTCCATTAAGTTTTATTGAATTTGAATGACGGATGCAAAAGTTACAACACTTTGAATTTGACTGGAAACTCTGTGAGGCCACATTTCGGCTGGTGGGGCGGTGAGTGGTTAATTTGTCAAGGTGGCAGTTTGACGTGTCGTGTCTTGGCGGGTTGAGTTATTAGGGTTTGCGACTGGTGTGTTTGATTTTTCGATTCCCGAAGGCGAGGATTGTGAACTGGGTCTACTGCCATTGCGTTTAGGATGCGAGATCGAATTGTGTTTCTTGAAGAGATTTCAAATTTGCGCATTCTGGGGACTCTGAAAATCTGGAAATCTCCTCGTCACTACCTAACTACCGACTCGAAATCGAAGCCGACTCGCCATCGCCTGTAGGACGTTTCAGATTTCGAGGAAGCGTGATCGTCTTCGTTGCATTCTCGAGGTAAAATAGTTCATATTTCAAACGTTTCTTTTGTTTTCGCCCGCTTCTGAAAATGGCAATGGTTAGTGTGGTGTTGCATTCTGAACAAGGCAACAGCGTGTTTGTATGAAATTATGCATAGATTTCTTCTTAATCTGGAACGGCGGGTTTATAGACGGTCTGGAAACCAGAGGTGACGTAACCAATTTTTGCTCTTAAAATTTCAAATTGCGATTCCGTGACCAAGTATTCTGAGGGATATCTCGTGGGAAAACCCCACTGGAAATGCATTTTGAATTCGCTGTAAATGTCTCTTAACTTGAAGTATTGAGATCAAGCAAGCAAGGAATCATAGATGTACAGCAAATATGATAAGCAGAATGCATCGAGAGCCGACAAGAAGTTTCTTAGTTTTGTTTCCCATTTTCTTGCGCATTTCTGGGTCAAATCGTGGGAGTGATGTCTTATAGGGAAACCACTGAAATTGTAATACTCCTCCTTATTCGAAGTATTGAGATCACCTTGAAGTTTGTTGCCTAGGGTTTCGAATAGTCTTTTAATGTGGTATTCGGCTTTAAGCGATGCGGACGGTGATGCTGGATGGCAGCAGGTGTTTTATTGAGCAAAAGGCGAGGGCGAAATTAGCCGAAATTGGCGTGTGAGGTTTAAGCATCGGATAATCGTGGTAATCACCGAATTTGCCTTCGCCATGACTGAAATTCGATCTACAGAAGACATGGGGACAGGGACGACAAATGGGGGTGCTACTTTTGATGACCACATGCATGGGACTGGCAAACCGACAGACGAGCAGAAAGGGCCAAGGGTTCAGAAAATTGAGGAGGCTGCCAACCAGAGACCACGAGAAGAGGGAGTAATTTTCACTGATTTGCCAGACGCGTGCGTATGTCTGATTGTATCCTATCTGAGTCCCAAAGATGTGGCCAGAGGCGCGTGTGTCTGCCTAGGGTTTCGAGATACGTTGGACTCTGATTCAGTGTGGGATCAGTTTGTTCCCAAATCGGCCTTAAAGGTGGTAGGTCCAAATGATGAGCTGAAAGCTGCAACGAAGAAGAAGATTTTCTCGTTCCTGCGCAAATCATTTCTTCTCCGAGAGACTCTGGTATGAGAATTATTCTATTTGACTAGAATTTGTTTGTGCAGTAAACGCTAAACGAATGTTTGTCGATTCAGAAGTGAGCTTCGTGAGTCATTGAAAATAGAGAAATCTAACTTCAGGGATGACTTCGTTCAATGTGTCTTTGGTGGCCTGGAGTGTCGTCTCATTTATGCTTATTAGTAGATTTACAACTTTTCTGTTAACATTCGTTGCAGGCCTACTGGCTAGATCAAGGCACAGGAGGAGAATGCTACAGTCTGGCAGCCAAGGGCCTCCGAGTTGTTTGGGGTGACGACAGTAGATATTGGCAGTGGTCTCCTGGATCAGGTGCAAGGTATGTTTTCTTTCGATGGAAATGTTCAGTGGAGGTTTATATGAATTAGCATCGCAATCCTCTCATGTACTCATCATCCTTGACTACGGTTTGCACCACGTGCTGTTTGTGAGTGTGCCTGGTTTTCATGCAATTTTTCTCCTGGAAAATTTTTCAACAAAAGTAGAGTCAGCTTATATGTGAGTACCTGCATTCAATTCAATTGTGTTGCAGACCTCAAAAAATGTAATGACTGGTCATGTGAAATCACCACTGCTGATTGTTAACCTGATCATTATTACTCAGTTTTAACCCCTAAACACCTACTAGGTCTTTGGATTAACTTAGATGTGCAATACTGTTTGACTTCCATAACTTTTTTGAAATTGATACCAAATAATGAGTTCTTATGCATCATGATAAGAAATTCTCTATATTGCCAAACTTGATAAGAAATTTCATATATCTTTGTTAAGTAAAATTTGGAAGCGTTTAACTTACGGACAATATAGTGATTTTCTAATTCATGAAGTTTAGTATACGAGGCTAAAATTATAAGACTATTAACATTAACATGGTAAAAGTACACAAGATTTATTTGCTATGAAATGGAGGGGAGGAGGCTTTGCATCGAATCTAAGCTACTCTAAGGAAGTTTGAGCAGCTTCCTTGCTCAGAAAACGAGCCAATGTTACAGGGGCAGAGTCTCTTGAGTGTAGCTACTTGCTATTAATCTGTTCATTCCTCTAAAAATTCTATTTATAGGAGTTTAATGATTAAAGTGGCAAGTAGATACGCTTTGGGTTGTTGGTTTTCTATAATTCAAAAGAGCGTGCAGAAGTGTCAGCGCATTCTAGAATCTGGCAAGAACTCACATCATGTGATTGGTGTCTGTAAACTCTTGAAATTTGCTGTGGAATTTGAATTTTGGCAACCAAATATTGGATCTGACCCGTGAGTACGGTGCAATGCAGGTGGCCAGAGGTGGCATGCTTGCGCGGAGTGTGCTGGTTCCACACATCCGGAAGTATCAAATGTGAACTTTCCCCAGGGGACTACACTTTGTCATGGCGCATTCAATACCAAAATCTGAGTTCTAGTATATATGGTTGGGACCACGTGCCGACAGAATTCAGTGTGTCAACCACAGATGGATCTCAAAAAGCAACTTCGCATCGCTACTTGACCAATAATACAATTCAGCAAAGCCAACTTCGTGACTTGACCCCCGTCCGGCTGGTTGATGACAGATGGTTTGAGTTTGACGCGGGCGAAATAACTATCTCAGATGAGGAGAAAGTCACGTCATTGGAATTTTCAATGGTGGAAATAGAGAGTGGAAATTGGAAAAGTGGGATAAGTCTGGACGGTGTTATGCTGCGTCCTTCTTCTTTAACGAGAATCACAGGACGGTATCTGAGCCTGGAAGAGCTTGGGCAGAATTCTCTTCCGAATGAGCAGCAACCTCCAGTTGAACGCCATCCAGTCGGCGTACAGGATTTTAGAGGTCGATTGGGGGTGAGGGGTCCTATCAGGGGATTCCTTCCCAGAAGAAGACGAGGGGGAGTAAGGCCTGTTCTGCCCAACCCACCACCACAGCCTGATGCCGGTGAGAGATAAATGTAGCATAATGAAATTTTCATTGTCCAAGTGTAGTGATACGTCTCTAACTGGTAAGATTCCTCGTGATTACTTCCATATGTATAGGAGATACAATTAAAATAGAAAGAAGGAAATCATTCCCCAGGTTTTTAATGATAGAAATATGTCTTTCAAAGTTTTGAGGACCTTCTAAAGTAGACATTTTATTTTTAGCTTGGTTACTTTGGGGGTAATAGACAAGGATGACTTCTAATCGGGATAGTTTATCATTTGTTAGTGTGGCAGAGTGGTGTCGAGAGCATCTCATTAGCACAAATGCGCATCCCTCAATCTTTTGGCATGTGTTGTAAATTCAAATAGCATTCTTTTAGATTATTGATTTTCCAGGATTCGGCTTGGAGTGTTCTCCTAGAAGAAAGTTACATTCACAGGACTAAATTTGGTTGATCATCTTTCAATTGTGAGATATAATTTGCATCCCTCATTTTGACAAATGTAGGAGTGATTTGGAGTGATCAGTAAAGTGTTGTAGAGAGATGTTTGAAGTACAAGAGGCAGAGTAGTTGAGGTCAATTTGAAGAGCCATTTCCTTGATTTTTGTTTCTTTTAGGATGATTTGAAGTGGGTCTTTATTTGGGGGGTGGGGGGGGTGGTCTATTAGCTAGCTTCTAATAGGCTCTATTTTGGTTGTTCTAAGTCCAAATCCAAATTTTATTGTGTCTCTTAAAGTAATTTTGATGTCACCAAGTTCTAATTTTATACCTAACAAAAGATAGTAATATATTGAGTGAGTTGTTTAGAGTGATCTAAGTGACATTTTAGAAAGCAATTTCTTATAAGTGATTTTTGTTGATTGGAGTTGAATCAAAGAAAATAGAATAAGTTTGAGGAAATAGAATAAGTGATTTCTATTCATTGGAGTTCTATTGGAGGAAATAGAATAACTTGAATAGAATAAGCTCCATTTCAAATAAATAGATTAAGTTAAATGAAAATTGAGATTTGACATTGTATCTATAATGCTTATTTTGAAGGTTACCAACATTGGAAATGAACTTATATATGATTTTAGTCAAATTTGATATTAGTATTTAAAATAATAAATTTTTTACATTTTATTAAAATTTAGAAAGTGGAGTTTGACAAGTTCTATTTCTACACCATTTCTAAGAAATAAAATGAAAAAAATGAAAATTGAATGGATTGTTTCAATTGCAAAATTTATGTGTTTGAATACAAATTCTTTAATATTGATTGTTTTTCATTCATATTTTTATTTAAATATTGAAAATTTTAAATATAAGTAATTTTTTTCATTCTAATTTTTATTTTTGGAAAAAATGGTCAAATAAATGATCAAATTATTCTTAAAACATATTAGAATTTCATGTTTCAAAAACTCAAGAACAATTTCATACCAAAATCTCTATCAAAATCTACATATATTTAAATAATGATATAATAAAAAATATAATTTTTAATTATTCAATTATATAAAGGCTAAGCTTATTGTGATATTGACAAATCGGCAATTCTACTTGAAGGTTGTGGTTATGAGATTTTAGAGTTAAATTTTTAAAAAGAAAAATTTTAATATTTTTCTTCATCATTAATTGCACCTTGAGAGGAACTTTTAAATTCATTGAATTGTTTTTTGTTATATTTGCCATATTATTTTCATTTTTTGTTATCAAAATTACAAAATCATATTTTTCATCAAACTAATTGAAAATCTTCATATTGGTAGATAACATCTAATTTCACTTTTAAGAAATATAGAGCTTAAACAATTTGTATACAATTTCAAAGGTCTAATTGAACTTGGAAATGATGTTTTTGAGTCTTGCAATTGCAAAATGTTTTTTCTTTAGGTATCAAGTCTAATAATCTCACAATTGCAAAATGTTTTTTTCTTTAGGTATGTAATGAGGGAATCCATTTCATTGTGTAAAATGTTACAAAGAAGACTTTGTACATTTCATTTATAAAAGAAATTCTAATCTTACTTATCTATACTTATTTATTTAGAAGTGTTGGTAATTTTAGGTTTGGCAGAGTTATTGCATTTGACTATTACAAGTGAAGAAAATGAATAATTTGGACCATAATTGGTAGAGACCAAGCCAAGAGGTTAATTTCCTAAGCCTTTATAGATTTTGGAGTTGAAAGAAAGGGGCTTTATATTCAAAAAACAAAATCTTTAGTAAATGTGAGGAAGTTTTAGTATGATCTTATTCAAAGTCAATGTTGTAAGGACTCTTGTAGTGTACTTCCTTATTGAATATATATAATGCACAACTTATAGATAGGAAATTTAGTATTAGGAAGAACTATTGATATTGAGATTAATATCTAAGAAGATCTAAGCACTAGTGTAAGAGTAATGTAATGAAATGTCCAATCTACAAATTCAAAATGACGTACTAGGTATAAATTAGTCAAAGCAAAAATTGAATTGGATACACCTATAATTAGCATTGGAAATTTGTAAGTAATTTATACATTTTCAAAAAAGTTCATAATAAACCATATAAAAAATTTCAAATCTTTTTTCAATTGCCAACAAAATCTAGTTGAACTAAGGTAGTTTGATCTCTAGTGGGATTCATTAGTAAGTGTATTAGAACTAATGAGCAAATTTTAGTATATCTACAAGACATCAGAAATAGTCCATTTCATCCATCTAATTATAATATATTATTAATTTTTAATATTATTATTCTCAACCTCTTTTGTGTAAATATTTTATATTTTAAAAAGTGAAATTATATTTTATTTTATATACCAAATTTGCTATGTCAAATTGAGATACTCTTAAGAAATACTCTCTTGATAATTATGATAATTAGACATAAGATTTTTGCATCAAAATTATCATTCATGTCCCTTTCTTCTATATAAAGAGTGAAAGATATCCCTTCTACAATACAATTATACAAGGCTACAAGAGTAGGGGTAGCTAATCATGATTAGGAAAATATTGAACTCTGAAGGAGGCTGCTTCATAATGCAAAAGTTTGGGTGGAAAGAGCATTCTAAGCTCACTAATTGGACTAAGAATTGCTTGATGCATTCAAAGATTCAAAAAGTCGTCATCATTATCCAATCCATTTCTATGATCTCATAAATTCATGATGGTTACATCATGAAGAATGGAGCATGCACCAAGTAACTACAAGCAATCCTACGCGGTGTTTCTAATGAGGATGTGTCTACTTTCATACTTATTCAATTAGTATTAAAATTAGTAAGAAAACTCAAAGCCTTTTTGTGGGTTCAATTTCTTCCTAATGGTGGCCACAATATCATAATTGGGAGAAGGCAAATAGACACCATCAAAATATAATTAAAAACTTGTTTGGAGCAATTCAACACAAATGAGAGCCTCGAGAAATATTAGATGTCAAACATTAGATGTCATTCAATAAGCTTTGTGATAATCAAACAAGTTTGTTTATAAAGATTAAAATTAAAAAACTAGGAATATTTGTTGGTATACCAGGCACTGAATTTTTTTCACTAAAATAGAGAGAACAATTGATGGGAAAAACCATTGCAACTCGTGACATATGCTTTTCCATTGTAGGCACTTATTCAACATGGCCTTTGGTACATGATGTAAATTTGTCTTGTGAAATAATGTTACAAAAATCAACATTTGTGTAATATTCTAAAACAATTTGTACCATTTTGTACCCCACTGTAACTCTTTTATTTTGTATATGACAAAGATGACAAAAAATTTGCATTCATTGTATGAGGTTTGCATTGTTATCAAAAAGTGGCCATTGTTTAGTAGCATTTGTTACCTCCCACTACAATGTATTGAAAAGAGTGCAAACCACCCTTGATTTGCATTAGTTCCCCCTCCTCTCTCAAAAAATTTATAGGTCGTTGATTGTTTTAAAAAAAAAATGCTTACCTTTGAAATTGTTGTTGATTTCTTAAAAAATCACAAGCCATTGATCTTGTGAGATTTCATTTGAGCTGTCTAAATATTGGATACAGATACAAAATGAATACTAAATATTGATACAATACTGCATACAAATACATAGTGAATACTAGAAACACGTTACTAATATGATATATGGATACGAAATACAGATACAAGCTACTAATACTATATGAATTATCCTGTATCGAATGGCATTCCATTGCATTTTGGAAATTACAAATAGACAAGGGGAGGGTGTGTGAATTAAATTGAATTTATATTAATTCAGATAATAATTTTTGAAGTGGGGGGTGGGGGGTGGGGGTGGGGGTGAGATTGAATTAATTAAAATAAATTTTTTTGAGCTCATGGAGGGGGGTGATTGAAACAAATTCATTTAAAATTTTTTTTTATCACATTGTGACAGTTTGTCACAATGTGATCAAAAGTGCAGTAATTGCTTACTTAAGTTACTTAATGAGATCTAGCATGTGTAAAAAAAAGAATCCAAAATCATTTTATAAAAGCAACTCTTCAAGAAAATAATGGAAAATTTTGCAAGATAGAACACATTGGAGGGTCCAAATAATGCTACGATTATGTTTTGTTTTATTAAAATATCCTTTCTTTTGTTGGGTTTAATTGAAAATTGAAAGAGTATTTTCAATTCATTAATCCTTTAGGTCCCAAGGTAGTTTTGGCCAAATCAAGAATATTGATGGAATAGTCTTTTCTAAATTCCTAGGTATAGAAGAAATCTAAGTAGAAGTGTAAAATCCCACTATATAAAATGAAAAAGCAATTATATGATGAACATGTTGTGTAGAAAATGACCATGATCTACTATATGCATTAAAAAAATTGTGATGAATGTGATCAAATAAATAAATCTTATTTAAGAAAATTAAAAGTACAATGTTTCACTACATAGTTACAAGTGAAAAATAAAAAGGCAAGATTGAGGTGTTTTAAATGATGAACATAAACAGTTGCTAATTTGTATAGCCTAGATAGCCTAGATTCTTAAGCCCATGAGCTTAGGAACCTAGGAACCTATGTTATGGACACCTTTTATGGTTACATGGTACCTATATTATAGGCACCTTCTATGGTTATAATATGTCTATATTATACACACTTTTCATGGTTATAGGCATCTATATTATAAACACCTTTCATGCCCACTTTCATGTTTATAGGATATCTATATTATTGACACCTTTCATGTTATAGGTACCTATGTCAAAGAGCACCTTTCATAGTTATAAGGTACCTTTGCTATAGGTATGTATGTTGTAGGTACCTTCAATAGTTGTAAAGTATTTACTTACACCTAGGCTCAAAGTTATAGGTTCACATTTCTAAGCTCACACAGTAGCGTTGTTGGATGAACACATGGTGGTAATGTTGTTAAATTGAAATGAACCACATGCAAATGTATATATTGCACCAAGAAATACAAACATTATACAAGAAACAATTAGATTTAAGATATACAAAATCTTTTATTAAAAATGCCTTATAACAATAGAGGAATTAATTACAAGCATTAGGATTAAACAAATAGGAAATTGTTATAAAATTCATCTACAAAAACTTTGATCATACACAAAATTTTGTTGTAAAAAGATGGGAATACCATATTTATTTTTGTACCCTCTACTTTGGTGCTATTGTGGTAAGCCAAATAGACATTCATTTGTTATTGTTCCCTAGCTTCAAAATACTTCAAAATTAAACTTGGTTGTTGTTCTCACTAAGTGCACATACAGCTCATATTTTGTCTCACATCTTTTGCACTTATTTTTATATGCACTATGACAACTTTGTGACATGTTCATGTTATAACTTCCACATACATTTACCATTTTGGACTTTTACAAGTGATGATTTCACTAAGAAAATTAGGGACATCCCTTCTTTTCCCTTCCCAATCAAACTCTAGATTCTTCTTGGATTTTACTTATATTTGCAACCACTTTGGATCTCATGGGACTTAACCCTTAAAGGACATGCTAATCACCATTGAAATCATTATTTTTGGGTACTATGTGATTTATTAGCTTTAAAGAATCCAAAAGCAATAATGCATTGGAGATCAAACTACTACAAAAGACACAAAATTCCAAAGATGAACATCTACACTTCTATGTTACATAGAAGGATTATTTGTCATCCATCACACAATAAATGTTTGTTGCTACCATTCAAGGGATAAATGGAATAAGCATGTATGTTTTGGAGACCATAAGAATATAATAAAAAAATTTGAAGCCCCTGTGATGGTTTTACCCCCACTGAATCACCCCAAGGGTCTCATGTTTAGGTATTGTATATTTCAGGCACGAATTTGCAAGGGTAACTAAGTTTTGCAACAACGTTGAAATTCAGTGTGGTTAAAACAAAGTTGCAATTGGGTGAGGATAGAACAGGATCATAACTCGGTGTGGTTTAACAGGGGCGCGATCAGTGGAACTGTGACATCATTGGACGTCTGGAATTTCTTAGTGAGGCCTCAATTACCTGAAACAATAATACATCCAGAATCAAAACCTGGTGGGCTTCAAATCTAGATTCAGCTACAACTAGAAGAATGGGGAGTGTACCGGCAGAGAAATGGATCTAAGAGGGAGTCACGGTATTACTCAATCAGGTGCTTGTACTTGCACCATCCTATCACTGCAAAATATAAGACGACACAGATGGCTGCCGCCCCGCAAACCACTCCCACAAACTGCGACGTTCCGCCAAAATCAAAAAGAGGAATGTGGATGTTCATTCCGAACACCCCCGTCACCACGATGAAGGCACTAATGACCAGAGTGGCTGTTGTAAGCATCACTCCCATCTGCAGAAGGTGGTTTTGCTTGTCATCCAGCATGATATTGATGTAATCCTCCGTATCATCCACGTACTCTCGTAGCTGCATAAGATGTGGAAGATCATTAGATTAAAAAAACACTGTCAAACTTGCAACTTTGAGGTCAGCAAAAACATTTACAGGGCTGATAAATAACTGATGGCAACGAAGTGAACTGTCGACAAAACACGGTGGAGCCCTACGTTTCTCCAAAGTCAACTAAAGTATATCAACTCAGAGAGAGAAGGAAGAGTAGACATAGAAAACAGGGTATCAGTAAAATTAGACTGTTCTAAGAAGCTCAGACAACATGTCTCCCATGAATCAGGAGGTCTTGTTATATGGTCAATGATGGTATGCAGGCTTCCGATGAATCATGGAAAAGATTCTGGTTAATGAAGTTAAAAAATTCTTGAAACCATCTAATTTTACTGGAAACCCTGTTAGAGCCTTACCGTTGACAACTTGTTGAGCGTGCCATCGACCTGAACAAAATAGGCTTCCAGAAGCATTTCAAGCTCTTCCACGTCCAAAGGTTTGGCAGAGACAGTACTGGTGGAGTTGGTGCTCCTGCTGCTTCGAGTTCGTCCACCGCCCAAACTCTCTGGGCCTCCATCCCTACCAAGCAAACCGAGTGATGCAATGAGTTCGTGTTTCTTGGGTAGAGTGTCATACGGGGTTGCACGTAATAGAAACGACACACAAATAAATGAACATACATACCTATCTTCCTCTCCATCTGAAACTTGTCCTCCGTCAGATTGAAGTGTTGCATCCTCCAGGTTGAAAGGGGTAACATGAATATCGGCACTGGGTGATCCAAACCCTGGACCGGAGGAGGAGGGCGAGACTAATGACTCCTGCTGTGCTAGCAATTTGTCCGTCAAGTACATCTCTGCCATATCACCGTCATCGTCTAATAGTTGCTCGATTTCGTCCCTTACCTAGAGGAAAAAAGATAAGCATGAGATTAACACGAATAGCTTTAAGTAAAGCTGGTCTTTCAGATTGGACGGCCAGAAATGATAGGATAATAATGAATCGAAAAAATCCGACGTCGTAAACTAAGAAGTAAATGTATGAAACAATAAGCACCTTCTGCACTCGACCAGAGATGGCAACCAAGCGACTCTTAATTTGGCGCACGCGCTCCAAGTTCAAAGTACTGATTTTTGAGGTTAGCTCATCCAATGCAGGATAGGCTTCTTTTTCCAAATCCAACGCCTGCATTCCAGAATTCCAGGTTATTATGTGCATTTTTTCACTGATGAGTATTTGCATGTTCAATTTATAGTAATATGTGAATCTAAACTTGTAGAGCAGTGCCAACTGCCTACATACCCGTTTCCATTGTTTTCATTATGGTTGGCAATAAGTACAGTTGCCTGTAATAATTCGCTGAGTACCAACGCTTTCAATCTTGAACTCAACATGCGGCAGTATTTTTGTGACAAAGAAAGAAGATGCCAAAGAATTGGAGCATCTTGGATACCCCCTTTCTTCCTTGAAGTAACAATTAGGCCTACGATGTTCGCAGCTTTCAAGAATGTTATGGATGTCCACATTTTCTGACGCAAACCCCTAAACGAAACTTTCACACGTGGTCATGGCCACTGCAGTAGCCGAGCTACCACCCATACAATACAAATCTGTTGACAGAAGACGATAAGGGGGACGATATATACATAGACAGAAAAAGAAAATGCATCTTAAAAGTATGTTGAGAGGAAAAGACTAGCAAAGAAAGTGGTGGAGTCACCAATACCTCATTATCAAGGGAACTGCAAGCAGCCTCTAAACAGGCCTCCAATGCCCGAAACTCAAAAGGCAATATATTAGGGCCACCTCTCGTTCGTCCAGGACTTCCGGGATCTTCCTTAAACCCTGTTTGCAACTGAGATATGTTGGGAAAAGTACTTGCAACTGCGGTTGTGCCGTTCTGTGCTTCAGGCCTGGATGCCTCGGACATCGTCTCTGTGCTTGCTTCATGAGATGATAATCTTGACGCCAATGGCTCCATAGGCGACTGTGAGTTGAATTTGGGATGCCCATCTCCTTCATAGTCGCTCAGTCCACCGCCTCCATCCTCATTATGAACCTTGACCAAGCAGCACGACATACATGTTAGAAAACCATAAATCCGTAACTAAGACTCGATAACAGTTCATAAACATTAAAAACTGAAGTGGTAAAATGAGATGTTGGTACTCCAATTGCTTCACAGAAAAAGAAATAGGAATGTAACGACTATGAAATAGTAAAACAAAAATGATCAAGTATATGATTAACCCCTCAAGGACCAAGGATTCATGGATACTAAACGATCAGTTCAATGATCATCTCACCAACGCTCACATTGTGAAACTAATAGAATTCAAATGGGGCTAAATCATAAATCGCTAGAATCATTGCTTATAGAATAAGTCAAATTGAACAAAGGAGATGAATCTCATAAAACATGAGCCGCAATTTGGGGCTAAGGACAAAAACACCAACCTCTTGACCCAGGGCGTTGATATGCAAAGGGAGGCGCCGCTGCAGGTCCTGCACGAAGGAAGCCACCAACTCCTCTTTGGAATTGAGCAACAGCACCTCCTGCGCTGTGATGATGGCCTTGATGTGCTCCAAGTTCACCACAATCGCATGCTCTCGCCCCAAAATGGTGGACGGGTACGACAACTGCGGGTCGAGGATGCGCAAGTCGCGAGCCGGAAGACAAGCGCGGCGCATGATGGCGTGCTTCCCAGCCTCCACCACCTGCCCTTCCATTGATCAACAAACACAATTGATATAATTGACATATCACTTGAGCCCCTCAAGAACCAGGGATTCATGGTTTTAGAATGACCAGTTCCACTGTGAGTATAATATAACTCAAATGGGGTTATTTTATATATCACTTAAGTCGGTGAAGAACATTGTATGTGCTGGTGAGAAAATAAACAAAAGTGAACGAAATAAAGTCCCCATATGACCTACTGAACAAACATGAAGCCCGATTTGAGCTTCTTGGTCCTTAGGGATTGAATAAAACTAAACCAATCTTTCAAGAGAGGGCCTTGAACACGAGTAATAAAGCAGATGACGAGGAAGATAATTAGCCCCTAAAAAACCAGGAATTCATGGTTTTAAAATGACCATTTCCCTTGTGAAAATGATAGAATCCAAATAACATATGGGATTAAATAACATATCCCCAGAATCAGAGATGAACATTGCATGTGCTGTTGAGAAAATTAAAACATTGAACAGAAGAAATTCCCCATACGACCGTCAGAAAACTGCTAAAAAACAAACACGAGGACCAGTTTGGGATTCATAATCCTTATGGGTTGAGAACAAAAACACCAACCTCTGGACCAAGGGCATTGGAACACAAATAATTAAGTAGACGATGAGGAAGATGATCGACCAAGAATTCATGGTTTAAAACGACCAGTTCAATTCACCGTATACTGCGAATACTAGAATTCAAATAGGGTTAAATCAAACACCACTAGAATCCGTGAAGAACATCGCACGAGTTTCTGAAAAAATAAATCAAAACTGGACATAAGCAACTCCCCATCCAACCTATAAATATATTTCAAAACCAAGGTCCAATTTGAGCTTCTTGGGCATTGAAACACAAACAATTAAGCAGACGATGACGAAGACGATTAACCAAGAATCCATGGTACTTTCAAAATGACCAATTCAATTGACCACATCTTATGCGAATAATAGAATTCAAATAGGGTTCAATCCTAATACACTAGAATCAGCGAAGAACATTGCATGAGTTGCCAACAAAAGAAAAATCAAAACTGGACGAAAGCCATTCCCCATGGATACACAACCTACTAAAAAATTTCAAAAACCAATTGCGGTTCTTGAGCTTCTTAAACTTCTTCCGGGGTTAGCGCAAAATTACCACTCCCTTCTCTCCCCGGAAAAACCCTACGACAAAACCTCCAAGCGCACAATTCCGAGAGAGAGAGACAGATTGCAAAAATGAAATGCACCTGCGAGGAGCCCTTGACGTCGATGAGCAGCCATGATCGCACGCCCATGCCTTTCTTCACGCGCAAGCCCAGCACATGACGCTCCTTCTCCCGCTCCTCCTCCACCACGCCATGTTTCCCCACTCCCCCCCCTCGCCCTGCCCTCATGATGGATTAACTTCACTTACTGACTTAACAAACTAACTAAACTCTCTCCACAACAAAAGCCGACTTCCATGGCCGCGTTTCAAAGCTGCCGATCGCCGAATTCCGAAGCGGAAGACACCAGTTATAAAGGTTCTTGGACGCCGATCAAACCTTGGAATCTTCACAACCCAAATTCTATACTAGGTTAAGATTCAATGAGAGCGTGATGGCCATGTGGTTGTTGAAATCGCCACGGCTGGAGACATCGGAGATGCCTCCCGGGAGTAAATCACGCTGGGGAAGGAAGATGGAGAACTCGCAGGCAGGCAGGCAGGCATGACGGGTTGATTTTTTGACGAGAATCGTAGATGTTAGGATTGGTAGATTTTGGAGTTGGTAGATCTCTGTCGAGGGTCTGAGTGTGACCCAGTGGAACGAGGTTGGTGGACTGGACATAGAATGAAGGGCAACAAAGCATGAGCAAAGGACGAGATTAAGGTGCGTGCCTCCCAAACCACTACTTTTTGCTATTACTCTGCCTACTTACTATTATTACAATGGTCAAATTTTCATATATTTTTATTCACAAGAAAAAGGAGGTTCCAACGCATCAAAAAATGCAACATTTTGATCTTGTATGCAAAAGTTATGAAGGAATAAAATTTGGTTTTAAAACAATTTCTTCCACATAGGTACATAATTGATTTTGGAGATGTACACAAAGTGCAGATGGAGGTGTAGGATCAGTGGCACATTGGAGGGGGGGGCATCTTAGTAAAAGTTGCATTCATGATCATAACAAATAAGGGTGTTGTTTTTGACACATTTTAACATTTTTTGTACTCTCAATTCACTAATGTGTCTTATAAGGCCTTGTCCCTTGGAAACAGCCTTGACTAATTGAAGGTCCCAAATTAACCTTAGAGCATCTATTGCACATTGTGAAAGAAGATTATCTACCTTCAAAGTAGCGGTCATGTGGAAGTAGGAGCACTTTCTCAACCCCTATTTATTACAATATTCCTCACAATAACAAAGGCCCTTCAAAATTCAGAACTTTGACTTGCTACATGCAATTGATTTGGCAAGCTAGTGATATCTAAAAGAACACAAACATATTTCTATGTTTATAGAGTTGCAATTTTTAATGATTAGAAGTACACCTACCACTATGTCTTGAGGGGTCATACCCAAAATTTTAGAAAACTAGGTGAGATAAAAAAAATAGGGTCAATTTAATTCGTTGGAGATAAATTTTATACTTTTGTTAGATCTACTATAGCATTGAAAATAAGTCTTTAACATTATTATAAATAAAATAGGGTGTAGAATACCTCAGATATTTTTATATACAGTAGAATAAAGTGTGAAACTTAGGGTCCTTCCAAAAGTTGTTGGTAGGATGAATTTTAGGGCATCCAAGTTGTAGTCATGGGATGAGAAAACATGAATTTTCTATTCATTCAAAGAAAGAAGAAATTGACATGCTTAGAGATGCCTTTGTTTTTATAATTCTGGTGCATTCTAGCGTGTAGACTACTATTGAGGGTCGTGAATGTGCTTAAGGTGTTGTTTTCTGACAACTCAAATAGCTAGTTCGGTTTGGGGTGCTTTCCCTCTCCATCGGCAAGGTGCGACCATGTTTTGAATTGTTTTGCAATACCATTCTTTGGATTTTGGCAATGAATCATAATTGTTGACGCTGAGCGGTTTGGAAGATGTGCATTGCACTACAAGTTACCACAATTCATGATCTTCGCTAGAGAATTCGGTTTTGATTACAAATGAAGGCTTCCGTAGGGGATCTGAGCCTATGCTTTGATCTAAGCTTTGGCTGGCTTCTTCTACAAGCTAAGGTTGAGGGTGTGGATGTATATATCAATACGTTGTCATTTGCATTGGTTCAAATTTGCAATTCAAGGCTTCTGATAGTAAGTCCTGCGGCACTAATTTTCACAGGGTTGTCTTATATTTCATGAGCTCCTTCTACGCATGTCAATTAGTTCGGTTTAAGCAATATTTTCCTATGGGCTTCAATGCTTCAAGGTGATTCACACCTACTTAGTGCGACTTTGGGGTTTAGGGTTGACAATTGCTTCGCGTTGGTAAGGCTCCTACCTAATCGCTTAAGGATATTACCAAGACATTAGGCTTGTTATTCACTATTTGGTTTGAGCACAACCTTGGAGGAGGATGGTCACGAGTGCATGGAAGGGCTTCACATCAGTGTCCTAAAGGTCAAGCCAATACTTTTGGATTACACCAACAGGTCGTGTTGGTGCTTCATGAATTTCTTCTTCAACTTATGTTTTAGTTGTAATTTCCAACATTGTTGCCAACATGAATACTATGACCATTGGCACCATTGACAATATCTGGTTGCAATCATTACCAACTCTATGGTTGACCCTGATAGCTCCTGGACCTAGACTGTGAATTCCTTCTTTTGGCGGTATTGTAGTTTTGGTAATATGTGCATGGTTGTTGCTCCTTCTAGCATTTTTTCTCGTCAATAGTAGGGCAATTTGGATGTAAGATTTAGGCAAGCAGATGTAGACTTGCAACATTTCACAATTTTGCCATCTTACCTTCTGAGTTTGTGTAGGCTAGGTAATACTAAGATTGTTGTTGGAGCGTGAACTGAAGTTTTAAACCCCATCTCAAAGTTCAAGACCAATGAATCGTTAGAAATTACTATGTAGTTACTATTGTTTTATGGGTGTGTACGTTAACTATTTAACTTGCAAGTTATCGCATCATTACAATGCATAGGATTACTACAAAGAATTGGCACTACTTTATAATCTATATTAACTATGTGACTTTTATACATTAATCACAAATGTGCAAAAGACACAAATTATATACAAAAATTTATTATCTTTGTCATGCATTTTATGTATATTGAAACATACAAAAAATACATGACAACAATGTCATTGCTTTTTGCACTACAATATTCCTTATTAAATGATATCAATGTTCCAAAAAGTATTGTAAATGTTGATCACCATTTTAATTAACAATAATTTATTTCATAAATAATTTTTTTGTATTTTGTTTGTGAAAACGGAATTTAACTACATCCATCCTTCCTACAAGCCATCAAATTTTAGCTTGCACAAACTCCATCAATAGGCCATCAAGAAACTTGATCGCATAGTAAAGGATTGAATAGAACCTTTGAGTAGGCCACCAAGAAATTTGATGATGTAGTGAAAGAATAGAACCCTTGAGTAGGCCAATAAGAAACTTGATGACATAGTGAAGGAATAGAACCCTTGAGCAGGCCAACAAGAAACTTGATGTAGTGAAGGATTTGTTCATTGGCACTTGATGAAAATATAGAGTGGAGAGATCTTTTATATACCACTACAAGAAAACGGTGTCTGAATTGACATGTCCTAATTGACAAATAGTGTTTGAACTGATAGAAAAATGTCCAAATTGACAGAAAATTGATAGAAAAAGTGTCCGAATTGACAAAAAATGACAGCATTCCCTTGTAGTGTATGGAATTCCATAATTTGTCATGGCAAATGATATCGGATTACTGAATTTATAGATGAGAACTTCAACTGAAGCTCATTGTCAACTTATTGTAGTTAGTGTAGGAATTGTATTCAAATTAGATGTTCAAGCCTTAGTTAGTATTGTTTCCATTGTCTTGGATTACACGTTCTTTTATTTTTGCTTATTGAAGGTTTTTAATTTCAAAAAAGTGTTGCCAAGGATTTTGCCATAGCTAATTGCAATGGTGTGTAAATGGTATTCAACTTATAATTCATTTATGTATATGTACAGTTTTGGTTTAGGTTGTATCCAATACTCCCTGTCTTCGAGTTGGTTTCCTATTGCCATAGCAACTTTTCTAATGTTTCACAAAACCTACCCTATATAAATAAAATACGATGCTTTTAATTAGTCCCTAAAATCACTTATAAAAAAAATAGGGTGCTAAAAATTATAAGGGGGTAGCTTTTATCTGAAAAAATACCCCAAATCAAATAAATACCTCCCAATTAAATCCCTCGTGATCACACGTGATGTCACAGTGTGACTCCCCCCCCCCCAAAGACCATTGTTTATATATTCATCACCCTCAAAGAGATCACTCCTTGTCAATTTAAAATATACATGTGAGTTGAGAGGATATTTTATATGGGGCTATTTACTTTAACTATTATATTTAAGATGACCATACATTACATAAAAGCCTATCAGGGGCACATTTCCAATATCCTATGATTTTTGTAAATTCATTCATGTGATTTTTTAAGTAGAGCTATCTTACAAATAAAATTTAAGCATCTAATGTGTTCCCATTGGCCTATACTTCTTCACAAAAATTCCTTCCCTATACTATACAATATACACATATAGGGTGTACACTATGAAATCAACAACAATCAATCCAATTCAAGTACCATTGATTAAGTGGCGGTTTTTAATAATGAGTTTACCATTAAATACTTCAAAATTTCCACTCAAATCATTCCATGAACATCCCTTTTAATATGAGTGTATTTAGCACATATGGCTTCAAAAATTGAAGTTGACTGGACTATAAAATTTATCTTTGTGTAACACAATTTTCAATTTGTTGAACCTACTAAGGTTAACCTCCCTATTCATGCAATGTGACAATTTCTGCCACTTGTGGTCAATGGCTTATTATTTTTGTTAAATACATTACTAGTACCATAGCACAATTTCAATCAACCATCTTCATTGAATATTTTTTTGATTGTATCCATTTTATCATCTATACTATTTGTGTATACCTATACTCATGGTACTATGAAAAATTATTTAACCGTATTTGTCAACAATGTTTTATTAACAAAAATTCCTACTATAAGATGTTCTTACATAACCTAATTTATACATATTAGAATATATATATATATATATATATATCATTTCATAAACATTTATATTAACCCTACATATTATATATAAAATTTTCCCTTTTTTTATTAAATGAATCCTATTTTTTAGCTCATGTAGATTTCTAAAAAATTGACAACAATCTCCCTAAGTCATCACCTTGGTTTTGTCACATCTTATTAACATTTGTAAAGTTTGAGAGTTGCTTCTCTTTTTGTTCTATGCCATTGATTTTGCTATCTTGTACCTTAGTGGTTGTATAAATTAAATTCATAGGTAGTAAAGTTTCATTACAATGTTGTTGTACTATTGTTGTTTCAACCTTTCTAATATGTTTTTGGAGAGGTTGTTTGATGGTTAAACCATTAATTCTTAGAAGGTAACAAATTGAGGTTGATTGAAAAAGAGGAATGCAAACAAACCACCGTTTTATCTACAATGTAGTGCATTTTTATTTTTATTTTTATAGTAATATGTATATTTAATTACCAAAAAATGCCATACACCAGATGAATATATTAAATTATTTGAAATCAATTTTTTTGGACAGGGATCCTCACATATTGTACTCAAAATTTTGCTTTCACTAGAGTGTCACAAAATGTATAAAAAAAAATACTTTTATTTGACAATAAATTTGGAAGAATTTTGGAACTCGAGTGGTGTTAATTATCAAGCTATTTAAAAGAACAATATAATCTATTTGATAACAACAATTTTAAAGTAAGATAGAGGAACTTAAAAGAATTAGGGCCCAATACAAGTGATTTAAAATTCTTCTATCAAGTGGCACTTCATGCAAACACTTGGACAATTTTTTATGAAAAAAACTTGGATAGTTTGTTTATGATTGTCTTTTGTGTAGTTGCTCTATCTCACTTGGTGTAAATTCAATGGAATTTAAACCCCTAAAGGACGTTGCAGATGCTTTTTTGTCTGTGAATGACTTCAAGTGGGACTATTGGATGAAAGAAAACATTTTTTCATCCAATTTTTTATGGGGGAGTTCTTTGAATGCATTTTATGGAATACCATTGCATATCCCCTCATTATGGTATTATTGTCTCTCTAAAGAAGAAGATACCTAACCCATAAACAATGCAAAGGAATTTTTTATTTGACAAATGACAAAGAATCTCTCTATACAAGAGAAAAGTGCAACTATTCATCCTTGGAATTATATATAAAAAGGGGAGGTCTTCTATAGTACTTTCACTTCCAATGAATGCTTTTGCATTTTTTTAAGGCAACAATAGTTGCACAATACCAAAGTAGATGATTTCTACAGCAACCAAATTGACCTTTAAAGGTAAATTCATAGATTACCTTGTAGTGTATTTTAGTCAATTCTTGTTCTTTACTCTTGATGTGAACTTTAGCCATAAAAATGATATTTTATAAATTTGAAGCCAACTATTGAAATAAAGTTTATTAAGTTTGGTTTCTACACCAATTGAAAAATTTGAAAAAATATTAAATTCAATGTTTTAATCCAATTTGAACTTTGGGCCTATAACTGTAGTTTGTTGATTTTCAAATTTTAGACAACTTTTTTTTATACCATGAGGTTCTACATTACAAAATACACCTATGCTTAAAATTTCATATTTTTTTAGCATATTTTTTAGAATATTTTATATCAATTTTCTTCACTTTTTCCTTAACCCTTTTAACAATACAAGGGATCTTTGTGAAAATCATTTGTTTTAATACCATGTGCATTTTTGAATTAACCCCTAAAGTTCTTTGACTATGTTTTCACCAAAAATGCTCCCAAATTGCCATTTTTAGGACAAGTATCAAAAAAAAAATTTAAATACTTTTAGACTCATCCAACCATAGGATATTGTACTATAATAATTTAAAAAGATGTGGAAATAATTTCAAAAATTTCCACCGTGTAGATTGCAAGAAATTAGCACTTGAATTGACAAAAAGCCTTTTTTGGGCCTTGCAAAAAATCGGGCAGCTACACTTCACAAGGTCACATTTGTATGAAAAAATGTCTAAAATGGTTGCAACTCTTTGGACTAATTCTTCAAGGCAAGATGGCTACATTCTTGAAAAAGTTCACATCATTTGGAATTGTACAATATATAGGAAAAATATAGTAAATAGAAAGAAGTAGAGAATGAAACAAAATACTAAGTTGTCAATGATTTAGTTATGGAATTGAAAAATGCCAGTTCCAATGCTTTCCTAATGGTTGTAATGTTGTAATAAACAATCTTTACCTAATATTTTTATTTTTTTTCAAAAATATTGAAAACTGAGTTCAATAAAGAACTTCAAAGTTTATTTTGGAGTAGAGAATCCATAACCGCCCGCAAACTAAAACACTTCATAACTTTTGACTCATTGATCATAATAGAATGATTCAAAGCTTAACATGTATATATAAATCTAAAAAATTAGTTTAAAATTTTTGTTTTTGAAAAAAGTGATTTTTTAAGATCTGCCCAAATTGCCCAAGTTGAGAAATAAACTACATATTAGGCCATAATTTTTTACTCATATTTCCAAATGTCCTGAAATTTAGTGTACATGAAAGACATTCTTTGTCCACACCTTCCACTAAAATTTGGGCCAAAAATATCGAAATCTTCACTTACACGTTCCTGCCCAAAAAAGTTATCTTGCCAAAAAACACACCTTAGTCCTTTAGAGGTTAAAAAATGAAAAAGCACTTGTCGGAAGACAAGCTACTATACAAGACCTTCCCTTTTCCTATAAAATTTTATTATGAATATTTGCACTTTTGTCCTACACAACAAGATTCTCTATCATTTATCAACCAAAAAATGACCACGACATCATTTAGGAGATAAAAAAGTTCATAATAATTTCAAATTTTCACAAAAAAAGTCTGAAATTTCTACACTTATAGATGACATGTGATTTCTCTTTGAAAAATAAAAAAAACAAGATTTCATTCATATACACGATTGTGCCTTGTGTTGTTGCCACAATCGGAATAAAAGTAATTTTTTAAAGCACCCCTCCTTGCCGAGGGCTTTCTGACGATACCAAACACATGAACGGGAGAATAGGAGATCTCAACGCAACGAACAGAACAAAACAAACAGCCTAATTTAATAGAATGATGATTGCAAAATGGCATCAAACAGAGAGAAGGATTGTGAAGCTTGAATCCGTGGGCATAGGCCCGTCCTTTAGGGATTAAACTAATGAGAGACTGTAGCCCGACGTACAACCTCCCGTTTCCATTCCCTATGAGTGGCGGTAGACAATCCCAATATCCATTCTCACTGGTAGGCAGAACGCAACCCCATTTCCATTCAAAATCAGTAGCTAGACATTTAGCAAAGATGCTACTAAGTCCAACCCAGTGTGTGAATAGATTAGTTGTTGTATGTAAGAGGTCCATAAGTATACTCTAACTTAAAATCTAAAATGTCAAAAGCTGAGCAAAGCTTCCTGGTGAGCAACTGACTGCTCCCTGGGAGGTCAGCATTTTCCAGCCTTTCGCTAGCAGAGGATGCAACTCTCGAGTGAGCAAACAAGCACCATCACCCTGCAAAACAGATCAGATGTCCGTAACGATGCTACAGAGAGTCAAGACCTGAATACCACCGTCAGAGTCTGACACACTGGATACCGTATAAGTACTGACATTCACCGCCTTTCCTCGGTGATAACGCGATTTGCATCTTTCCTTGTTACGGAATTGGAACGAGGAGTACAGCGCACACTCTCATCTGATGCGATCCTGCAGATCTGCAAGGAAACTTGAAGCGATGGATGAGAACTTCGTTGCAGTTTCTCCAGCCATGTTTTTTAACGCTGAAATATCCTGTGAGGCCTGGACCACCATAGCTTCAATTAGCCTCTTGCTCAGTCCATTATGAAAAACATAAAGTTCATACCTCAAATCCTAGATGTCAGATCAAAGTATGAAAGTTCCAGAAACTTGAAAACACTTTAGACATACTCGCGCAAACTATTGAGCATTATGTACCTGGAATGTCAACTTAGACATGAGCTCACTAGCCGTAACATCCAGGGAAGAACCACCAGGTGAACGAACTTCGTCACGATCAAAATACGCAGCACTTGATATGGATGACGAATTCTACAAAAAAAAATGATCACCAATCAACGACCCGAAAATATGACGCCCACAACAAATCAGCAGAATCTGCCCAGCAGGATTGATAGAATTCGCATAGCAAATAAACTTACAGCAAATTTCTCCAGACGCCCAGCATTTCCTATGTCGCTGATTTTATCCTGATCGCCAAAATATTGTGCAGAGGATATAGATTTCGCATTGGCAAATTTCTTCTGTGCCTCATGACTGTCTTCGTGCTACAATCACGAACCATCTTTAAGCGTGAGAAACATAAGGAAAATAAATACTCACAGGAAAGCCATAAACACAAATGCGTACATGGGTCTTTCATAGAAGCGATAATGCAAAAGGGAGGATATCTATCAATCAGTTAAATAATCACGTAAAAATTCGGAACGCTACTTCACAACGGTCTCTACCTGCAGAAGCAAAATTGAAAATGAAAGCATGAGAAGCATACCTGTGTCTTAGTACGACCATTGTTGAAAGAGGACTTGATCGGGGATCCTCCAAAATCTGAGAAGAAATCTGAGTTTGTCGACGGGGCAGTCACATGGCTAGGACTGGAGTCTTTTTTATCATAATCATTGCTTAATGGTATATCATCCATGTACAGAAATCGCGATGACCGTGGGGCTGACGGAATGGTCACGCCAGGTAAAGGGGCTGCAGCTGCTGCTGGTTCAGGCAGTACCTCAGCCGGCTTCTGATCATACAGGTCTTCACTGGACTGCAAGAACCACGACACCATTGAGAACCTCATGCACACGAATTCCTCGGTGAAAGCTTGCAAACGAACAATCTTCACTCCTGTCAGCCTGAGACTGTGTGTGTATGTACCTTGGTAGTAAGTCTCTTTACACCAAGACCGCTAGATTTGGTTGCAATTTTCTTCGCTCCAAGTGTCGAAGTTGTCTTCCTTGATGTAAAGCTACTTGACCGAGCACTGAGAGCTGGAGTCGGTCGGGGGATAGGCTTAACTGCAGGCGGGGATGCAGGAGTAGGGCCAGCAACGTCTTTCAATTGCTGATCTGCAGTAGACGAGTCCTCAGTTTTGATTGAGGGAGTCTCATTTAGTGATTTTTGAGAGACGCTACTGGCCGCAGCAGCCATACTCTTAGCCACTTCCTTAGCTAGGAGTTGGCGATAGAGGTCTGCTGCCCTTGACGTATACTTGGCTTCAATGCGACCACCATCCGTCCATCCATGCTGTTTAAAGAACGCGAGTGCCCGACCATTTCCACCCAAACTCATCAACCTCAATTGATCTTGGTTCCAACTGTCCAATATGGTTGACCTGATTCATTCACCCCAACATCCCAACGAAAAGGTAAGCTCCCGCTTTTAAATCATCACATAAGTAGTTTACTACAAAAAGCATCAAACCTTGTCGCACAGGTGGAGAACTATATGACCCAAGGTCGTGTACATGTACGAGTATTAATTAATTAAGTCACCTCACCATTGTGCGAATATAATCTAAAAATCAGAGAAAATAAAAAGGATGTATGTCCCACCGACACCCTCTGCATATGCAGTATTCAATAGTATGGTGCCATTAACAATAGACAGCTACCAGCATGAATCGATTACATATAAAAATCACCTGACGAAGCTGATGTGAACACCGAGACTACGGTGAAGAGCTGAGCAGTCGAGGCATATAAATACTCCATATGTCACAGACGCCCAAATGGGATTCTTGGCATTGCAGTCGAAACACATCTGCATCAAACTATTCTCTTGTCATACAAGTTGTAGAGTACCAGCCGTATTACACAACCATCCCTATAAGTTAATACCTGCATCGAAGAGACTGTCCTCCAATGTATCATTGTTTTACTGAATTCACAAATGCTAGAAATCTACGCAAGCCGTACACTGAACTCAGCTGCTACGAATCATCTAGAGGGCTGAAAGAAAGTGCTAGCTTCAGCAATTCACATACGGATAGATTGATCCGTAAAGATTCAAGTCATGTCACTTCTATATGATTTGATACAGGACGGTCTAAAATGGTATACACTTCCAGTAAAAGATCAATATTTGACGTTTCAGGAACCTTTCTGCACCGATGACCAAACAAGTTGATTGAAGCAGATCTCTCGTACACAAGTCATAGAATTGAGTAGCGCTACGAATACTCTATTCATTGAAAATGCTATAAAGCATAGAAACTGGTACAGAGTGTGGGATTTGAACGAACGACGTTGCCTGAAGATGTGAAAATGATTAAAAAAAATAACCCTTTCAGTCTCTCTCAAAATATTGCAGAGCAGAAGGGTGTATTAATTCCAGCTACATAATTCGTCATTTTTTTAATAGTTTTGAAAGAAAGGAAAATCTGGAGCACCAAGAATTGCAAAATAACTGCTCAATTTGAGGTAGCTAACCCCCAAAGTACCCATTGACCAGATATTCAGCTGGTGTACAAGATTTTCGAACACCTAACAATAAAACTTTGCCTCTACGGAAATTTTGCATATAGTATTGAATTAACACCTTTATTCGTGCGTCGGAATCTCCTTTCATTTTCCAACAAGAGCACACCAAAAAATTGACCATTCCAATAATATAAATTCTGCTCAACAGTTGAAAAAATGGCGATTTCTGATATCCCTACCTGCTAACTACGGATCGATGGAATCTGAACCGGTGAAAATTGACGCAGGAGAAAAGAAAAGAAGTACCAATTCCATCTACCAAAACAAAATCCTCGTTCCGTATCAAAAAATCAAGAACCAGAGTCCGTACCTTGTTTTCGGCCTTGGCCTTCATTTTCCGAAACAGCACATCGCGATCCAGCGCGTCCTCGGACGCCATACCGGAGTGCGATCAGTCTACGCGCCAACCAAAACCCACTGCCCCAACGCAAGCCAACAAGTGCTTCTCACTTCCGACACTGCTTCCTCAGACGCAATTACGAAAGGTAGAGTTCCAAAACGGGGTTCAATCCACTGTACAACACCACAACGTCGACAATTTCCAGAAGTAGTGAGAAAAAATCACGCTGCACTAAACCCCCGCCCTTCCCCTCCGTCCGGCATAACCTTTTCAATCCACAAATTGAACAATCAAGGGGTCCAAATTTAGCAGGTTTTCGGTAGCACCATCAATTTTGCAACCCAGAGACAAGGAAAGAAGAAATTGAGCAGTCGACTGACAATACAAAGGATCTGATAGACAATCCACAGTCCGACAGCCGAAAACCTCGATTAACTGTGTTCGCCTCAATTGCTTCCCTGCGGTGTGCGCCCACACGAAAAAACGTATTGGACGGAACTGCGCAAAGAAGGGGACTGGGGAGGTTCTAAATTGGCTCCGTTCACACAGAAGCCGAAGTCGTGTCACGTTGCTCGACCTGCCAACGCACGCACTCGGGAAGCCCAACTAACTGAACCCGTTTTGCGTTGATAAATGTTTTTAACCATCCGTTCTTCACAATCACTAATATTAGTGATGGGGTAATTTAGTGTCACCTAAAATGTCAGGTTGATACAAATTTTAATATACAATATTTATTTTTTGCAAGTTTTATTTTTCCTTTCTATCCTATTTGAACCAATATAGTCTAACCTTGCACCAAAATCACAAAACCTAAATCACAAAACCTAAAGTAAAAAATAAACAAAAGAAAATTGATTTTTAATATATTAGATGTACTTCATCCATTTACAATTGCTTCTACATAATGCACTCTAAAGACATTCATAATTCACCCATTCAACATTAGAAAGAACCTTAGAGACAATGAAAGTTTGTATGCTCTTCTATTGGTAGCTCAATATGCACTATAGAATGTGGGTGGGGGGCCAAATAAAATCATCCATATTTTCCTCATCCATTCATTCACAATATTATTTAAATTTAGTAAACTTCATTCAATTTTTGACAACCTTTTAAAAAAATTTTAAACAAAATTCTAGTATAGAAGTTGCTAGTACAAAATTCAAATAAGATTATGGCAAAAATTTGACAATAGAAAGAGCCACCAATAAGCTTTGCCACCCTCTACACCATTCTTCTAATTCAAAAAGTTTGAACGTGGAATGCTTTGGTTGGTGTTTATAGATGACTTGCATGAACTTGTTGAAGAAGTTGTATTTACTCCTAAGGCTATGTAACTTTTCTTCAAGTTAGGTAACATACTAGATAAGAAAATATTTTCATCAATTGTGATTCCCCTTTAAAGAATGTTATTCGGGGGTTAATCTTTAAATGACACCACAAACATTTATTGTCCAATGGATGGTAGAAAATAAGAAAATTCATCTATATAGGATATAAGTGTAAAAAATCATTCTTAGAATTATGTCTAAAAGGTGGAGGTTTTATACACTAATTAGACTTCCAATGAATGCTATTGATATTTTAAAAGCAAATGATCAATATAGTATTCCAAAAGGATGATTTCTATGGTAATAAGTTTGTCCTTTAAAGATATAGCATGGCCAACCTTACTCACCAAACATGGCATGTTTAAATTTTCCATTTAATTTTGAAGGGCACTCAATTTCCTTGTCCCTCACCCTTGCTCACCAAATACAAACCATAAGTAGTTAAGTAACCATTCATCACATAGAGTAAAAGATAAAGTAAATTTAATTTAAGATAAACTAATGATTTAATACGGGCCATTCTTTGACACGGTAGGCTTGAGTGTTAAGAGATTATCATGAAAGACCCGTAGTACTTTTCATCCACATTTGAAGATAATTGGATCCCTAGCATATAAGGGTGGCTATGCTCTAAGAGCATTACCACCTACCATGTAAAATGGAAGGCCATCCACTTTGCAAGTCAAAATGAAATGCTCTGTCCTACTCGTAACCTATTAACAGACCAAGCTCAAGTTCTAGTTTGCAAATTGACCCCCATTTGCCAATGATAGTCCAATTACAAGTCATCCCATTAGAAGATTTTTGGGGCCTTTGAATGCGTGCGAGTTATCACAACCTTCGAATGCAAGAAACAGGTCCAACGTAGTGGTCAGACGTGGCCGAGACCCTGCCACGTCATTGATCATTTTTTAAAATTAAAATTATTATTTTTGCATTTGGAGACTAAATTTTTATTTATTTATTTATATATGAAAAAAAATTCTGACAGCAGGCCGTTCTCCTCACTGCGGGGAACAGCTGCAGGGGAACAGGCCCAAAACAGGCTTCTGGACCCCCCAAAATTCTTCTAATGATTTTGCAAGTCTGGTAAGGGCAGCTTCGCAAGCCTGTTTGCACAAGTCATCCGTTTCGCAAGACGGGTGGGCATGCTCTAACCTAACCCAACCCCAAAATAGGGTGGCCTGAAGGAATCATTTGGAGTCGACCCGCCCCTTGCAATAAATGAATGCTAGCCAGGGTGCGATGTGCTTCTTCCCTGACGGACCCAAGCCCGGTAGTAGAAAAGCGAAAAGCGGAAAGCCGGGAGCCAATCTCCGGCGGGTCTTCAAGATGACGCTGCGATCCACAGCCTTGTCGCAATGGCAACGATCCATCCCTTCCATCCTTCGATCCAAAGCTTCAGTGGCCATCCGTTTCAAGTCTTCAGCGAACTTCGGTTTTCCGATAGTTGCTCTTCTTGGAACAGAGGTTCGCCGGCGTGGCTAACGAATTGTGTCGCTTGGACGAAGAAAGCCACACCACTTAGTAACGCTTTGTATGCTCGCTCCGTTTCCATTCGAGTCGGTGGCCATGGAGATTTCGTCTCTTCGTCCATCCATGGCCAATGCGCAGTTGTCACTGGCTTCCTCTCGGTATCGCAGCAGCTTCTGTGTGGTGGAATCTGTGCGTGGACTTCCGCGGTTGAAGCTGCGCTCGACTACTCCTTCTACCGTGTTCGCGAAATTGGATTCCAGCGAGGGTTGCACGGGGGATGGAGGGAGTTGGAGGCAGGAATTTGGAGGTGGAATGGATTCCCGAGTTCAAGAGGCGAGTTTATTGCGTCGGAGAGCGCCTGCTGGTGAGGGGAGAGTGAGCTATAGTGTTCGCGCTGGAAAGGACGTTGGGAGTACTGTCGACGCGAGTGCGAGCCACGGCGTCTTGGTCACGGTACGTTTCTTGTGATCAAACGTTTTCTTTGGAGTAGCGCGTAATCAAGAATTTTGTTTAGTTGCACCTATTTCTTGCAAATTGTGATGAGTTCTTGGCAATGCTTGGAGATTGATACTGCATTTTTTACCATATAGAAATTTTGGAACGACACCGATCTTATTTTCAGGTCACTCGTGAAACTTAGAAGTATGCCTCAAGATAGATGCAGGCGTTACGAGTGTAGGTAAGGATGCGTCAGTATCCTATGGCATTTCATTTCAGTGGAGGACTACTCATTTGGGAATAGTCGTTGAGGTGAAGGTGTTGAAAGCAAGATCACGAATCTGTATGCACCTCAAAGATTCAGAATTTAGACATCGTAGGAGGTTAACACTTGGATGGCCGCGAGTGTTAGAAAGTGCAGTCCGCATGGTTGCTGACAGATAGGGAGTGATGTAGGAAGGGTCGAATCTTGACAAGTCCTTTTTGAGGATGCGCATTGTAAATTTAAGTTCGGGATTCTCTTAGACTAAAGAAATTAAATTTATTTAGGGAATTGCATACGCAATGTATGTGTAGACGCGTCTCTATCCAAGTGCACGCTACTGGTTTGGATCTTCAGTCAAGTCTATCGGAGCTTTCTTGCAATGAGTGAGGATATAGCACCTCGTCGGCCGTGTAGGTGTCCATGGAAGATGTCCTCATAACTTTGACCTTCAGTGAAGGATCGTCTCTCGGCGTTTTTTGCAAAGACAGTGGCCAGGGTTTGCAATGTCTGCCAGATTTGAGCGTATTTCCGATCACAGCATTGGAGGTGTAGTGATAGGGTTATGTGAAGAAGAGATCACCATCTGCTGTTACTTTCTGAGACCTACTGAATTAAACCTCCTTTGTTCAGAAGGCATATTTTGAAAGGTCAATCTTTCAGGGTCCTTCTGTATCGATACAGACAACAGGCAGATTGAATCTGAGCTGAAACTCTCTGAACTTGCTGGAAAGAGGGGGAATGAACTGAGGGCTGTAGGCCGTTTTAAAAATCTTACAAGTACTTGATTTTTTGAATTGTCCGCAAGTACTTAAATAGCAAAACATCACAAGACAATCTCTGCTTTGTGACAAGATACAGTTTTAAGCACCAACAGGAATTATTTGGTCTCAAGGACTTTGAGTTGCATGATGTGCAGGCTAAGGAGTCGCTGCACCTGGCTGTTTCTCTAGGATCATTTATTCTTCTTGACAGGTACCTGAAGAACGCGTTCTTGGAAAATGCTATTCGATTCCCCAGTGCGCTTTTTGGAATGTTGTCCTTGTTCGTCATGCTATCAACGATAAGCGCTATCAACATTGGTATTGCTACTTCTCGGCTCCTACCCGGTGCTCTCTGGTCTTTCTCGCGAGTTGCGATTGTTGAGCACATTGGCTTCGAATAGTACCCCTCTTGATCATTGTTGGTACCTTGTTTGTACATTATCTAGATTTGCACCATTAATGCAGGCTTGAAGATATTGATATTTGCACGTGCTGACCACTTCTGCAGATGTTGCGAATAAAGTGGAGTCTTTCTTCTCGCCGGCCATACTGTTCATCCAGCGCTGGTTGCCCCTTTTCTATGTCCCGTCCTTGGTAATGGTACCTATCGCTGTCAAGGGCATTGCTGCGGACGTAGGAGCCAAAATTGGAGCTATTCTGTGTACAAATCCGAACCTTTGTCCCTGCGATTTTGAGAAGCTGTAACATAGCGCTGTTGGGTGATTAAGTCAATCTTTTCGATTCGATCCTCTTACCAATTTGAGTTTCACTCAACAACCCCCACATGTAGGTGGGACGACCTCCAAAGACCGAGTCACCGAAGTCTCTTGTTTGAACAATGTGTTGCAGTGGGAGGATGGATGGCCTCCTTGCTTGTAGCCGGCTTCACTGCAGTGCAAGTGCGAAAGATGGTGAACACGGAGCTCCTCCCAACAGATCCAGTGCCTAAAGCAGCTCCCTTTACATCTATAGAGATGTTCTCCTGGATTGCCGCAATGTTGCTCTTCTTTGGCATGGCTGTGCGTTATCCCACTGCGTTGGGGCCAGAGGCCACCACTAGTGCTCCGTTCCTACTCGCAGCCACAGTTGTTGGATACTTGGTTGGTACGAGGTAATTCTTTATTGCTTCCTATACATTGGCTTCCTGTTTGCATCAGTATCGATGTCGAACGAAAACTTGATCATTTTAGTAAATCGGCGGTGAGAAGCGAATATTTGTATTCACGTGAAAGATGCAATTAAAGTACTGTAAGCAAGTGATTTTGTTATGCTTGTACTAGAGCCTGCACCTGTGTATTGGGGATCTTACTGCTCTGCGGCGGATTTGAAGGTTCCAGTCCTCCAACTAATATGTGCGAAACTTGAATTTAAGCAGCTTGCCATCTGGAGTAAAGAAGGTGTTCCATCCGATTATCATATGTGCTCTTACAGCTGATCTTGGTGTTTACGCATTGGGTGTTGCGACAGGCAAAGGATTTGAAGCTACTCTGAGTGAGTGCGATCTTCATCAAATTCTCCTATTATCTCAATGTTAGAAATCAGTAGAGCATATGTAGTCAATATATTTTGGGGCATTTGATTTGGATACACATTGTAAGGACTTCTTTATCCTTAAGGATAATTCTGATGCATCCCTCTTTTATGTATATGGATGTTTACAGAATGCAGAATGAGTGTTTCTGACACGGAACAAAACGTTGTGCAGGAGGTTATCTTACCAAGAGTGCAGGAAGTCCAGGGGCTGGTGATATGCTGATGGGTTTCCTGGGCTCAGTTATCCTGTCATTTGCATTCTCGATGTATCGACAGCGGAAGGTAGGCAAGTGGAAGTAAGGTAACTCTGCCTATGACAGTCCAAATGGGAGCCAGCCCATCGGAGGCAAAATTGTACTAATGGTGTACATTCTAGTTCTTGAAATGTGCATCACTAGAAATTTTATGCCTGTGATGGGCTGGCTCCCATTTGGACTGTCATAGGCAGAGTTACCTTAGTATCGCTGTGGAAGTTGTAACAAGGATAACATTGTTGTCTTTTCATTCATGTGACACATGTAAAATTGTATCTAATGACAGAATTGAGGTACTTGCTGCAGGTAATCCAGCGGCATGCAGCAGAAATTATTACAGCAGTAGTGGTATCATCAATTTTCTCCTTGTACTCAACGGCTGTCTTGGGTCGCCTTTTAGGAATAGGTCGCGCTCTGACATGTGCGATTATTCCTCGCTGTGTTACCGTGGCTTTGGCCCTTCCCATTGCCAGTCTACTCGAAGGTTAGTAGTATATCACGATGTCGTTTTCTGCTCGAAAGATGTGAATGGCACATTTCCTTAGATAGCGAGGTTGTCTTGATGAATTTCATGTTATTCATCTTTATGTAACTATCACTGCTCACTTATGTTTGATCGTTAAATGACTGCATGGAATAGGAAATAATGCTTCCATTACGGCGGCTGCGGTGGTGATTACGGGACTCATTGGGGCAAACTTCGCTCAAGTCGTGATGGATAAGTTTGGGTTAAAGGATCCAATAGCACGAGGCATGGCAACCTCTGCTAGGTATGATCATCCATGTCTTGCATGTACCTCATCTTTTATCGTCCACGTTATGCTAGCCTGTGTTGGGTTGGGAATCGATTACTACTTCATGCATGCTCAGATATGAGGTTGAAAAGCTCACATCATATTAGGTTCTCATATAGAGCCGTTGCTGTTGTGCTCGTTGTGAATCACCTTAGGTCCAAAGTGAATTACCTTTGTAAAAATGTTCTGGGCTAGAACAGCCTGTTCTACAGTCAACCCCTCTATATTACTAGAATACATTCCAAGTATGGTCTACAGAATTAGATGCATAAAATTTTTCACATTGGATCTATTTTGGAATGCAGCGCACATGGATTGGGAACGGCAGCTTTGGCAGGGAAAGAACCAGAGGCACTGCCATACTGTGCAATTGCGTATGCCATCACTGGGATTGTTAGCACTCTTTTGTGTACAATTCCTCCAGTGCGAACGTCACTGCTCATGATAGCAGGAGCTGCTTGACGCCTTCTAAGTCGTCTGGATCCATGGTCAACATCCTTGCTTGTATCTAGGAGATACTGAGCTAGTTCTGTACGATGCGTTCAGTTAGAAGAAATTAAATATTATTTGTATCATGCCTGGAGCTTGTCGAAGTTGACAGGGAGGAACTATTGTGACCGATCAGTTGTAGATAAAACTGTGCGCGTCATAGGAGGTACTCTCAGATCCTTTGGTCACAAGTGCTCAAAGAAATACTTCTCACATACAAAGGTATCATCCCAAAAGTGCTCTCAACTAGTGCATGGGAGATCACAATTGTAACAGTGCGTAGTCGTATTTATAGTTCGAGAATCACCAATGTTTATTACTTATTCTTTGTTACATACCTCCTTTCAAGTGGAGTGTCTGATAACGACAACTTGCTTCAAACGAAACTGAAAATAGCTTTTGCTATGCTTCAGGTGCTGACTGACTGGATGGGAACTCACTCACACACTGGGTAAAGTTACCCATATTGTTCAGGTGATAAATCGTGTGGCGACTGAGTGTTTGCCGGTGTGGTGCTTAGGAATCCGTCCGACCACTTCTGAATGTGCGGGTCCTCGTTCTTTCCGTCCGTCGTCATGCAGTCAACCTTCGAGGTGCTTGTGCGTGGCCAGCAAGCGTCATGTTTAATGTTCGTGATTTTCACGTGTCCTGAAACCACACGTGGCATTGTGGGGATAAGTGCCAGGTGGCACAAAACTTGGGTGCCACTTCATTCCTGCCACTTGCCCGAAGTTTAGTGATCGCCTCTTTGAGTCTTTGGTTGGCAATTGAACAAAATCGAATCATATCCCAGCAATTGTAGGCCATCTTTGGAATATTGTACACACCACCAGTTGCTCTCTTCGTAAACCCCACCTTTCCAGTATTCTCTGAACGATTTGCGAACACAGTAGTCGCGTTCGGAACCTTGAATTTGTGAGAAACAGTTGCCAATTCGCATTCTGGGATCGTCGATTTTGTTTTCGAGAAGTCGTTTGGTGGTGTAGGTGGTTGTGAGGAACTCGTAGCCATGGCCGACGAAGCGAGCAAGAAGAGCGAGGCGGCGTCTGCCAAGGCGCAGCAGGGGACAGACGCGGCGTTGGAGACGATCGGGCAGTACCGCGGGGTTGCACAGGAACAGGGGATGTCAGCGTTACGAGGTGCCCAGGATCGGTACCAGTCGGCCAAAAACACGACCGCTCAGAAGACCGGCGAAACGGCCGATGTGGCTGGCCAGAAGAAGAACACCATTGCGGTAGGGATTCTTTTCACTCCTTAGGGTTTCCATTTCGCCATTTCCTCCCGATACCAGTGCGCTCTCTTTCGCTCGCTCGCTCGAACCGTTTCTCTTTAGGTCATTCATAGCATCCTGACGTGTTACTGTGTTTTGAAACCCTATCTATTCAGTCGACCCTCTCCCAGTACACACAGGCCGCGATGGATAAGCTTCAGCAGATGAAGATCGGCACGCAACAAGCGGCGGATCAAGCGTTGAACAAGGCCGGACAGCAAACCGAGAGCACCAAAGCCAGCGCAGCCCAAGCGGCGGACACCACAGCGCAGAAGACGCAAACCGCCTCCGACACGGCCGTCGCGAAGAAGGACCAAGCCGCGGGCAGCACGGCTTCCGCCGCGCAGACTGCGAAGGACACCGTGATGGGATACGCGAGCGCGGCCGGGCAGAAAACGGGGGAGGCCTGGGAAGGAGCGAAGCAGAGAGCGGGCCAAGCCGCGGGTCTGGTGCAACAAAAGACCAACCAAGCCCAAGGAACCGCCGCTGAAAAGACTAACCAAGCCCAGGGAACTGCAGCTGAGAAGACCGCGGACGTGAAGGCCAAATCTGCTGACACTGCGACATCTGCAGTCGACACAACCAAAGAGTCGGCCGGGAACGTCCAAGCGACTGCGGGGTCATGGCTGGGAGGATTGAAACAGAAAGCTACGGAGCTGCTGGGAGCCACCCAGCAGAAGGGTAACGAAACCAGCCAGGCCGCGTCCCAAACTGCGGACGCCGCGAAGGAGAAGGCTGCGGCCACCAGGGATGCGTCTCAGGAGAAAGCTGCAGCTGCGAAAGGTACCTCCCAGGACACTGCGGGTTCGGTTCAAGCCACTGCGGAGGAGAAATCCGAGGAAGCCAAGCAGAAGGGAAGCGAGATGCAAGCGCGAATTGCATCCACCTGGGAGGCCATCAAAGGCAAAACCGCGCAGACATTGGGCGGGGCGCAAACTAAAGCTTCCGAGTCGCGGGATGCCGCCGCAGGTGCCGCGGCGGATGCGTCTCAGGGAGCCAAGAAGACGGGCGGTGACGCCGAGGCGAAGTCGGCTGCGGCTTGGGATTCTATCAAGCAGAAAACAGCGCAATCCACCGAAGATGTTCAAGCTTAAGTAAGGTGGGCACATTCAAAGTCGGCACTTTTGAACCATTAACCATACAGTACATTAATTTCTCCATTGAGCATCCAGGTGAACTTTGATTTGTGGGAATTGTGTGAACATTTAATCTGAAGACATTCAACATCTTGCAAGTGATGTTTAGCTAAATACAGACTAAATGTGCAAAATTTTAGATGAAACAAGATTATAGATTGTTGTAGGAAAGGCTCAAAGTTTCTCTGTATAGTGAATGGAACCTCTCCCTTGCTGTATGGTCAATGGAGACTTTACATTATTAGTATCATTATTATCGAACTCGTATTTCTTCTTGTTAGCGAATGAATGAGGATTCCAATACATCGAAGACTCATATTTGGAAACTGGATGCAATAGTTTTGAGAGGACAAAGTTTGATGTTCTAAAATCTCTTCTGTGACAATAGGTACATGTTCATTACGGGGATATACACCAGCTGAAAATTTGATGAAGTGACGGTTTCGTGTGTTTTGACCACACTACATCCACAGACGCAACTTCTGATACCAAATCTGATGATTTCCTGGTGTCAATTAGCAGCATCTGTCGGTACATTGTATACTTGATATTATTGATGTTTCATTCTATGAGTTTCTTTAGTTTGTAGATTTGTAAAATGTAATTAGCGGCTGTCTGGATGCTGAGTGATGGTTCATCGTCTGTGCAGCTCCATATGCAATTACTACTTCGCAATAGTAAATTGAGCTTATGTGAGGATATGATAGACAGATCAATGCATCAATGATTGGTGATGTGTTGTAGAAATAGCAAGTTTTGTTCTTGTAACTGACCTCTTGGGCTGCATCCCGGAGTTGCAGCTGTAAATCCAGAATTGTAATTAATTTTTGAAGGTGCAGTATATGCTTCTTTATACAATTGGTTAGGTGTTGATTGTTTGCAGTTTCATTGACGATGTTTATGACAGTTCACAATTATTGAACTTGAATGTTTTGCCAATCGCTGGCAAAATAGAAAAATTTCAATTATTGGAGATGTAGAGTTTTTAAGATAGTCGGAAGACTATTTATTAAATTGGAGGAGATCATCACTACAGTATGTAAAAAGGGATTGCCTTGCACAAGTTGATTGTGCCCTCTGGATGAATACATGTATGGTTACCTACACTAAATATTGAAATAAGGTTGCCCCACACTAATTTCTCAACATTTGACTCTATATAAATATTACTATTAATGTACAAGGATGCATTACTTTTGAATTCTTTCTAAAACCACTTTCTAGAATTGCTTTCTAAAACCATTAAGTCTAGATTCTTACCTAAAATGTACTTTTACTATTCATGAGAGTTTATAATTGGTTTTAATAACACCTATTTTTATATGATTCATTTTTATTATTCATATGATGTCCAAAAAATGCATTTTAAAAGAATCTAGAATTTCCTTTTGATTACCAACAAGATTCCACAAAAAATTCAATGTAATAAGGGAAAGCAAGTTAGTGTACTAAGTTAGTGGGAATATTTGAAGAAGTATCTATTGAAAGTGAATGGATATGGATTTTGCAATCAACGGAATTGGGTAGTTCTACCTTAGTAGGAATATTTGGAGAAGTATCTTTTAACTTCAATGTTTTGTAAAGTAACTTTTGGAGGGCAATGCAACCTAATTATTAAAACAACTTTTGTGGTTGACAATAAAAAATTTTAAATATTGTTATCCACTCTCTTTCTTTAACATGGATAAACTCTAAACAGAATACAGATTGGATGAAATACAATTTTAAAGTCTCTCAAATTTCTCAAGCACAAATATTATGTACTCTCTTGCACATTGTGAATTCCCTAACAATAGTGCCAAAAAGTAGAAAAGTTTTTTTCATAATTCATAATCCTAGGAATGTTGATCAAGGTGTCAATGTCCAACTAAAGTCACACACAATGAAGAATAGAATTAGGGTGAAATTAGAGTAAAAATCATTCAATTGCAAAATCATTTACAACAATGCATATAATTACAACTATTCATTTTTCCACAATGGGTTATCATTTATGTGCATTACCTTAAAAGATTCTTAAATAAATGTTACAAGACATAAGAGTTGAAAAATGGCCAATAGATGATAAAGAATTCTTTTACTTAAAACAAAAGAGCAAATATTCATCATTGTAATTTTGGAAAAAAATTGGAAAGTCTTCCATAGTAGTTTGTCTTCCAATAAATACTTTTGGATTTCTTTTTAAACAAATGATTCCCTCATTATGAAAATGGATGATTTCCACTACGGTAATCAACCCATAGTTTCAAAGTTAATAGAGCATTGGAAGATGTTTAATTGTTGTTAATTAAGCTTATATCACATCACCAAGTTTATACAAACTTAGTTTTTGATTTTTTTTCCTTTAACAAACTTCCATTGTCATCACTATTAGTAAAAAAGGTGCTTTAAGAATAGTTCTAGTAGTATAGTTTTATAAGTAATGACCTTTTAGGAGATTTTGAGTAAAATTTTACTAATATTCTCCTAGAAGGTCATTATTTATAGGACTAAATTATTAGGATTATATTTAAAACACCTCTTTCTCTTGTAGTGCATTCAAAAAGTATGATTTGGTTCTTTAGATATTCTAGAGTTTAGCCCTATAGGATCAAGGTTTTATGGGTATTTTATCATTTATTTATTGGTCATGATTTGAAATTACATTTAGCACCTAAATCTTTTCTTGAATTTTTTCATATTTTTGCTTTATATATATTTTTAAATACATATTATTTCCTTCAATTTCATCAAATTTATCGTATAGAAAATATGATTTTTTAAATTTCAAACAATTGGTATGGATGAATAAGAAGTTTTGTCGTAAAAAAAGTCTCTAAAACCTCTTTCTTTATTGTTCAAAATTCAAAGACACCAAGTTCTACAAGGAGTTAAAATGTTACCAAATCAATTCACCTTATTGTAAAAACAAAAAAATGATATTTAGAAACTCAAATGGAAATAATTATTTGAAATTTGCATTGGGATAATTAAACTGTTTGCATCCATATAGATATTGAATGAATGTCAAAAATTTATCTTAATAGTAAGCCTTTAAATAAATGCATTTTTCAAAACTGGGCATATTTATGTTATTTTGAATTTTTTAATCAAATACTAGTGTATAATCCACTTAAAATTAGGAAACATGTAACAAAATATTTCATTTTCTATTTTTATAATCACCAATTACCAAAAAATTACCATAAATTAAATCATCACTCTCTCTAGTACTTAATTTCTATTTTTAGTAATTTCATGAAAATTAAAGTGTCTACATCCATAATCAACATTGCCTAAAATGCTACACACATGTTTGAACCAATAAGCATTATAGAAAACTACATATTGATTATACAAGACATACACAATTCAAACATGAGAGTTTAAAAGGACTACTTTTTTGTTTGGTACTTCTAAAGGCTAAGCTCCAAGATTTCATAACTTAATATTCATATTGAGGTTTAAATAATTTATTTTAAATGCATTAGAATCCTCTTTCCCTTGCCAATAAAATTCCAAAATAATATATGTTTGACAACAACACCTGTGTCTAATTGTAATTAGGATCTATTTATAAATAAACATAACTTATGCACTATTATTGGCAATCCAACTTCACATTCACTTGCATTCTTCTTCAACAAAAGTATGCATATTGTCCCTTTCATGACAACATCTCTTATCAATGTATTCAACATTTCACCTCACAATATTAAAATAGTAGACACATTTAGAATGGAACAATAATGTTTTAGGATAATGCTTCATTCAAATAACCTCTACACACATTCATCTAAAATAATGTTTGAATATTCTATATTCAACCTCATGAAATTAATGTGAGTACTTGTAGAAAGATATAAATAAAATATAAAAATTTATAAAATAAAAAACTAGGCTTTTAAAGGCTAAAAGATGTCAAGCCTCATTAAAAGTGGCAACTCCATTTGTGAACTTGAGCATCCATCTTGTATATTCTCCACATCCATTTGTCTCATCTAAGGTGGAAATATTGTAAAAGTAGCAAGTCCATAAATGGTTTCAATGTACTTGCTCTTGTCATTTTAAGGCATTAATCCTTGAAATGACAAGAGTGTGTACCATACATTCAGATTAGATTCGTCACCTTAGTGTCAAAATAATTTAATTCTGGCATTGGATAATTTGGGGGCCTGTTCTAATTTTATTGACTTTCACTATGTTGCTCTTCTTAATTTGTCAACACTTTGATGAAATGAATTGATTTTTTTCTATTCATACATGAGTACTTTCCATTCTCTGAATTTTCTCAAGAATAATTTTGGAATATTGAGAATTTTCAACTATGAAATTTTTTCAAATTTTCAGAAATAGTTGTAAAATTTTTCATATTTTAGACATGCTCCAATTTTCCCCTAATTATTTTCAAAACTGACCTACACGTAGGGTTCATTGAAACCATTTGTGGCCGGGCACCATTTCTGATATTCCTACCTTAAAATGACAATATCCATATCACCCATCCATCGTTCACATGCATGCACACAATCCACATCACCCATCCGTCCGTCATTTCATCCATCTGTCCTGTCTCATCCAATTTTCATCCATCCATCCCCCGGGTACAGAATGATGTGTATTGCGGTGAAGCACAAACAAACGACTAGTGAGCTCAGCGCCACCGCCAGCCATCTCTCGCGCTCTAGATCCTTCACGCCATTGCACCGCTAGTGCAACTTGCGGCATACAAATTCGAATTCCTCCCCTTCAACTTCTCGAATTTATGATCAATCGCACCATAATTTCGTTTTCTGTAGAACAGATTTGCTCTGGAGCGGACAAGATTTGCCGAATTTCATTTGGAACGCATTTCGAAGGTACTCGTCTCTCCGTTTGGTAGTCATTAATGTTCTTAGTTTTCGGCGACAGGAAATTTACGGAGTAGCACAGACTTTACTTGCGATGACCGTAATAGAGTATTGAATTTCGAATGGTGCGATAATTTCGAGTTATTGCGTCTCAATTTCGCTTTTCCATCTCTTTGCTGCCCTATGTAATGTACGTTAAGAATTGTTTACGCAATTTTTTACGACAAACACTTTCTATTGCGGTCCACTGTATACCGCGAAGTCGTAAGTTAGCGACACCCTGTTTCGCTACTTTGCTGCTGTGCATAGTTCGTATTTTTTATTAGAAGTTCCTAAATTTTTTACATATTCTTGTTGGCTCCTGAAGTCGGATTCCAACGCACCAAAAATATTCATTGGATACTGTATGTAAAAAGCTAATGAGGAGTACATTTTTAATTAGTAGATGTTCTGAAATTGCCACTTGAGCAGGTGTTGAGGTGATGTACGTCCTTTAAATAAATGTATACCTGTAGCTTAAGATTTTAGGGTGGTGCTTTAGATCTTCAGTGCCATTGCCTTAGTTGTGAGCATGAGGGAAAGTTTCAGGTAGTAATGATTTTCCATTTTCCTGGGTGCCATCGGATGTTGTGAAATTTAAGTTTGAGGTATGTGATTTTTAGAAGCAAAGTTAGTTTGAACGCCTTGGGGTGACTGTTTCTTCACAAGATCAAGGATTTTTGGTTAGATCTTGCACAGTTCTAATTATGTGCAATTTTCTCATTATTTGACCGTTTGGGGGATGCCATGCCATACTAGGTAATGTCAAGTATGGAGCGAGCTGAGTTTCGATTGCAGCAGCTGGCCGCCCACCTTCATCCTGATGAAGGGTCTGTGTCTTTCATGGTATGACTTGGTTTTACATTTGTCATTTCCTCTTAACCCCTAAATGCTCAACCATGGTTGTTGCAAAAACTTCACTGTATCCTTTACATATTTGATGTTCTTTGAGGAATTTTCAATAAAGATTGAGTAATTAGTCAATGGAAAGAAGCAATAATGCTCTACATGAATCAATGGAATAGATATTTTGGAGGAGTTATTAAAAGTTGATTTTACTACTTATAGGGCAAGCGCTTGGGTGTCGCGTTTGATTCTTTTAACCACTGGTTTTATCAATAAGCGTCTCCAAGTTCACATTATGGATGATGAACAAAGTACTCCCGGATAATCTTTCGTCCTCTTCACTTCTCGTTTATCCAAGTAATGCTTGAATCTTTAAGAAACAACCTTCTTTATGACCAATTTCATGGAATTGAGATAAAGGATATATCCGTACAAAAATATAAGGGATAATGTGCCAAAATTCTAAAAAGGGAGTGTTATAAGGTTATAGTTCGACAAGCTCTCACAGGTGGTCATATTGAAATTGATGCTACAGCCATGCATGGGTGGTGTTCGGAGGCATTCGCGGCTTGAGTATGCCCGAGCTGCCTTGAATGATGCACGATTTATGCGACCTGCACAGGACACAAAGGTACTGTTCAATTTCTCCATAGTACTGCTCAATATGAGTCTTTTATCTCTGTTACATGCTGGAGAATTGACTGTCTATTGTGTATTATAGAGGAACCAGAGGGGGAAACACAGTATACTTAATGCTATCTCCGGCTCCCTTAGATATGATCCCGGCTTCACGTATTTTCTGCAGACTGTCATATTAAATCACAAACCCTGCAGAGCGGCTTGATTTAATTGATCAATGGTTTTCGTAGATACACTTGGGTCGTCTATACTTCAGTTAGGGCATTGTCACCTTCCATAACCTATAGAAAACTGGGTCTCCATGGCAGGCCCTCTATACTACGTAAACTTCCCGTTCACTTTATGCGACTACATTGTTCATCAGAGACCCCCCCACCGGCATTGGTCAATAATATTGTGTGGCCAATAATTTTGAAGGGTTTCGTATCTCATATGCTATATTGACTTGCCGCTTAGAAATAAATTCGAAGGATTGTCTTAGTTTGGTGTGGGTACTTTACCGACGCATGTTTGGACTTTGAACAGGGAAGCCCTACCGAAGAAGTCAAGCAGTCGGCCCCTCAATCTGGAAGCCCTCAAGACAACGAGAAGAGCGCAGACCTTGTTGGCCCTCCGCTGTTCAGCAAGCCCTCAGCGCAGCAAGTGGCACCGCCAGTTTCAGAACCTTTGTTTTCTCGTAGCAGCTCACTGTCACCGCAAGAGGTGGAGAAGGAGAAAGAGGCGGCTGCCCTCGCTTGGGCTGCTGCTGAAGAGCAGCCAAGTCATCCTGAAACAGAAAGCATTGGCAAAGGTAATCTTTCTGAAGCATTCATTTGATCCCGTTGCAGGCTTACTCGTGGGAGATTATGCGTCCAGAATAAACGTGAGGTTTATTAGTCCTTACACATTTGATTCTACAGGTTATGAGTGGTTTCCTCGCATGGATGTCGTGGAGTCAGGCTCTGCGTATGTTGTGACTGTCGAACTCCCGGGTGTCAATGTGGATGGCATCTGTTGTGAGGTCACCTCTGACAGGTAATGGATGTGAACAGACACCGACTCTTCTCTTTCATCTGCACACAATCTATGCGAAACTTATTTTGTAATTGATCTTACAACCAATACAACCAATACGTAACCTCTACTTGCCCAAATGACCAGATGTGTCTGCATCCATATCTTTAGGAATTGAAATAAACTGTTCAGGACTCTTCTGTGTACCAATTGAAAGAAGAAATCATGTCATACATTTTTAGGAATAAATTATGTTTTGGAAGTTTCTATTCTCGACTGTTACATTCCAAATTTTTCCTTTTAAGTGTTTGAATTGTCCACTTAGGGGTTGTTAGGTGGGTAACATTTTACAATTTTCAGAAACAAGGAAATTTCTGTTCCCTAATACGAGAAATGAGGTCTTGTTTAGAGGCGTTGTTGATAGCTGATGAGGAATTTTTCTGGTGGAGATGTGCTGGTTTTTGCCCAGGATGAACTTAACGCATACTTTTTGATGCTATTGAGCAGCTTGGTAATATCAGGCAATCGGATTACAGATTGGTGGAAAAACAACGGTGACAGTCATAGTAACGGAAATGGCAATGGGAATGGAAGCGTTTATCATCGACGAGATCTTGCACAAGGTCCATACCGAGCTGTATGGCGTTTGCCTAAGAATGCAGATGTTGGCGCTATAGCTGCAGAGTTCATGTACGTTGAATATCTGTGTCTTTGCCATGATGCAATAGCTAAAAAAGCTTTCTTAAATTAAATAAGTTACAGTTGATTTCTCTTTTAACCCTGAATGGAGAGAGACCTAGCACCAAGGTACTTTCCAAATTCGATCCGATTTTTGAACAAATAGGTGCATTCTTCATTTTATAGTGATCTGGAAAGTCATCCATTGGCCACCTTTTGGCATCAGTGTTCTTACAGGGTTAATTGTCATTTCTGTCTGTGCTTTTCACTTTTGTGAGCAATACATTGGATGAGTTGGGTGCAGTGAAGGCTTTTTACGGGTGGTAGTGCCAAAGACTCGGATTGTGCGCTACGTATGAAGGAGCGGCAGGGCATTGGAAGTTTTGTGACTTTGTAAAAAAGGGTACGTGAAACTGGCCATGCAGAGCTTGAGGATAGATTCGTAAATATGCAAATGGAAGACAACCTTGATATCTCATGTTGAGAATGCTCTGTTGTAATATCTTAGCTAATGAGATTTTCAAGTTGTATTATTTTGTCATCCAAGTGCTTGAAGTGCTTGATTCATCGATTCATCTATTCAAAAGGACATCAAAAGGACAGAGCCTATGACCGTGTGAACAACCTCAATATCCTTGCTTTGTATGCTCCATTTTGCCACCAAGTATGATCGGAAATTATTTTATTTTAATTTTCACAGATGAAATGACATATTTTTTATAAGTCTTAAAATTTTCAAATATTTTTGTTGAAAATTTAAAATTATTTTGATTTTTTCAAGTAAGAGTGAAGAAAATTTATATCGAATACAATATATGCTTGAAAATTCTGAAATTTTTACTATAGATGTATATTATAGTGTAAAACTTTGTAGTGTAATCTGAAATTTCATGTCATTCTATAATTAGAAAATCAATATACCGTGGTCACAGAAAAAATTGTAAATTAGAGTAGAAAAGATACTTATTTAACTTCATATCATTAGTTCAGCTCAAATTTAAAAAAAGATCATTGTTTTGGTTGAAATTTAGGTTTAGAGCAAGGAGGTATAAATTGGCAAAATACATTGAAAAAGCACCTTTTGTAATTTGTCTTTTTAGCATCTTCTTTTGAAAATAAGTCAATAACACTTCAATAAAGGAATTTTGACCAATGTTTGATGCAAACACATCCAAAGAACCTCCAAAAAATTTGTTCAAAAATGCAATTTTTCATCTTGTTTTGTTCATTTGAAAACATTCAAGTGTCACTTTTTAGCTTTGTGATCTTTTTATAGTTAATTGTAGGGATGTAAAACATCTTAGTAAGTTTTAAAATTTACTAGTATTAATCTATGGGGAAAAAAATATTTTGGACTATGGTTTTGTGTTGAATTTGTGTTTTTTTCAATACAATTGTGTTAGTTTCAACCCAAATTTGATACAAAACCGAGGCTTAAAATCATTTTTATAGCATGGATTTTGTATTGTTTATTTTTTTTATTGTATGTCCTTGCATTTCCCTCTTCATTTACCGATAGCAATTGATGCTATAAAATCATATGATTCCATGCTTTTCATATTTATAAAATCCTATACTTCATAGGATTCATTTTTGAACTCAAATTTTTACAATTTAACCCTTGAATGATTTTGACTATGTTTTCACCAAAACCGCTCTAAAACTATTATTTGTAGTACAAGTACAAGTACCAAATTTTAGAAAAATAACATTTTTAAATACATATAATCATAGGATTTGGTAGTAAGCTTGTTTGAGAGCTTGTAGAAAAAATTTCAAAAATTTCTACCTTGTAGATTGCAAGATATTAGCATTTGAAGTATCAAATTTTTTTTTTTTGGCCTTGCAAAAATCCAGGCAGTCGCACTTTAGAATGTCACATTTGGATGAAAAAACATCCAAAATGGTGGTTACTCTTTGAATTCATTTTTCAAGTCAAGTTGTAAAAATCCGGGTAGCTATACTTCAGAATGTCACATTTGGATGAAAAAACATCCAAAATAGTGGCATTAGAAGAGTTTTGGGGGGTCCAGGAGCCTGTTTCAGGCCTATTTTCCCACAGTTGTTCCCCACAGTGAGGAGAATGGCCCGCTGTCAAAATTTTCTATTTTCTATAACTTTTTTTTTTAAATTCAAAAATTCAAAAAAAGAATTAGTCAATGACGTGGCAGGGTCTTAGCCACGTCAGATTGCTACGTCGAACTTGTTTCTTGCATTCGCAGGCTATGATAACTCACAAGTATCCGGAGGCCCCAAAAATTTTCTAATGTTACTTTTTGAATTCATTTTTCAAGTTAAGTTGTGAAAATCTAGGCAGTTGCACTTCAGAATGTCACATTTGGATGAAAAAATATCCAAAATGGTGGTTACTTTTTGAATTCATTTTTCAAGTTAAGTTGGCTACATTCTTGAAAAATTTCAAATGATTTGGAATCAAACAACATATAGGAAAAATATAGTAAGTAGAAAGGAATAGAGAATGATTAAAAATACTAAATTATTAATAATTTGTTTATGGAATTAAAAAAATGTCAATCCCAATGGTTATAATGTTGTAGTAAACAATCTACATCCAATGTTTTATTTTTTTCAAAAATATTGAAAATTGAATTAAATAAAAGACTTCAAAGTTTGTCTTAGAGTAGAGATTCAATAATGACCCACAAACTCCCACAAACTAAAATTCCTCATAACTTTTGATTCATTAATCAAAATGGAATGATTCAAATCTTTCCAATTAAATACAAATCTAGAGAACCAATCTCAATTTTTAATTTCTGAAAAAATGATTTTTAAAGAAGTTTTTATTGTTGCCCGGTCTGCCCGTCAAGCAATGAAAAGTACATATCATACAATAACTTTTTAACTATGTAGTCAAAAGTTATGAAAATTGTTGGGCCTTAAAGCTACTCCTTGGGCACATGTTGTATTAAAATTTCAATGGAAATAATTCCCCATATTCTAATTTATCTTCACAAACAATCTTATTTGGGGGTAATATTATTTTTCAATTCTATCTTAGAAGGAAGTCTTAAATCATTAATAGTTCTATCTTGCAACTACTACATAACAGTTTAAATAAAATTTAAATCAAGTGTCTATTTTTTGATCTTTTTTCTTCAACACTTATCTCAACTCTTCAATCTCATTTGCTACACTTCAAGTACTTTGACACATGCATGTAAGATTGCTCTTTCATGGGAAGATCAATTAGTTTCGAGCTGTGAAGAGAACACTTTGTGTAAAGAAGCCAAACTCTCCTCAGTTTGAATTTCCTCAATCAATGTATGACAATTTCTTACTCAAACTTTCAAAGGGGTGGCTCTTGAAGCTAAGGGGTAGTAGACAACCCCATTTCCATTCAAACTTCAACTTAGGCCACAGACGGTATTAGCCAAAGTCATGAATATATCCAACTTGCATTTTGGTAATTGAAGGCCATGCAATCGAGTGTCTGAATAGATGAGTTGCTATTCATAATAGTGGTCAGAATAGGAGATAGTATCAGGTCCGTTATGGCGTCAGTGTTGTCTACCTTGTGTTTGTAGCAATGGTTGCCTTGCTCATAAACTTTTTCTTGGGGTGGGTGGGGGTGGGGGATCTGGGAGGGAGAAGAAGAACTTAAAGTTTGATGCAGAGGACGAGATGAGAGATGCAGAGTACAAACTTTTGAAACGTTTTGAAGCTACATATGTGTGACATTGTTGTATAAGATCAGATGCTTTGAGTGAAGACCTGAGATATCAGTTTGGTGGGAGCTTTTGTAGTCCCATGTTGTGGCAGGATAGTACGTTGATTTGAACCAGAGATGGAGACAAGGAATTTTGGTGTTTTTGGACCATGGTGGGTTTATCTTCTATGGGCCAGTGCGTGCACAATCATGCAGTTTCGTTGTATCCTCTCGCTAAACGAAAAAGGGAAGTTGCTATTGTATTGGAAGCAAGATTACCTGGTGGATGTAGACAATAGTATAAGCAACTGGAATGCCTCGGACACTAGTCCTTGTTTCTGGAACGTTGTGCAATGTATAGAGGGTTCCGTATCGGTGCTAGACTTCTCCCTTGTGGCATTTTGCAACCTAGCTGGGGATATCCATGCCCTTGCTTTGGGTTAGTGTCTGAATCCTCTAGAGTGGCCCTATTGTACTACTGTCCATGAGTGTTGAAAGTTGCTGTCATAATGTTAACTGAGTGACTTGGGCATAGTGCATTTACCTTTGCTGACATGGTGCGTGTTGACATGTAGCAAAGTTTGGCAACCTTACAACCTTGAACGTGGGAAACATGAGTTTGAGCGGAAATTTCCCTGAAAACATTGTGAACTACTCCAAGCTGGTGTACCTCAACTTGAGTTGGACCTACATCGGCGGGAAATTTCTAGATAACTTTTCTAAACTCTAGCATCTCTAAGTGCTGGACCTAATGGGTGCATACTTCGAGGATACAATGGAGAACAAATTTGACGAGCTTCAAGAGCTGCAGGTTCTGCGTCTTGGCTGGAACTACTTGAAGACTAGATGCTAGAGTCCATTCTTTCACTAACAAAGCTTGCGAAATTGACTCTATCACATAACAACTGGAATGGTACATTTTCTTCAGGCATCTTCACCATTCCAAATCTGAAAGTTTTGTGGTTAGGCTCAAACTTGGATGTCTTGGACATAGTACCATGGCCAAATGTGAGTTTATAGGAGGGTTTGGAGGATCTTCGCTTGCATGGCATGAATTTCCCACCATCCCTATTTCCAAGACAATTATTGACTTTGTTAAAGTTGAGGACTCTCTATTGTACGCGCAATCTAGGCGTAAGTATCATTAGCCACAAAAAATGTAATAAGATGACATGAATTATTGTCCTAGGGAATTCCAAATGTTCTCCTAAACTTTAGTATCCAGATTCTCTCTTTGCCCCCTTCCAGCTACTCTCTCTCTCTTCTAGATTTCCACTACTATGCAACTTCAATCCAGATCTGTTCTTTTTCGGTCTCCGGTTATGTCTTTTTGAAGAATTGGTTTTCAATATCTCTATTTGACCCTCAGAGGATTCACAATTGGTCTTTCGAAAGGTAGGGACTCACCACTCTAGTTTCTCATACTTATTGAATTGACAAAAACACACAAATACCCAAGTAATCAAGGTATTGCAGCAAAGAAAGAAGATCCGAATCCTCACAACTTTCTAGACAGCCTATCCGGAATGCAAGCCATGTAGGACTACATTCACTCGTTACCACAACGACAGATCTTACGCATCCAGAACTGACAAAGGTGGGTAGTCTTTCTAGATATAAGACGAATTCCAAGGTTGGTAGACCTTTTGATGAGTGGGAGTTTTCCGTTGGCGGGTGCTAATCTCTACACAGAATCATTTTTAATTCCGGATCTACACTTATACCATTCTTTAGTATAACCGGATTACCATTCCAATAGTTCAAAGGCATCATGCACAACTCCTTAGTCACAAATCTAACACCATTACAATAGAACTTCCTCAATCTAATTCGGTTACCCAGAAATCTGGATTCCTCCTCACTCGTCCTTCTCACATCTTAACACTCCAAGTAACAAACCAACACAATCCATACATAGATGTTGGAGCCTAAATATCCAACTTGGTAGCTTAGATTAAAGAAAAGAATGAAATACAATTGAAAATGTTCTAAGATAGAATGAGAGGGCAACAAACTTGCCTGCCTTTAAAAACCAAAATCAAAATTTCAAAGTCAACACCTAAAAAGCCCAAAAGGCACCCCAAAAATCAGGGTAATTGTACAATGAACACCCCAGAATATCTGAAAAATTCACTACCAATTGTCCCTAAAAATTCAGAACCTAGGCCCAAGCTTAAAAAACCCATTCCGGAATCAAAATAAAAATCCAACTAACTACTTGCCATCTATCTATCTCGCTGTGCCTTCTTTGTGCCGCTCTTACTTTGACTACTCGGAGTCTTCACCAAAGCCTTCACCGGTGTATTCTTCGCTGCTGACCGGATCTGAGGTTTCCATTGAATTTCCGGAGGTGAGTCTTCATCATCCATTTCTTCCTCGGTTCCGGACTTCAACACTTTTTCTTCTGACTCCTCAATCTCTTGAATTTTCGGATCTTTGGCTTGCAGCGAATCACTTAGTTCAATCTCCGTGCGATCTCGCTTTGGTGACGAATGCTACATGTGCAAAAAGTCTTCCGGATGGGCCCTAGCCGGATTTGTCATCATTCCAATCTATGCAGGGTTGACGAATCTCTACGTTCGCCCGAAAAAGGCGTTCGTAACCCGGACGTCCGGACGCACGGACGCCAGCAGATGCAGTGTCCCTCCTGTCGTTGAAAGGCAGACGGGCGGGCGGACGAGCGGACGAGGGCGGACGGACGGGGCGGATGGGGCGGACAGGCGGGCAGGGCGGACGAGGTAGACGGTGTCCGCAAATGTCAGCGGACGCTGCAGACACAGCATCCGCGTCCGGACGTCCCGGACGTCCGACCGTCCTGTCAACCCTGAATCTATGTGTCAAGGTTGCCGCAAACATTCAATCCGGATGTCTTGAACTTTCTAGCCATGATTCTCCCAAGTGGTGGAAGAATTGGGATGGGAACTCTTTGCTCTATCGAAACAAACTTCCCACTCGATTCCTTCTCTAGCTCAAGTAATGCTTGTTCTGTTGGAGTTCACGCTTGACTAACCGATAGACTGGTAGTTGGAATAAGAATAGACTTTAGTCCTTCTGATTGTAGTTGAATCAAACCACTAGAAGTCTACCGAACCAAAGTCTGTCGAACCGAAGTGTCCCAGAATATGCTTCTGAGGACTTCTGGAAATCTTTTTACGTCTATGGCCCTTTCCGGATCCAAATACCCCAACAACTTGCTCATATCCCTCAAGACAAATCCCATCTGGGCTTCGAAATTGACTAGAATCTTAACCATCCTTGATCTGGTTATATGACCTTCTTTCTTCAACTAGGCGGTATAGAGGTCAACTCTATTCACTGTATATTTTAGAATCATTATGAGTTCCTTTAGGTCGTGGACAAGTCAAAGAGCATCCGTTTGCTTCTGTCTTGTCGCATTTAGCTCTCCTTCCGTCCACTCTAATTGGGATTTGAGGCTATTCCTTTCCTCTTCCAACTTCCAAATCTACTCCTTCTTTTGTCGGAACTCTTCTAGATCTAACCGTTTTCGGATCTCTTCAAAAATCTTGTCCAACTCTACCTTGAGTTCTCCCAAGATTAGGAGTACATGATCCTCTAATGTTTAATCCGTCCCTCTAAGGCCCCGAAGATGGTATTAGCCACCGTGACCATAACCCGGGTAGGCTTTTTTGGATATAGGATCAGAATGAGGAATTCTAGTACCCATCTATGCTTCTCGTTCTTGCAATCACTAATGGCAAAACCTTCCTTCGTGTGAGCCAGACTCTGGAATTTTTCGGTTACATACTTATCTGCCCTTTAGACTAATCCGAGTCCGTTCTTTTTGAACAAATAGACATCTATCTAGATGTCTTTCATTTGAGCTACAAGTCAACCCCTCACCATCAACTCATACTAATTCAGAACTCCATAAATGAGTTCTTAGATCATCTCCTTATTCTTCATACCCCACAGCCTATTTAACAATCCGACACACCTGATACACATGAGGTCCTTTTCTAGCTGCACTTAGTGGGTTGAATCGGAAGAAATGACCGGATAGACCATCTGGACTGCCACTACGAACTTTCATGCAGATGGATCACCAACTGCCACCATAAATCACCGACAACCTAATCTAGTATAAACAACATGGACCTTTTCGTCCTCTCCTTATCACAGTCACTAACTCACCATTCTTTCTCTCAACTATATGCCCACAAGGTTTAGCAACTAGAAAGGGAGAAAAGTGAAGTAGTGATGGCTTTAAGTACTCGACATACAGTCGACAGTTCCCGATGGAGAACGCGCAAAAGACCGTTCCCATAACAGTACCCTAATTCTTTAAACCAAAAGCCTAGAACATAGGTTTCCGGAATCCGGAACTTTTTTGGATTCTAGATCTATGTTGGATCCGTTTCCGTAACGCTAATAACAATTCTAAGAATCTAGAAATTGACTATTTCTAGAATAGTCTTAAGATAGCAAAAATCCCTATAGGTTACCAAAAAAAAATTTTAATTTTAAATCTATCTAACCTATTCTAGATTAATCCTATCTGGTTTGACTTTCTATGCTCCCACACTCTCAATCTTGAGAGGTGCCACATCATGGGCCCATTCCCTCTCTTGAAAGTTTAATGCATCTTAAACAATTCAATTTGGGCAACAACTCGCTCAACGAACACATTCCAAACATGTTCGGAAGCATGCCAAACTTGACAATACTGTGGCTTTATCAGAATCGACTTATTGGACCTTTTCCACCCTCTCTATTGCAGTGCAAAAGTCTTTCAAAACTTCTTGCTTTCAATAATGGCTTAAGTGGAGACATAGTAGGCCTAGTAAATTTGAGGGGCCGCTTGAATTGGTTTAACCTTGGGATCAACAACTTCAGTGGAGAGATTCTAACTAATTTGGAAAATCTAACACTTCTCACACTCCTAAGCCTAGGTTCAAATAATCTCAATGGACAAATTCTACCCATTTGAGGGAACCTATCACTTCTCATGTATCTTGATTTGAGTTTAAATCATTCAAGTAGGCTGATTCCTTTTGAAATTGCCAATTTGGAACAATTATTTGAATTTCATCTCCAACGGAACTAACTAATTGGTGAAATCCCATATGATCTTAGGAGGAATACTTTGCTTCAATGGGTGGATACAAGACACAATCTTTTTGAAGGTCCTCCACCTTCGTATCTTTGTTGGGGCAACAATGTGTCGTTGCAATTCCTTGGATTGTATGAAAATTGATTGTTAGTTATGATACATGTGGCAATTGCACAGACTTAAGCATATTGCGATTAGATGGCAACCAACTAGAGGGTCTTATACCAGTAGGCTTGTGGGGAGGCACCAACTTGGTGAGGATGCAATTGAGTGGGAACCATCTAAATGGAAGTATTGATGCCAACATCAAAAACGCAAAGTCTCTCTCCATCTTGTTTGTCCAAGACAATCAATTTTCAAGTCCCATTCCTGCAAAAATTGGACACATTAGCTTGGTTAAGTTCTAGGCCAATTCCAATGGGTTCAACGGCACCTTCTCTCCCGTCTCGGAAAACTTACTAAGCTTGATGCAGCTTGTATTGGGTGCTAATTCGTTCCATGGTGCCATTTCTGCAAGCTTAGGCAATTCCTTTGAACTTTTTCAATTGGACCTTTTTGGAAACCATTTGGACAGCACCATTCCTGACAAGTTGGTCCACCTCAACAAATTGAGTATTTTGGATGTCTCGGAGAACAACCTCACAAGAATTGTCTTTGCAGGCATGTTCAACATGGAGAATTTGTAGTTGTTGAATGTAGCCTTCAACAACTTGTCAGGGGTCATTCCAATAGAGGGAAATGGAGTGACATTCATAATTGTGAACTTCATTGGAAATCCATACTTATGTATGGAGGGCTCCTATAGCTTCCATTCCTCTCCCGTTGCCTTGTCATCTCCAAGTGATGGAAAGCAAGCATGGATTGTCATCATGGGGGTATTCGGTGCTATAGTAGTTGTGTTGTTTGTACTATTGGTTCCAGCTTTTAGGAGATGTAAAAATAGCTAGAGTAAAGATGTAGACACGGTTGTAAATGAAGACATGTGGATGTTGACCTCGTTTTCAGACAAGATCTTTCATGACCATGAAGTTACAACTTTGGATGAAGAGAATGTGATCGGAGCTAGCAGTTCAAGGAAAGTGTACAAGGTGACACTCAACAATGGCGAGACGGTAGTTGTCAAGAAACTGTGGAATGTGACGAAAGAGGAGAGTAGCAAGGACCATGGCTTTGAAACTGACATGTGCACCAATTCACTGATTCTTTCCAAGGCATTTGTTATAGCTATGGATCTAGATATTACAATCCGGAGTCTGATGTTTCCTCGAGATCCTACTTAGGTGAGGACGCTCACAAGCCCTCCAACACCAAGACATTGTAAAACTTTTGTGCTACTATACAAATTGGGATTGCAACCTACTGGTGTACGAATATATGCCCAAGGGTAGCTTAGAAGATGTCTTACATGGCACCAGGGCAAAGACATTTCCGTGGAAAATTCAGTACAAGATTGCTGTGGAAGCAGCGATGGTGCGCCCCCCACTCTAAAAAACTTAAAATTTACCTCTCATGAACACCACATTCTCCAAAATAGATATCCAAGAAGTGGCACTAAAGAGTTCTAGATGCTGGTCAAAACTGCTCTAATCTTTGCCAGTTCAAATTTTTAGTGCTTTATGCCCTTGAATTTACAATTGAAACGTGTCTCTTGAACATAGTGACCCAATAAAATATGAAAATCTTTCTAGTTGACAAATTGTGTTTCTAAATTGTTTCGATTGACAATGTAGAATTGGGTGTTCAGTGTGATGGCAGGGACTTCAATTTTTGCACTACAAGTGCACACCCAAATCTTACATCGAGACATCAAGTCCAACAACATTTTGCTGGACTTAGATCATGAGGCGTACCTAACGGATTTTGGCATAGCCAAGATTGTTGATATTGTAGCATTGCATACATTGTCCACAATTGCTGGCTCTGTGGGCTACATGGCCCTAGGTGATGTGCTTGAATCATCTAAATTAATCTCTTTTTGACTAGTTCATGGAAGTAGTAACACTGTCACACTAGTCGGTGATTTAATTTTATCCCGCAAGCTAAGTCTCATAGGGATTCTATGTAATTGGGACAACAATTACAGAGTATAGCTTCAATGCCCGAGTAAATGAGAAAATAGATATCTACAACTTTGGCATTGTACTCTTAGAGTTGGTGACTCGAAAATGTGCCATTGATCCAACCATATATGGAGAAGCTGGAACCAACCTTGTGCAATGGATTACCGAGAAGGTGCAAACTCTAGAAGGGGTGTATGAGATCTTGGACCCCAACTGTGAGAGAAGCTAAGATGAAGATATGATTGCACTCTAGTGAATTAGCATTCTGTGCACTAGTTTCATGCCTGCGAGACGACCTTCCATACATGATGTTGTGACATTGTTGGTAGATATTGCTCCCAAATCTTGCTTGAATTTAGACACTAGCAAAGATGGATCTAAGGAGAGCTTCCATGATTCTTTAAAAAAATAGACCGTGAGCATGTTGTGCACATAGACTCCAAGTGATTCCTATATTTCATTTGGTTATCTTGCTTCAAGGTGCTGAGAAATGGGGAGGTTGAGTGAAACTAAAGTCCAATTCCTCCCAAAGCAGGATGCAAAAATAGGTAGGTGAACTTTTGAGAGGATTCTTAGGTCAATTATATTCCTTACCTTGTAAAAATTGATAATCTAGTGGATGGTTGATATTCTAGCTTTCAAAATTTTGAACTCTAACTTACAAGGTTCTATTTGTGGCATTGAATTTATTAATGATTACTATATATAGTTATTATCTTAGTTTTTTTGGGTCTAGTCCTTATAGACTTGAGGGATTTTACTTTTCTATATTTTATAATCTTTAAGACAATGGTTTTCTGATAAGAGAAATAGATATGGTTTTTGCCATTTGGCATTTCAAATTCCAAAGCAAGTGCAACTAAAAATAGAGAGGCTCCTAAATTTGTGTTGTTGTTCCTTTGCTACTATGTAGATTGGTCTTCCTATATTAGATGCCTAAATAACAAGCTACATGTTGAACTACCAATATGTGACCAATTCTTCTAAAAGGCCAATTTTTACTATGCAAATGTTGATAGACAGGCATCCAACATAAAAAAAAAATAGTGAGTTTTTGGAATCCAATTTTTCTACTTCAAGAATGAAGCAATGACTTCTTCGTGGCACAACTAATATAATTTTCTCATTATTGCCAACTAAATTTTCATTCAATTATATATTCTCAAGCAACTACAAAAAATGAATATTAAATAATTGATAATTTTTTTAAATAATATTAAAAGAATTACATAGTTCAAGATAAAGAATACCAATGGCATTTTTTTTATCAGAAAAGAAATAAAATTATACAATATTGGTAGTATTTCATCTCTACTTAGCGATTATTGCTTATCCAATGACATTTATTACATTCATTTCGTGTAGCACATCTATATGTAAGCTTATTCTTGTCAAGTTCCTTGTAGCATAGAAACTTAGTCTATCTACAATAGTATGGAAAAATTGGGTGGGCCATTTCTATGTGTTCACCCAATAAGATAAAAGAAAAAGAGAAGCACTTTTAAGATTTTCCAAATTTTAAGAGTTTTTCAAGGAAGAAATTAAGGAGAGAGATAAAAATTATTGACTTCCTTTTTTATTTTTAAAATATATAGAAGAACATTTGTGAAGTTGGAAAACCTTGCCACATGCTCTTGACATGGACATATCTTCTTAGAAGATATGTCACAAAAATGACATGTTAGGAAACTAAAAGTGACATGTAGGTGACCATGTTCCTATAAAAATGGAAGTATGGGGCTTACATGGAAACTTATTGTTCAAAATAGAAATATAAATAAAGACCAAAAAAATTATGTTGATTTTCCTTACTTTTTGTAACATTTAGTAGTCAATGAAAGCAACATAGTATCACCAATATTGTGTACACCATTAGATTGTATATAGTGGTGACATGCTAATATTTCATGACTAGGTCATTGCAAGAAACACCACTCCTATTCTTTGTCACAATTGAAGTGACATTGTTGTCTTCTAGTATAATTTTTGAATCCCAAGTCCTAAGAACTTAAAATTTCTATTGGAGATGTATAACTTGATGGTAATTAGATCCCTTATTTTTTAGAAATAAAAAAAAACAATTTATATTTAGAATTCAATTTTGTTAATTTGTCACACTTTGAGATTTAGGATTTTTTACTATGTTAGGAATATCCAAATTGAATGATTTAGAATTGAAATTTTGGTGGTCTATTTCCACACTAAGTGGGTGTAAGCATTCCAAGGGGCATCTAAAAAGATATTATTTTATATCCTCCGCGTCCATGCAAATAGGGCTCCCATACATGAACACTTCTGGACATTGAAGATGGTTTCAACTTTATTATTTTGGTGAAATTTGATCACCATCAAGTCCTTACAAATGGCCAATTTTTAGAGGGTTTTTTGTCTTGATTTTCTATTTATTATTAATTTATACCTCATTGTATCTATTTTTTCCACTTAGTACTATTTTAGTGCTTGCAAGTAGTCCATAGTACTTGCAACAATATTTTTAGCCATTCATTTTTTTCCATCAATGGCTAAGATTATTTCGATGTAAAGTACTCCTAGTACCAGGGTTGACACGATGTCCGGACGCGGACGCTGTGTCAGCAGTGTCCGCTGACATTCACGGTCCCGGCGGACACTGCGTCCGCTGGGACCGCCCCGTCCGCCTGTCACCCCGTCCGCCTTGTCTGTCCGCCCCATCCGCTTTGACGGCCCTATTTCCCCTGACCGCCCTACCCAAACTGCCCCGCGGTCACTCCCTTAATCTTTAAACAATTAAATGTTAAATGAAGTGCAATGGTTCGCGATTTGTCATTAAAACAATGTCTCTTATAAGTTGAAAGATTATAAAGTTTGACCATGAGTCCATGATAGTCTTGAAACTATGAAAAAATTCCAATTCATTTTCAGAAGGCAAACTAAAAAAGTTTGTGACTTCAAATATATATATATACTATTTAAAAAATCAAGATCAACACAAATACAAACATAATCAAGATGGGCAAAATATATTGAATTTAATATAGAATACCATACATTGTGCACATTTGGCTAATTGCACATATAATTTTTTTCATTCCAACTCTATATTTCTAAACTAATTTTTAATGCCTATATAACCTATTCAACTACTACTTCTACACTACCAATCTAATATAAATGGCGGAAATGTTCATTTGGCATCGGCCAACGATATGTATTAGAAAATCACGTAATCACATGGGCCAAACTAGTATTTTCATCGTCAGTCTTTGAAGAAATGCGCTTCAAGTAAGCATAAAACACTTTTGCAAAGTCATGAAAGGCAAATTGTGTCGCACTAGGTGTTTTAAGTAGCACGTTGAAATACGCCTCTGACATGTTGTTTCCATTCATCCGCCAAGCAATTTTTCGAATGGCATACTCTTCCGACTTACGTGAATACATCGGAATGACTTCCACATCTGCACCTGCTTTATGTAAATATGCAATACGTGGATCTACCCACCATCTCCTCTGCAAAGTTTGTTTCATCTCATTTGTTGATGTGAATGTGTACAAAGACTTCATTGGCTGAGAAGCTAAGGTGGTCATGCCCCAATCGCAAACTCCAATGTACACACGTGACTCATCCTTTGAAAAATGCAACAAGATGTTGTCCGGAGAAAGATCATTGTGCAAATGTCCAGCAAGATGCACTACATACATTATATGCATAAAGGCCCATGTCAGCTCTGTGCGCTTCTTCCGATATCGCCCTAAATGGTGAGCTTTTACAACCTCCTCTTCGGTTGAATTCATATACATTAAACGGATTTGAATGTTGTCTGGAAAGTCCTTATCCATATTCAACATTTGTCAAAGAGTTCCACCATTCCACCAATACGCATAATCTTCACACGTCGTTCCGTGCACCGCAGCAAATCGTATCACACCCGTGTGTGGAATTTGAACAGCCATTGATTCGTTTTGATGTTCTAACTTTGCAAGATCGGGTCGAGTTTGGTGGTGAATGGATTTCTTCGCCGCAAACTCCCAATAAGGAAGTATTCCTGGACATCCTTCAATACGGATCTTTCGAATCGTTGCATATCCACCTCTCATCGTTCTATCATCAACAGCAATCACGCGTGTAGTATCTGGAAGTGCTATGAGGTGTTGTTTGGTCCTTTCTGCTTTAGCAACTCCATCATTGCTTTTCCACCAACCAATTGAACCAACTCGATTGTGCTTTTTGGCGAATGAAGTACATCGCCCCCTAAATAAGTCCACTTTCAGAATCACTTCTTCAAATTGGGCGTCATTGGGTCGATATTCATTGCCATATTTAACCAAAATGACTTTGGAATTCCACAAAGCATCATGAACCTTGTTCTCCAAACATTTGATGAAGTGCGTTTTATGCATTTCGTCATGCCACTTCGCCACATTCAATACATCCAACAACATTTGTGTCATGTCTACCTTGAATTTAGACACGCACTCCTCTTGATATCTGATGTACTTATTGTCTAAAGACAATGTTGTTTCCGATTCATAAAATTGAACGATGCGCTCAATCATGAATTTTTTGCATTCCTCTGAAGGACTTTGGCGAGCTACCTCCAAGTTTGATGGTCCCTCTCCATGTTTAAGCTTCGCAACCTTCTTCTTCCCCTTCGTCATCGTGACAAATGAAACTGATATAGATGAAATTTTTTAATTTGAAATTGAATTCACGCGCAAGTGTCCAAAAAATTGGCAACAAGGAGGCCCCAATAAACCACTCTTGCCTTGCCTCGGAAAGGAGCCAATGGAGGATGAACCACCAAGCTTTCCGCTCCACCTTGCATTCACAAGGGCAAATCAAAAGTAACAATGCGGACGGCCCATCCGCCCCTCTTATAAGGGCGGACGGCCCTAAACCGTCCGCCCGATCGGACGGCCACGGGCGGACAAATTTGGCGTCCGCCCGATCGGACAGTCCGGGGGGGAGGGCGGACGGGGCGGACAGGGCGGACGGAGAATGGGGCGGACGGGTATCGGGGCGGACGGATATCGGGGCGGACGGATATCGGGGCGGACAGGTATCAGGGCGGATGAGGGTCTGGGCGGATGAGGCGGACGGGGCAGACAGGTATCAGGGCGGACGGGGCAGACGGGGCGGACAGGGCGGACAGGGCAGACGACGGACAAGTATCGGGGCAGACGGGGTCTGGGCGGATGGGGCGGACAGGGTCTGGGCGGATGGAGCGGACAGGTATGAGGGCGGACGGGGCGGTTTGACTCTAAAGCAACCCTAAACCCATATTTTGCACGATAAACAGAGGTCTTCATGGCACTGTATAATTCAACTAACTTTTCATTCATTCAATGTAAAATTTGAAATTAAAAAAGGTAGCCTTCCTTTATAACCAAATTTATGAATTCTTGGTAAATGATATTTTTGTTCAAAGATATGAGCTAAAATGTGCAAAAATTCACGAAAGGATTGCGACATTTAATATATGTACCCAAATATTCACGTTGCATTGTGTATAAAGCAATTGTAAGAAGGTAGTTGAATAAAAATTCTACTATTAAATTGAATTAGTTGACGTCTAATCACTTAGTAAACCGCTAAATGTCCAAGTCCTTGCAAGTGTGTTTTGGCTATCGAAAAAGAGCATGGACTTATAGTTATCCCCAATGAAGCAAATTGTTCTTTTTTCAAAATCTAACGGTATAGATGTTTAACCCCTAAAGTTCTTTTCACTAAAAACACTTCAAAATTGCCATTAGTAGTGCAAATACCAAGTCTTGGAAGAAAAATACTTTTGGGCATATGTAACCGTAGGATCTTGTAGTAAATTAATTGGAAAAGATGTGGAAAAAAATTTAGACAAATCCACCATTTGGATTGTAAGATATTAGATATTGAATGTTTCATTTAAGGGGGCTATTCAATTATATCTATTAATGAACAATTGGTAGGCTAACAAACCTAACTTAGTATGTATTTTAATATTTGTTGCAATTGTTTTAGGAATATTATAACATAATACTATTATAATATTCTTATAAATGATATAGTACTAAATCATTTCAAAATGAACAACATTTGAACACAATCTGTCAATCTTGTCTTCCATACTCCTTTAATGATATATATATATATATACATATATATACATATATAAAATATATTAGATAAATTAACATAAACAAATCAATGATTATATATTTCATAAATCTATTCTTCATCAATCAAATAAGAATGCATGTTCAAATATAGACAAAGATGGTTTCTCCATTTGTTCCCAAAAATTAAATAAACAAATAGAGAAAGATATGAAGTGAATGTTACTTGGAGAATTGAAGGGAAAGAAATTGAAGTACTCAATTGCATTTTATTAAATTGGAAAATTGCATGTGGATGGCATGAATTAATCTTCATAGATGCTAAACTCATACGAGTTGCATTTCAACATTTATGATTTATGCAATTGATTGAATTGAAAGCTCTTGTAATTACATTTTCAAATTTTCGATTCAATCATTCAAATTTGCAAAAGTGATTTATGATAGATTTATAACTTTAAATGTGAAAGCATTCAATGCCTTTATGCGTTTGTTCATCAATATATTAATTTTAAATAAATAATATATATTTTTTATAACATATGCATAAACCATTGCATTAAAAAAACAAAAAACTAAGAGCCAAGCCAAATAGGCTAGTCAAATGAAGAGAACAAGAGAACAAGAGCCCTATGAGAAAAAAAAGGAAAAAAAAAGAAAATATCAAAAGGATTCAAAGGAAGGAGCAAGATGCATTCTTGCAAGACCGTAGAATACATAATGATTTCAAAATCCAAACACAAATATATTTTCTATTTCAATGACAGTCAAAAATGAACTACCCTGCTCTCAAAGATTGTACAATGTACACGTTATACAAAACGAACATATAACAGAAAGAGTAGAAGACATCGTTTATCATGATTGAAAACTGAAATGATTTTTTCTTTCTATGTAGAATATTTTATGAAATGTAACAATGTATTTAATTATCATAGTAATTGGTAGAAATCTTTGTGCAATACATAGAAAGTTAGAAACATTTCACTCATGTGGAGTTTTTTCATTTATTTAGGATTAAAATTGAAGTATTATACTCTACAAAGTACAAACCGAAAACAATACCATATACCTAAGTTCAAAAGTTTGCAATTGTTTCGTGAATTCATTTTGAAAACTCAAACGAAGAAATATTTTATAATCAATATCTTGTTCATTTGAATCATTTCAAAATTCGAATTCCGAATTCAATTCCTATTTATAATAGAAATTATGTTTGTCAATTTTTTAGATCTTTTAACAATGAACCCTCTTTTTTAAAATTAATATTTAAAAACATCTGAAATAAGAATATTGGAATTACCCTTCAAAATAAATATAGTATATGTATAAGTGTATAATGTATTCTACTCAACCAACTCAAGTAACGAATTTTTCTATGTTTTTAAGGAAAAATATAGCCATACATGATTTGAAAGTTAAAACATTGATTCTTTTTCTTTGTTTTCAAATCTAATCAAAATTTCATTAAAAAATATGAAAGACTCGATGTTCATTTGAAGATCGTGATGCACTTTTAATGAGAAATCACAACCTTTCATTAAATATTATGAGGTTGAAATCCATTAAACTGTTATTCTAATTATGTATTGGGGCCTTTTTTTTAAATTTCATTTGCTTACGATGAAAAAGGAATTGATTATTTCTGCGAAATATTTGATTTCCTAATGAACTTTAAAAAAATCCCCACCATCTTCAGATCTTCTTAAAACCTATTTAGAGGGATAATATGAGTAAATAATCCAAACATATTCAACTTAACCACGTTCCCCTCATTCGTAAAACAATTTAGGAGCGAAAAGAAAAGGTTTAGGGTAATTAGGGTATAGGGTTTAGGGTTTACATTTTTTTTTTTTAAATGATAAATCAATTACATTGATCCTCATTTAGCAGTGATTATTAGGCTGTTTTTTTTTGGAAATGTTACTGCTCTTTTTGAGTAATATCGGCCTCATAGGATGCTCCAATGGACAGCTGGGCGGACGCCGTCGACGGTTAGTGTTTAAGTGGGGCGGTCAGCGTGTCCAAAGCGCGGATGGCGTCGGAAGGTGGACAGTACGGACAGTCCTGTCCGACCGCCTTGTTCGTCCGCCCAACCGCCCCGTCCGCCCGTCTGCTTTAGCCCCGTCCGGGCCGTTGCTTGTTTTTGAATGTAAACCCTAAAAATGAACCTTTAATTTTCTGGAGGGGACTATAAATGTTAGAAGAGAAGCTTTGGTATTCACTCTCGAAAAACCGAACGCTAAGATTTCCAAGGGCTATGAGCTTCAATTTATTGAGTCTCTTGCTTAGTAATGCATAGTTCGGTGGACGGGGGCTTTGATTTTCAAAGCTTTGTGTGACTAATTTCATTGATATTGTATACATTGTCACGTTGTGGGTTTCAAATTTAAAACATTTTATTGGTTTCTTTTGAAATTGAGGTAAAACATACACTTGTCAGTATGGTGGCCAAACCGACGAGGGATTTTTCTCCTTGGTTTAGTGTGCAAGAGGGCGGTAAAGTAAAATGTAGGCTTTGCAAAGCGATCATGTCAAGGAAGCTCAGCCGTATGTTCAGCCACTTAGGCTATTCTGGGCCTGGAGGTGTACGTGATAAAGGGGTGAGCCTTTGTCTACGATTATCAATGGTAGTTCGAGATTTATTTCGGCATTGCGAAGGAGTTTTTCCAAAACGCGTTGTAATGGACAATGTGGATGGCAACCCTGGCCCTTCAGATGTCCAAGAGTTTTCGGCCAAAAAGGCTGTGTCGCATTCTGACCACGAAGACTCTTATCCAGCGTCCAAAGAATTAGTATCAATGGTATGTGCCACAACTAAAATGACTTTGAGTACGGAAGCTTCTGGTGAACGTGAAACCCCGAGGGCATCAAGTTCTAGGCCTTAGAGGCAAGGCAGCTTAGTGAATGGGTTTGAAGAAGGTCATAGACGCAAATTACATTCAGTGTGGGCAAATTTTTTTTATTCGGCGAACATACCATTTTCCGTGGCTCAAAATCCAGCTTTTAAAGAAGCTGTGAAGAAAACGGCTGCGTTCGGTAAGCCATACATTCCTCCCTCATACCACGACCTTCGGTACAAATTGTTGAATGAGGCAAAGACCAACATTCAGACACAGTTGAATGCACAAACCGAAGATAACATTCGAAAATTTGGAGCAACATTGTCCATTGATGGATGGAGTTCAGAGACTAATCGACCTCTCATCAATGCCATGCTTGTATCATCCGCAGGTGAAGAATTTCTTGGATCTGTGAATACAAGTGGTTGTGAAAAAAATGCGAAGTACTTGGCAGCTGTGTTGGAAAAGTTCATTGAACAAGTGGGGTCCAAGAACGTCGTGTTAATAACTACAGATAATGCTCCCGTGAATCTATCCGCATGGGATGTAATATCTGCAAAATATCCTCATATTTTTTACCAAGGGTGCATGGTACATGCATTGAATTTGTTGTTGAAGGATTGGGCTGCACAGAAATGAATTGCTTCCAAATTAGATAAAGGAGTTCTTGTAGCTAAATTTATCAGGAAGAGACATATGCCGTTAGCTGTATTGCGAAAGTATTCGCCAAATCTTGGTCTCTTGATGCCTAGGGATACAAGGTTCGCCTCTAAATTTATCATGATGGAGCGTTTGACAAAATTGAGAGGAGCATTGGAACAAATGGTGGTAGATCCACAATGGGTTGAGTATGTATATACTCTCAAGAAGAAATGTGGAGCCAAAGTCCAACCAAAAGACTTGGCCTTAGCGGTGAAGAAAATTGTTCTTGATGACCATTTTTGGAATCGGTCCATCAATTATGTGGAGATGGTTGAACCAATCATATGTGTACTCCGCGATTTAGATTCAAAATCACCATGCATGGAGAAGGTGTTGCATATCATGAGGAAGTTAGAGAAGCACGTGAACGGATTACAAAGTCCACCATTTTGTTTGCTAGAAGAACTTGCAATTCCATTGGTACAGTCTTTTTATGCTCGAAGAAGAATGGTGGACAACGATCTCCAATCAGCCGCAGCTCTTTTGAATCTATACCTTCTTCATGACAAAAAGCTAGTGGGTGACGCAGATGCAATGTCAGAATGTAAGAAAGTTTTGGAGAGAATATGTAAACCGGATGAATATGTAGTAGTGGTGAAGGAATTTGTGGCTTTTCAACACAAGGAACCTCCATTCCACAATATGTTGAATCCGGGAGATCAAATGTTGTCCGCACATGCTTGGTGGGATTTTGAAGGTGCATGTGGCAAGTTTATAGCTCCATTAGCAAAGAGGATATTGGCTCAACCAGTGTCATCATCTTCATGTGAACGGAATTGGAGCAACTATTCTTTTGTTCACAACAAATCTCGAAATAAATTGAAGCCGGAGAGAGCAGCGGATTTGATGTACGTGTATACCAATTCCAAAGTATTAAACGCATCGAAGGAAAAAGATGAAAAAAAAATGGTATAATGATAATGTGGATCCAATGGAATCAGAGGATTCAGATAGGCCGACGTTAGAAGACGATGATGACGATGATGACGAGGATTTGGAAAGAGCCCTTTCAGCTGTAGATGGCGGAGATGACTTCAATCGTACGACAGCATGGGGAGATAAAGACGTTATAAAAGGCTTTTCCGATTTGGTGAATGATACGCATGATTATCATCTAAGCCGCAAGGATGTTGTTCCCGACAATGCAAACGATGCATATACCTTTTGTGAAGACGAGGACAATGTAGAGGTACAGGAGAATCTACCTTTTTTAACTGCATATTGCAATGGAATGGGATTCTTGAATAGCGAAAACATTCTATCGGAAAAGGCAAACGCTATTGCTAAAGAGGTGAAAATCAATGAGAATGCTATTGGTGATGATGGGAGAAATGAAGAAGTTCTAATTTCTCAATCTCCATCTGTGGCATTAAATGTAGTGTAAGGAAATGACAAAAGAGAAGATGCGGTCATGGAAGTGGACGTTCCAAAAGATGTGGGCAACAATAGTGGTGATGAGGGGGAACCAAATATTGCAGTATAGAAAAATAGTGATTCACTTGGGATGGCAGTCATAAATTCGACAATTGTGAAGAGTGATAAAGGAAAAGAACCAATGAAGTCAATTTTTGAAGTACCGAGATCTAGTGCTCTTCCACCAATACCGTTGAAGTCTGTTAGCACACGATTGAATGATTCTCAGAGCTTTGGATATGGAAAACGCCTAATGAACATTTCCAAAGAAATTTCTACAGGCGGTAATCTACGGAAAGTAGCGTCATCACCTACAAACCTAAGTGATACGGATAGTGATCGGATGCCATTGGCATCTTTGCGTGCTCGCATTTTAAGAAAAGGAATGGCGCAAGAACCCATCAAATCAACAAACGGCATTCTATTACTTCAAAAAAAAGCCAAAGTGGAGATAACTGTTCATAGACATGTCGACCCTACATCGAGATTGATGGTTCAAGAATCGAGTAAGGTGCAAGCGAAAAGAGAAATGCAACCTTTTGCTATCTTTTCAGTGAAGAATAGGACCCCTTTTGATGAAAATGTTGCTACTTTGTCAAATAGAAAGAAAAGAAAGGTTCCTATTCAAAAAGCCTTTAATCGTTTTGTCAAAGTAAAAAAGAAAAATTAAATTCGAAAGAAGGGAGTAAACCTACTTTGAGAGAAGACTTGAAGGAGACAACGATACTTGATTCCAACAATGAAGATGACTCCGACAATAAAGATGACTCCGATAATGAAGATTTTGAACAGAGAGCTACAGGAGAGAGTAGTGGGGCTGAGGTTAAAGGAGATGTGGATTGACGTCCATAAGAATTGTGGAGATGTGAATTTAGATGTTTGATTGTTTAGTTGTTCATGATATATGGAGCTCATGTTGACAAATGACAATGGTTTCTTCAATCATTTTATTATAAAATTGTTTGTTTATTGATGATATACATCTCGCTGGATTTTAAAGTGATTTTGTTTCTAAATCAAAATGAAATTCAACAAAAAAAATTAAAAATATATTTCATATTTTAGCTTTTACATAAATAGTGATATACAACTCTATTGAATCGCAATTGCAATATAAGAAAAATCCAAATCCAAATGACTTCACTCTCAATCTCTCATTGGTGAAAACAATCAAAACAAAAAACCCAAAACGGGTTTTCTAAGCCGCCCCGTCTGTCTGCCCCGCCTGTCTGCCCGGCCCCGCACGTCCACCTTCCGACGGCGGAAGGGACGCTGCGTCCGTGCGTCCGGACGTCCGGAAAACGGACACTATTTTGGGGCGGACGTAGAGATTCATCAACCTTGCCTAGTACTCTAGGTCTAAAGTTCAAATTTTGCCAAAATGCTATAGAAAATGCACGATGTTTCTTGCAATGATCTAACTTCAAGACAACTTGTGTGTTTAAAGAATTAAAATATTTTGATAATATGGTATTATGTGTTGAATTTTCTCTTAAATTCAAATATGAACAAGTTCAAAGTTAGATTCATCAAGTATGTCGAATACCTCAAGCAAGAATACATGTGGTTTAGAATAGTCCCCCAATTCTTTATAGCAATTTTCTAAGAAGATTTGAGTTGAATCCATTGTATTCAAATTAAAGTAACCATATTTAATTACATCCAAATAAAAAATTATGCATTGTTCCTATTATTAAATTGTATAATCTTTTGGAAGATATTCATTCATATATAGTTGCAAAATAGAAACATATAGAAAGATAGACTTTAAAATTTTAAAATGTAGTTATAGGCTTGTCCTTTCAAGGTTAAGGGAACAATACTCAATTATGACTTGTTTGCTAAACCTTTCCATCTAGATGCTTGGCTAAATTGTACTATACATACAACCATCACTCATAAGAGCCTTAGGGTAATTTTAGATTTACCTATTTTTTATACTTTGAAAATTCATAGTTTATTGATATGAAGTCAAAAAATGCATTTTAAGAGAATATAGAGTTCTATTTCAACTATTAACAAGATTCAACAAAAGTTTTTGCAATTGATGATAGGATCCATGCTCAAATCTTTATTTGGACACATTTAGATGTTGTTATTCTAAAGGTAAGAGTGAATTGAAACTATTCTAAGGTAATTTGAAGGAATAACTCGATAAAAAAATTAGCTATTGCTATAATAGCAATGAGGAGTTGTCTAAAGTAGTGCTATAAGCCTTCTAAGAGGGAGAAGAATTTTTTTCCTCTATACTTATTATACATGTGAAAACCTACCTCCTATTTTGAATTGTCAATTTTGTGACCTCTACAATTTGATTTGGAGTTTGTGATTCCAAACATGTATTCCAAATTTTCAAATTAGCAAAAAAAATTGTTCTTGCATACTTTTTGAGGTAAAAATTTGGTAAAGAAACTCATAACACTACAATAATAATGCAATTTAGTGTTGTGATAATTATAGTGTTATTTATACTATTGTATAACTCACTCTATTTCTCATTCAATTGACAATTAGTGTTTATATTGGCTACCTATTTTAGTGGAAGGCGAACTATCTCAGTCTTAATTTCATTTTTTTTGTTGAAAATTTAAATGAAATAGTATAGGTAAAATTAACAACATTGTTGACATTTAGTGTTAGAGTTTGTAATTAGTGTTACAAACACTAAATTTCATTACTAGTAATGTAGCACTCTGTATGGGGTAAAGCTTAGAGGAGTCCCAGTGATCGAGCCTCTCTTGAGCTGCTTGTTTCTTATCGTTCATGGTTTAGGGTTTGTCTTTGCACGCACCGAGCATTCCGAGATTGTCGATTGAATTTCCGTCGATGCTATAGCTTGTCTTGGAAAATTTCATCACGAGTGATCGCTACTCCCATTCTTCGAGGCTCCGGGTTTACCTTTCGGCAGTCGTCTGATGTTTTTTTCAGCGCCAGGAGCTCAGTCACTAGGCCAGAAATGGAGAGTCCATTCTGAGTTGTGAAGACGGGCACAGTATGAGCTCCGGTCATGCTCCAGCAGGCAGTGGATCGCCAAATATGTGGTCCATGATGCGTCTTCATCAGGGTGATTATTGTCCATGAAAAAATGAACTCCAGGGCAGCAATTGGAAGGGACGCTCTGGTTTGTTTTCCCGCAGGAGCAACTTAGGGTTTGTGGTCGGAAGAATTTTCCAATAGGTATTGGGATATAGAATTCATCTTACAACCTTTCTCATCTCTCATATTATTATTCTAGACGTAATTTCCCTTTGGACGCGTCTCAGAAAGCTCTGTACGTTCGTGGCTTTGACACCTCGTGTGTCGTCTTTTCAGGAGATTTGGTATATTGGGGTAATCTCTGTAAGAGAGTTAGAATGGACATCATAGCGCAGTTGCAAGAACATGCGAGTGCCATTGCGTACATAGCATTCAACGCAGCCGGCACCATTCAGAGAGATGCCCCTCCATCACAGTTAGCTCCGGACTTCCCGAAACCCGCCGGGGTGTCCACGGAACCCCTGGAGCAGCCGAAGGAGATGGCGACAGCTTTTGTGCAGGCTGTTCAGCGCTTTGACGCCTTAGTGTCTGCCTTGCCAGACATTCAAGGAGGCGAGGAAGCGCAAGCCAAGCGCATTGCAGAGCTGCAGGCGGAGAATGAGGCGTTTGGCCAGGAGCTGCAGAGGGAGCTGGAGGCGGCGGATTACGAGTTGCTGCAGATTCAAGAGCTATTCGACATGGCCACCGACAACTGGTTACAAATGAAACCACCTTAATTACAGGTACCGCTCGTTTTGTAAAAATTCGTTTAAGTTAACCAAATCAAGTTGCTCAGTTATGGCATTCTAGCTTAGTCTTGGATCCTCTTCCAAATTTCGAGGCAGTCTTTTCTTCAGGTCAATCAGTGTTGGGGAGTACTTTATCACTTCGATAGTGCATAACGTAAAGTCTCTCAGGAACGAAATATACAAAACGAAAAAAAATAGAAATTGACCTGGGAGGCAGTCACGTATTGACATTGTCTAAGTGTCCTACTCTTAGTCCCAACGACCGGACCTCACATGAATGTTTGATTTATTTTTGATGCCTAGATGATCCGAATTATTTTCAGACCTTCCCATTATGACCTTCTCTGGAATGACATTCTGGAATTTCCTGCTCACTTGCCACACTATCATTGACTAAAGCTAACTTGTCGCACATTATAACCGAACTGGTATCTCATTCTAAACTGGTGTACCATTTGCAAATTGTGCTCCTCAAGTGGTGGGGAGGTTATGTTTAGGCAATCAACTTATGTAACTTGTTGCAGAGTTTCCCATGTTGCAAAAGTTCTGTTTATCCCTTAACATCATGCTAGTTTGGCTCTCGCTTGCCTGTGTGGCCCTGGAAAGAAAGCTGAACTGTCCTTGTGCCTGTTATTGGGTGCAGGAAGGTTTATTTTTGTGGGAGGCATCCAAGGAGGAGACAGTTTGCATGAGCATTGGGATGTATTTGTTCCCTTCGAGTATTTGTTCCTGGAGAGTGCCTTTAGTGAAATCTTGAATTCTCTCGACTCATGACCTTTTGATAATTCTGAGATGTTCTTCAAGATAATGTCTGACCTCTTAAGAAGCTAGACTGATCACTCTACTGCAGGACTTATATTTTCTGAAGCACGTGAAATAATCTTTTATCGTAGATTAGAATCACTAATACAAACATGCCAAACAGTTCCTTCAAGTTTAGGGTTTAGGGTGTAAAGACTAGCTTGTAATGTTTCTGGTTTCTGGCATACAGAAAACTGAACTCTTTGCAACTGTGAAACCTTGACGAGTGAGGCTCAGAGGGGGCAAGAACCTGGACTAGGTTCGTGCATTTTTTAGGGATACAAATCTACGGATAAGAAATACTAATATTTCTCTCTTCTCTAAACTCATGCTACATGCTTTTCTAAATATTATTTGGTTCTACACATGTTTCAGGAAGAGTTCGTTTCCATATGTGTGAATTCATCATCTGTATCCCTAATACATGCATTTTCTGTTCCTCAGTGCTAAATCTTAAATTTGATATACAAAGCATATGACTAGTCAAATGCAACATCCTTTGCTTTGTATGCACTAATTTTTCACCACAGGATGATTGCTAGAACCACCTATGGAATCTGCTGTGTTTTCAATTTTTTTTTAAAGAGTACTTTCAAATTAATTTTTAAAAAAAAGTATATATATATATATATATATATGGCCAATGTATACATCCTTAAGGAGAGAGTATTTTAGGAAGTTAAAGCATAGAAAATTTCTCTTAGTAAGAGAACTAAAAAAGTGCAAAGCCTCAAGAAAATAGGTACTTTGATGTTCTGATTTATAAAATAATAATTTTTTTAAATGTAATAAAATTATAGCTCTATGAAGATTGTCATTCACCAAAATAACTATCAAAAGAAGATTACTTTGTGGACTTCCATACATTCAACATAGAATTAACTATTTTAGATTTCCTTCAATAATAGTTGCTAATCTACTAGAAGACCATCATTTTAAATTTTCAACTCCAAATTTGTTTTGAGCACTATAAAATAGTAGTAAAACCTTCCAAATTAACAAATGTCATATAAAATTGGATAGACCTATAGTAAAACATTTTTGAAAAATAGAAAAAAAATTAGTGGCCTAAGATTCATATAGCAATAAATATTAAATTTCAAAATTTTCAAAAATTCAATTTGGAATAGATATTGCAATTTTGTAAGCATTTATTCATTAGTAGAGGTCATATCCAATAAATATCATTTTCATGATCCAAAACTCAAATCAATACCAAGATGTTAGAAGTTGCCAAAATACACTATAACTAAAATGATCAACATTTTATCTTGCAAGCAACACCTCAATGAAAGGATTTAGTTTTCAACATCCTTAATATTGAGTAAAAATGGTGTCATTGGGAATCATTATGGCTTCCAAATGATTTTGTTAATGTAACACCTACCAAATCTCCCTACAGCCAACAACTATTTCCAACTCTCCTTCCAACACAATGTAAAGTTTGGAGACCTCCAAAAACTAATATCTCAAACCTTTGAATCTATGGCCACATAAAATAGCAAATCATACTACTCCTTTCCTTTGAGTCTTGTAAACAATTATATCAGTTGAATAATATTCAATTTGTTGCATATGCATTCCTACTAGTATTTTCGATATTTTTTGAGTTTTATTAGCTTAATCCCCATTAATTTCCATTGTTGAATAGTTTCTCAAGTATTGATCCCAATCATTTTCTTTACTTCTTACTCTAAATAGAAGTTTTATAGATTTTTTCACTAGGTTTTTTTGTTGATTTCTTCTAATTGCAACTAGTTTTTTTTCCCAATTCCACTAACTTTGAACTAGCTGTTGTTTTTTCCCAAACATTGATTCCAACAATCATCAAAGACAAGGATGAAAAAAGAAAAAACATTTGTTAGTGTTGATTTGATATCATCAAAAATGTACACCCATTGACCTTGTAGCATTGAAGAGGTTTGACTAAAGAACCACCTTCGTGTTAGAATTTTGCCAAAAATACTCAAATGCGACGTGGATGAGAGAAGTGCCTAGTTGTTTCATTGACTTTGCAATGAAATTTTCTTTTTCATTGTTAAAAAATAAATAAAAAAGAGCTCTATTTTTTTTTGTAATAATTAAATGGAATCAGCAATGGATCAGTCTAACTTTAGTTTGTTCAATCATGCTTGCAATCAAGCACCCAATGCTTTTAACCCCTAAAGGACTGGCAGTACAAAAACCAATGTTATAGAAGCTACCTCGTGGCCTTGTGGTCCTTTAGGAGTTAAGTTATTGCACCCTTTACTCTTCTTCTTCTTTTTCTTCTCTGCCATCATCCACCTTCACTCTTCCCTTGCTTTTGTAAAGTAGAAGCTACAATGATACATACGTCAAGATTCAGAGGGACGTATAGATCCTACACCAAGTGATTAATTTTCAATTGTAGAATTAAGCCCACATACAAATTGCAATCTAAAGTTTGCAGAGGAGATTGACTTGTGTTGCATTGTTTGTAACCGTCCTCCTTTTCACACTTATATACTTGTTGTTCACCAATTTAGATGTGTTTTGGGGGAATGATAGTTTCTTTGAGACTCCAAATAATCTCTCTAAAAATCCTCTCATGGTTAAGTCCCTTTTTGTTTCTACCTTTGATTCATTCAGTGAAGGTTTAGGTCATTGTTTCTACCTTTGAATTGCTTAGTTGAAAATTAGGTGAATTTTCTCAAATGTTAAACAATAAATGTGCTTGAATTTGGTCCCTTGAATCCATCGCACTTGATTTAGATACAAACTTGTGGAAGGTGGTGAAATTATAATGTCAACTTCATGTGTTGGATTCTAGTTGTGCAATAAGACATTGTCATTGTTTTTTCAACTTAAGGGATTATTTCTTTCACTATTCCTCTCAACCTCTCTTTTTAGCAATGTCACTTTTCACTCCAAACTATCATTATATTCTTCAAAAATAGTGACACCTTTTCACTTAAACAATGCTACTGTTTTACATGGCACAACTTACAATGCTTGGGTACTAAGTGGCATGACACAAATGCTTTTGACATTGACCAATGAAAAGTGGTGAATTCAAAACATCACAATTATGTGTTAAAATTCTAGCTGTGCAATCAGACATTCAATATCATTGTTTCTGAACTAGTGACACCATTTCTCTCATAATTCCTCTCCACATCTCCTCAACAGTGACAATGTTAGTCGTGACAGTGACACTTTCCCTTGAACCATTATTATAAGGCGCAAAGTACAAATGTTTTATGTCCAATGTGGCACCACCATTCACGTGAATTTACTTTGATGAGGGGAACTGCTCAAGCGTCCAAATTCTCGCATACTCTCTCATTCACTGTAGCGGGTTTTTGAGCTTGCATTTCTGAGTTGTACATTTTTGCACAACAGCCTGAGGATTTCACAAATTTCACAAACACATCATCAGATCTTGTGAGTGGAACAGATGTGTCAAGCTCCAGCTACTTTGAGGGTGCACCCTCAGCAGCTGAGAGCAACTCTTCAGTCAACAACAGCACTTTGTTGAAGGAGAGCTTCGAAAACAGCACCGTAGAAGGAGAATTGTCCTGTCCTGTCCTGCGCCGGAGGATTCAACACCACCGTCTGCAGCCAAGAATTATACCTCAGATTTGCAGACTTCGAATGGTTGAAATCTCACAGCATTCTATTTTGGGGGTGCATTAGAGAGTCACAGGAGTTTTTGTTTTAAATTCTAAATTCATCACTATTTTCTTGCATTTTATTCTTTTCTTGAAACAACATATAAAAGGGTTAGGTTGGCAAGCTCCTGTACAATACATCTCTCCACCAAAATTCTTGGTCTTGCATTCTTGGTCTCAAATGCTTGATGAACTAGGTCTCAACCCGTTGTAAAAACCTCTGCAAAATTTTCGTTTATGGTATGAGTGGTCTTATTTGAGGGAATTCCACCCTTTGGAATGAACTTGAGTTACAGCGGGTTGTGAACTACTCCGTATTTGCATCAGATGCGGTGAATCTGTTGTTCAGCTACAACAGCAGCACCTGCCGGTTCATTCAAGAATTCCAGAACTGCAAGAAGAACGTGCGCCCTGATCTTGGATACCTGTACTGGAAGTGGAAACCGGACCAATGCGAGGTGCCTCGGGTTAATGCTTCAGCTTTCTTAGCTGCTATGCGTATCCGGTCTCTTGTTTTCGCAGGTGACTCCATCGCCCGAAACCAATTCCAGTCTCTGCGTTGCATTCTCGCACAGATACTTCAACAATTGAACTCCCCAAATATTTGTAATCACGTCATACGACCTCAAGAATGTTTTCATGTCATGATTTGCTTTTATGGGTTCCTCCTCTGGATTCTCCATACCCACGAGCCTTAAAACTGTTACGCCAAATGCAGGTGGAGGAACCAAAACACACTTTACCATTCACAGGACGACAGAAACCATATCTACCGATTTCAATCGTTCAATGTTGCACTAAGGATACACTGGGCACCGTATTTGGTGCTCATTGAGGAGAAGCCTGACAACACTACTGATCATACTGTGACGCACATCCATCTCGATGAGCTTGACGAAGTTTGGACGAAAGCAGCCGCTGGGGGCTGACATTCCTACAAATCTCCAAAGGTCAGCAATGAATTTCACCTTCTCTACCGATCTGTTCTCTCGCGCCAGTGGAAAATTGTGCAAAGGATAACTCAGTCATTAACAATGACTATCATGGCCAGTTGCACTTGACCTGTTGCTGATATGAGTCCAGATTGAAGTAGTTGATGTGCTCAATTGCATAAAATCATACATGGTGAGCGATAACACTAGAAATGAGATTCTTTCTTTCAAATTGTAAGTAAACAAAAAAAAAGGCCCCAAGCTCAGTTCAACTCTGTTTTCCAAGTAATTTTGCCCTTTTGATCACATAAACGACAAACAAACAACTTCGATGGATGAACAAAAAAACGAGTCCCAATATATAATAGATAATTAAGAGCAAGATTTGGGGTTCTGGGTTCCGGGGTTTGAGAGTCTATTTCAGTTCATGCCATGGTTTTCTTGTGACAGGGCTTGATGAGGTCGTTTTCATTAACACTACATGTTCAGGGAGCCAAAATTGTGACATTCAAGTGCAAAGAGCTCGTTTAAAACAAGGATTAGCAGCTTAGACCTGTGGTTCCAGACAAATGGCTCAAAAAGTGCTAAATTCTTAAAAAAAAAAATCAATTTCAATGCACATGATGATGATTAGCCTTGTAACGATGCGGCGGCCTAAATGTTTATTTTATTATTATTTTTTGGTATGTCAAGATATTATCATTTGATGAGGTTCACAATAAAGCAAACTGAAATGCAAGACCATGAAGTTGAGACTCTTAAGAAACACCTCACAGGCTTGTTGATATCCTACAATGCATCGACAGTTGGAGAGATATATAAGGACTTGGAGCACCTCCTTGGTGACAGAGTTGCCTATTCAGTTGTGAAGAGTGAACAACCAAAACCCCAACATTATTAGGAATCACATCAGATTATTTTCAAAATAATTTGAAGGTTACCAAGATGTACTACCAAATTTTTCAAAAATAATTTAATGTTATTCCCAATGTTGTCAAGCTTTGCAGAGATAGTTGTTGGCCAGTACAGTACATTCAAAATTACTGCTCGTCTCTTCGCCACAATAAGACGCGGCAGCTGCTGCTGCAGGATACATGGCATCAAGCTTGGCCACCTGACAGAAGGTACATCCACTTGGGATGAGAAAGCTTAATATTGCTGCACCGCCTTTGAAGTGATTCTAATTTCTACTCGATAGAAGAGCAGAACAATAGTGCACATGTTTCAATAAACTGAAAATATATGCACGTGACGGGAAAAAAAACATAAACAATCACCCTTGTATGAGTAGGTGGATGGTCCACACAAATTTCTGGTATGGAAACTATCACACCCACCTTGCAATTTGCCACTTCCGACAATCGTGCATCAATTTAAAGAAGTCGATGCACACATGTCATCTGGAACTCCCATAACTGAGAAACAGAATGCAAGATCCTGAAGCTCGTATGAAATCTCTCCTGCGCTCTGTTCATTCAGAAATATTGCAGACACAGACCTTAAGTCATTAGTGTGTATCACTTAGAAGTATGACTTCAGTAAAGCAAGGCATGTACATGTTCGCATATTAGCTAATAAAATGTTGAAGGAAAGCAATTCAGAATGATGAAACTACCATGAGTTAGACTCACTATACCTGTAATCTTTGAAGCTCTTGCTGAACCTGTAACAATGCCACCAGAGCACTAAGTTTTGCAAGAAGAGCAGCAAAGCTCTGAGACACGAGACCCTCCTGCTCAGCATAGGTCTACTTTAGGAATACAGATTCAATTGTTGCATAAATCTTAAAGACTTGAAGATCAAACAAACAGAGACACTCGCTTTGTAGAACGTCAAATTTGCATGTTGCTTTCAGCTTGGAATGCACGTGCACGTACTGCACGTTTCCGACTTCCTTCAATTCGCAGGTCTTTGACTTGCATTGGCTAATGTCTATGGCCACTGATCTTTCAACAGAAACGGGGTTGTCAACTGGCACTGGCTTGCAGTGGTCTAGATAGAACCCCACTTTGAAACTGCATAAGAAATTCATTAACAGCGACAAATGTTTGATCTCAACAGAAGTCAGTCTCGTACACAAAGTGATCTCGCAGCTGAAATGCTTGAAATGCTTACCTTACATAAGGTAAACTACCCCATTATAGGCAGAATGGGAGCAAGCCTATTGTGGGCAAAATTGTTGTTGTGATGATGTACAGTAAGGTCTAGCTCATTTACAAATTTTTCAGACCAAGCTCACTAGAAATTTCAGCAACTCCAAGAAGCTCTAGCGTACTCAAAAATGAATCAATTTTTGAAATTTCAAATTGCATTGGAATCACATTAAAGTCTACTTCAACTTAATAACAAGTGGAAAATGAATAATGTAAAATCATATTACAAGTTGGATTGATTTTACACACTATCTCCCATTTCATAGAAGATAGTGAAAGACTTCTTGCATTAGGGTGAAGAAAAAACAAAAAGTGATACAAAATTTTCAAGTGGCATGTGATCAAGAGTCTCAAAAAGAAATTGTGAAGATTCATTTCTAATATGTACCTTAAATTATAAATTGTAATTTTCACAAATGGTGGTAAGACCAAATGGGAGATAGTGTATAAAGAACATCAAACTCTTTGTATGATTTTCAATTACATATGTGTATTTGTGATGGTGGTAAAGTAGAGTTCAGTGTGATTCCAATGCAATTTGAAATTTGAAATTCCGTTCATGTTTGAGTGCACACGGGCCTCCCAAAGTTATCCAAATTTTCAGCAGGATTCAGAATTCGTAAATGAGCTAGACCGGACTGTACATTCAAGTTCTGAAATGTGTACCACCATTACAATTTTACCCACAGTGGGTTTGCTCCCATTGTGTTCGTAATGGGGTAGTTTACCTTGGTATCCTCTCCCTTCAGCATAAGAGATGAGATGATGAAGCTCACAGGGAAGTGGCAGCTTGATTTACGGCTTGAATTGGGAAATGACATTTCTAGAGGGCAGGACACTAAATCTTGCTCACGAAGTGGGTTCAACAGGGTAATTTTGGAGTTAGATGGGATTATAAGTAAAAAAGTTTAGACCTTTCCTAACTAATTTTGGGGTCTCTGATTGCAAATATGAATAAATAATTGTGTAGAAAATAAAAAATTTCAGTGTTTTTCCCAGGGTAAATCAAGTTGGACTCTCTTTGTGGGTTGGGTTTAACATCCCTCCTCTGGAAGTGACATGGCACTAAGTTTTTTGTTAGCGACTGTTATTACAGGTACTTGTTATCATGAAGGTGCATTGATTTCACACTTGGTAGTGATAATGGTGTCAATGAGTGTTGTAGGGAAGTATTTACTTAATTTGCATGAATTTGACACTTTTATTATAGTAACATTCAAAAGAGAGCAAATTTATTATAATTTTGAGATTTGCATGTGGTCCATTTTGAAATTTGCATAAGGCCCATTTTTCTAATAGTTTGGCATTTGCAACATAAATTAATTTGTTTTCCAACTCTCTTTCAAAGCAATTTTTTTTTAAATCAACATTTTTTTTTATTTAATTTTTGCCAACCCTAATAGCTAGGTACAAAATATCTATTGAATTCAATTTACTTTGCTAACACCATTCATAATAGTAAGTGCACAATTAGCTACAAATATTCCAAAAAAATCCAACTTCTTCAATTGTACATTTCTTGAATATTTATGAAATACATCATATTGCACAAAGAATAAAATTACTATCATGTGGATATATTTTGAGGCCTACAATATTCATCCTAAATATTTTCAATTAATCAAATAGCATTTCATTGAATTCATGATATTTATTTTCTTAATGCAAATATTCAATTTTGATTTTATATTTTATTCTAAATTAAATTGATTATAAAGTGTTATTCTTTTTTATAGCTATTAGATCTAGGTGATATGGTTTAAGTAAATAGATACAACACTTTTCTTCAAATTGAGCAAGATATTAAAAAAAATAGCTACGATATGATGAAAAGGACTTTCAAAGTCTAATGTGTCAAGCATAAAATGAATGATCAAATCCTAAGGCTTTGAAATCACGTTGTACAATATGAAGGATGTCATTCTTATATATAGTATATTAAAAAGAAAGAAAATATATTAATAACCCAAAACATAAAATATTTATTACCATAGTTGACTCTTTTTCTTTGATTTCTTTTATTTATATCATTTTCTTGAAAATACTAAACAAATTAGCAATGCCTGATTTTATTTCAAGCCAACATCTTTAATGTTGAATAGTTTTAACCATTCCCCCAAGTGGATGACAAATGTTTTGATAAGTGTACTTCATCAAATTAATCCCTAAAGTTTCTTGATTGTTTTTCATAAAAAGTATCCAAAATCCCATTTTTTAGTGCATTGAGCATTATTGCAATAAAAAAAATTTCAAATTTTCTATCATACAAATTTAAGCTAAACTTCTATGGGAGCTAGTGGAAAAAAATTCATTTCATTTTACAACATAGATTACAAGATTACTACTACAAAGTGCATTTTAAATTGGAAGGAAAGAGAATTGGGCCTTGTCTAACAAAGCATTACAGAAAATTATGATCCAGCAATAAGCCATTTGATTTTTTTGGTATTGTGCAAATCAAAGGAAATAAAAAAAGTTTTATTTTTTTAATTTTTAATTTATTTTTTCAAAGCTTTTTAGTCCCCAATCCTATACTGCACATACTATGATCACATAAAATAAATAAATAAAAATTTGAAATTCTTTTTGTATATGCATTTTTACAAGCAGTCAAATGATCTACTACTAGGTTCAGATTTTCTGTAATGGTTAATGTGATTTGACTTAAATTTATAAAGAAAGAAACACAATCCAACTTAGGGAATTTGAAACACTAGATAGGTAGTTGTGCTAGTTACTTGCATGACAATTTTTAAAGAAAGATTTTAATATACCTCAAATCATCTTATATAGAGGGAATATTAAAGAAGAACAAAAAAACTATATAAACAAGACTTCAAAACTTTTTGGACAACTCATTTTTTGATAAATCAAAATCTAAAAGTAAATACAAAGATTTTCCACTCTAAATCAAGTACACATAATAAAATAATAAAATAAAAGATCTCATTACTTTATACTAGAATTTGAGTTGTTATTTCTAAAATTAATCAATAAATGCCATTTTTAATGTAATAAATGAAAATGGAGATTTTATTATTATTTTTAATAATAGATCATTTCCATATACTTTATCACAATGTGTGAACAAATTTAAGTCCATTTGACTTAATAGGTTGCAAGATGTAAGTGTTTAAAGTTAATGAAAAAAAAATTCATAACTTGTAACTTTTAATTCAAGGATTTGATCACTAACACTTTCCCAAAGCTAATACTTGTGTGCATCTTTAAGGAAAGCTTCACTTTCATCCATTAAAAAACAACTTTGCATATACAAATGTACCTATTGCAGCCTTCAAAAAGTCATACACATACAAAGTTTGTATGTATGGATTATTGACATTTATAGTGCTTGGTGCAAAGGAGCTTGTCATGGTGGCTATGAAACAAATGAAGATGTTGAATATCACCAACATTGCACAAATTTGAAGAGACGGATATCCAAATGGACACCTAGCTAAACGTGACTAGCAAGAAAATTTAACACTTGAAGGTAATCAAAAAGATCATCTTCAATGGTGATTGCCAAGGCCTATTGATGCATGCAATGTCCTTCTTGAGGAGTCTCTACGTGACATTATCTTCAAGTGAGGTAAGATAGGATGACCTAAAACGAAACATCTACCTGAGATAAATATAGCTTGCTAGTCTACACTTGTTCAAGATTGACAATATGAATGACTCCAGTTCTCTTGGACAGGCTTTTGGTATCAACAATTTAATACACAACGCTAGGTCTGGATGCCTCTAATTCATCGACCTCTACCTCCATGTACTCGTACCATTCAGCAGCGTTAACTCCTACTGGCATCGAAGGCCTCATGAAAAGCTCCACTGCTTTCGGCGTGTGAACTCTCAACCTCACCACGTCGTTAACATATCCTACCTCATCTTCATTATAGACTAATCCAACGGTAATCCACCCAAGTCCTGAGATGCTAAGATCGCCTGCAGGTCTGTAGAACATTACAAAGTGATCATCGAAGCGTGTAAGCCGGAAACGACCTTCTGAATCACCTGGTAGCTAACAAAGTACTAAGAACATGATTTCTCAATTCTTATGATGGAAAATAAGCTCATGGACTTCATGCATCATAATGACTTCATCCAACCAATCTGAAAGATGGTTCACTCCTTGGGGTTTCCAGTAAATAGTACGCAAAAGACCAGTGTGAAAGATCTCAGGTATTCTAACCAAGGACGAGGACTTCGGTGACAAAAAAAAGCGACTTACCTTTTGTGACTGTCTATGACAAATCGAACGTCTTGTTGATTGGTCAGACCAGGCCAGCTCTTGCCTGTTTCTCCTCCAGGTGGGAATAGTCCTACGCCTAGTTCTTTCTGCAATTTCCACAGTCGCATCCAATAAGTCAGGAATGTCCAGAACCTACATAATATTCATGGTGTGGATTGTTGTACATCTGACTCTTCATTCACCGCTCTCCACGACTAGTCTGGAGATTCATGGATGGAAGAACGTAATGGTCCAATTTCGTAGCTTGAAATGAGGACGGTAGAGTGGAGCTGGAATACCTCATAAAGCAAATCAGCTTGTGATGTAAGTGTCCCAATAACTGGTATAGAATTAGGTCCATAGAATGTAAACGCTACGTTTTCAGGAGCCTGCGAGACCAGGGAATATCAGTGGACAACAAGAAGTGCTACTGCACACAGTCAAAAAGATAATTAAGACAAATACAATAAGCGGCTATGACTGAAAAACGGCAGCACCCAACATTTCTAACAGGATGCTTCGCAACTTATTTCCAGTTATTTGAGTTCAATATGAACCAGTTCACCTCTAGGATGTCAATCCGAGCAATGCCTCCCCAAAATAAAGACTGCCCGACGAGACTACTAGAAGAATTGGGAGTAGAAATGACTCTTCCAGCCAATCGCTTTCGGGGTGCAAGAAGAGGTAGATCCTCTGGACTAACTGCTGCTGCCATACGATGGTGAAGATGCACTCCAGGCGTGTCGTATAGGCTCTGCAAGTACCAGTCTTTGCTTCAAAAGGGGCATCTAATGCAACACCAAAACTTCAACCACCCTTCAAAAGTGGATGGATGCAATACATAAATGTTCCATGAGGGTCAAAAGGGCAGGTCATGGTTCATAAAACGGTCAACAAGGGCTAGCAGAAAAAGAGACCCAAAAAAAATGAAGAAGTCAGTAAGTACCCCTCCTCCAGAGAAAGCATCTATTTGAATAGGTCCAAGAGTAGTGCCAGGCATGGCGGATTGGATCGGCCTGAACCTCTGCGCAGCTGACGCAATTGGGTCACGCTCGCTCATGTCCCCTGCAAAAAGAGATCTGTTAGGCAGGTGCACCGATTTTTGACCACGCTACACATCAGACAACACTCATTCTAAGAAGACAAGCGATAATGAGGCTATGAGATTCTCCAGAACCTACTCCTCATAAGCAAGACCGTTCATCAAACAAAACTCAGGCAATAAGGACTGAATAGAATATGCCAATGCAAAACAGTATGATGCATCCAAAGAGTGTGGGGTTTGCATTCCTTGCCAATTTTCATACTAAAAACACTGAAATTTTGCACACTGACAATCTAGTTTGAAGCAACAATAGGAAAATACATACGTAGCAAAGAACTTATAAAGGCGGACTTGCCAACATTAGCTGAACCCTGAACATTGCAATCCAAGACATTAGCTCCAGATAATTATATGAAACACAACACACCCACATCCACTTAAGTTTGTGATCCATCACCGAGAGGTAGTCATCTGGTACAGATCAAACATTAGAACTCACAAACATAGAGGCTACATAAAATAACACAAACGAAATAAGCTGTAAACACTAAAATCCAAAACGTCTGCACGAGGGGTTCACTCACCAGAACATAAACATCCCGACCCTGTATAACAATGCCAAAGGAGCTGTTAGAGAGGACAAATGAGTCTCTTCAAGAAAGGGAACCTAGGCACCTCTGCGTTCAAGAACACATCTCCTAAAAGCTGTCACAAACCGAAAAGTCAAGATTTGTGAAGCCACAAAATGAACTAAAATTCCACCAAGAGTTCAACCAACAAAACAGAAGTAGCAAGCCGAATGAAAAACAAGATTCACCTGTCGTTGTCGTTGCATTACGGCGGAAAACCCCGAGATTCCAGTTACAGCTTTAGCACTGGTTAGGTGTACGCTGATGACACTGCGTGCAAACAAGCCGAACACAAAGATTCTTTGAGAAAAGTCCTTACAGGACTGAGACATAATTTGTGAGTAGGAGATCAAAAGTGAACTTGCGCAATCATTGTTCACCTGGAAAAATCGTCGTTGACGGGAATGTGCCGGGGGAAAACAGAGGATGGTAATCACTTACACTCACAGAACATCAAAGCAAGATCACATCATAGTTTGACTTCTGCAAAATCAAGGAATGAACGAGATATGACATACTTGAGCTTCTTCGCAAGAGTAGCTCTCAGGACCCAGTCTCCAACTGCAGCCATGTCAGTACCTTTGGGCAGCAGATCTACCTTCACACACCCAACAGCGAGTGATCAGAATCAAGTGATATGTACAATAGATGTTCCCAAAGAGAAAGAATGAGAAGAAACTAATATTCCCTGCCCAAAACGTGTTGTGACAGACCTTGTAAAAGACGGAAATGACATCTCAATGGTGAACCGTGGTTCTAGTTTAGCAAACATCATGGTGTACCTTGGTCACAACCAGAATTATTGGATTTGAACCAACAAGATCACGAACTCGAGTCAGAAAGCTCCCATTGAAGTCAACAATGTCAACCTGCAAAGAGGGAGCACCTAATGAGTTTTAATTGAGCTACCCATATCGAAACCCTCCAAGCTCGTATTCCACGTTCACATTTGAAATGCAATAGCAACATTTGCATCGAGCATCGGAGCGTAAGAATGATTTAGGAGAAGGAACATGTTTTGCAAATGCTGCAGGCATACCAAAAGGGAGACGAGATATTCGATGTTCGAGCATTCAGATATGGATTGAAAATTGCCGACATGCTCCAAACGGATACCAGGAGAGTGATTCAAGCAGTTGAAAGGACTTCTTACCAGCTTCACAATAAGAGCCTTTTCATATCGTAAGTGAGTAAGCTGAGCCCGCAACTCATCCGCCGAAACAAATCCTTTTCCCTCACCGTAACCACCATTCCCGCTAACAGCAGGGATCATCGCACCTTGACTAAGCAATACACATCTGCCGCAAAGGACAGTCTTTAGTTGATGGTGCTTCTTCTTCTGCGAAAATGTACAGGCAAAATGAGGGATCCATTAATGTTATCGTTAACAATGAACCTAAACCCCTATCTCTTTCGATATATTATTCGCCACGCACAAGTTATAAAGCCTGCACTTTAATGAATAAAGTGCATGCCCCAAGTTCCATAAACCCTACATCTATAGTTTCAGTCAATGCAAGTAGCAAGCTTAAACCAATGAAAAATGCCACACGCTAAGATTTTATTCCTGGAAAGTGCCTTGTTTTCACCTTCTCATGCAAGACTTTTAAGGAACCTAGGAAAAACAGAATAAGCATAGTGACTCCGAAAATTCATCAGCCACAACTCCAAATTACGAAATAACTTGGGTTAAATTCCATTTGCAAATAGAAACAACCCAAAAAAATTAGAATTAATTCGCACCATGAGCACATAAGCCAGATCTTTGTTTGCATAGTTCAAGATAACGTACCTTAGTGATCACATCATCATGACAAAGACGATAGTTCAGCATCCTAAACCCTAAACCTTAACCTCATAGCAACATATTACCACCTCCAGCAATACATAATTTCACTAAATTCCAATGAGGTTCGTTCAATTTCACGTGAAAAAAAGACAAAATGCATGCCCACACACTAGAATGTAAGAAGTTTCGAACGAATGCAACTTCCCGACTGGTACCAAATGGCCAATGATACTGAAACATACAACTTCAAAAGTAGCGAGAGGCAAGAACCCCGGCGCTTCCACAGCTGCGGATTGCAAAACTGCTCCACATCCATAGCAGCAAGGCTCGTCTCGTCTTGCGACAAACGTCGCCAACTTCTCCCTTTTCTGCTTCCGCTCCTTCCTGACATTCCGAGCCACTTCTGGCAAAACCTGCGCTCTCGCTGTTGCATTTGATTCCTGTGTTTCCATTGCTCTCTCCAAGAAAATCTCTCCTCTGCTCTTTCCTGTCACTTTCGAGCTAGAATTGTCATCTTCAATCAAGGAATCACTCTTCGCGCCATGTTTGCTAGAATTCTCTACTAGATTAGGGTTAGATTTAGGTGTTGTTGATAATGCATCCTTCCTCCAGCTTTGCCGATGATCAGCAGTAACCCTAACACTGCCTTCCCAATCATCACCTTGAGCGCACCTAAATTGTCTCTGCTTCGCATTTTGAACTGGAAACTCGATAAATCTCTCTACTCGCGCGAAGCTAGAAGCGGGAGCCAGGGCGTGCAGCAGGGACGATGCCATCGTAAGCTACTGTGGCGTGATCACCGCAATACCAGAGCATGAAGAATATTGAAAAAAGAGTACGAACTGAGTGGCGGCGTCCATCCAGTATTCCAGTGCGTGCGAGACGAGCTCTTTTGTAAACTGTGAAATTCGCCAAGAAAATTGCTAATTCTGAAACAAAATAGCTAGTTACCGATGTGAGGAGTGAGAGCTGCAAAGGAGCACAACAATCGCAAAAATGCGACAAAATAGATGAAACGAAGCTCAATAGAAAGGCCGGATTGAGGGAAATCTCAATTGACTAAGTGCAACGACGCCATTGCAAAAGGATGCAAAATTCTGACAGCAAACGATTCCGAAATTCGTACCCAGAAGCGAAGTGGTCGGATAAGCATCCAGTGGGAGTGAGGTTCAGGGTTTAGCAGCAACAATCTAGGCTCATTGTTGTTCCCAAGTGTGTCCCCGAGTTCCCCTCATATCTAACCAATACGATTCTCGAGCCTGCCTTGTGATATGAAGGTTTGAGATGGGTTTTTTTTATCATCTTCTGCCTTCAAATTAAGGAAGAAGATCCTATTTGAGCAATGTGGCTATTTGCACCACTTCATGGCCACTCTATTTCAGTAGCATACATTTGAAAGTTTAAAATGTACATTATTGATACATAGTGGCACCAAAAGGGAGATTATATGAATTATTAATAAAATTATATAAGCTACAATAAAGGAATTGAATATGTGTACTTTGTTAGAGTTGTGGCAATAACATAGGGCAATCTAGTCATTATATAATACAAGATTGATTGATTGATTTTTGAATAAAAATGGATTTTTAAAACACAAGTATAAACAACATTGAAATTTTAAAATCTTGTTAATTTTTCTTCTTTTGAGATTTTAAATTTGATAAAAGTAATTAGTATTTATATTTGAAATTTCAATAAAGAATGCATGCACTATATATGTTGTATATCTTGAAATTTTCTCTAGTTGCACTTCTAATTGCAATAAGGTAATTGCACCTAATTGTGACCCGTTTTTAAAATCAATCTATATATATTTGCTTAAAATATAACCTCTATTTATGAGAGTGTGGAATCAATTTTTGGCACATTCGTTTTCAATACTTTGAAACTTTGTAATTTTTTACAAAGTTTAAAATAAGATGTATTGAGTGAATTTAAAATTCTCTTTTGACTACTAATGAGATTCAACAAAATTTAGATAGTTTAATAATAAGAACTATGCTCAATTGCTTATTTGATCAATATTATCTTATATGATAAATAAATTGGGAGGAAAATTACAGACCAATAACAACAATTTGCTTTGTAACAAACAATATACATTTCCAAATTTTTGTTCCAAAATGATCTTTATAATGTACATTATGACATTGCAAATTAATCAAATTTGGTTTTCAATAGTTATTTGGAATTGGCATAGGAACTTCGGGTGGTAGTTCTCCCTCCATTAGTACAATCATCAATCAAAAGACAATTGAAATGACTAAATGGGTCGATCAACAATGTTTATTTTTTATTTTTGCATCTCATTGAATGTTTGTCAATTAAAAGAGATGAAGCTCTAGACCTATAGGAAAAGTAGGATAAAAGTCTACACATGGTTTGGTGTCCATACTAGCTACTTACAAAATCACAACTTCACACTCAACAATTAAGTGCCCACTAGCACTCCATGAGAATGCCTAGAAAATTCTACTTTTTAGTACTGGAAAATGACACTTCAAAATGGGCTCCAAATCTCAAAGTTTTTAGGACAATAAGAGTGCACTAAACTCTACTTACAACTCAAAAGAGATTGATATAATGTTGTTTTCAACCTTAATTCCAAACATTTTGTCCAACCAAAAGATCATTTGGAGACAAAAAGGCATATATTTATTAACTAAAATTTTATGATTTTCATTTACAAATATAACTTGTAATTGTAATTATCACTCTAACTATTTACATCAATTTAAGTGAATGGCTTAAGTTTAAATCTTTCAACCTTGTGTAGACTTACACTTGGATGTATAAAACTTGCATGCAAAACTCACAAATTATACAATTGTTTATCACTTTACATGGCTTCCAACATTTCAAGTAGAGTGCAGTTTATTTGACATAGATAAGGACTTGGTACCTACAATAGCTCACCTAACATTGTCGAAGCCACAAGCATTGGACAAGAGTCTTTTGCAAGGTTCAATTTAGACAAATTTATTTATTTTAATTTAGCCGAATGTTTTATAAATTTTTTTTCTAGAATCTTACTTCATATTGGCATCAGCTCTTGTAATCCCTAAAGCATCAAATAATATTTTTGGATAGGAAATATAGGATTATTTGGGGTAGCTCATTGAGAACAAAATTTTCATTTTTTTTCTTTTGAAATTTTCATATAACATATGATTGAGGAATAGCCTCAAGATGCAATAATTTTCATAACTTTTGACTAAATGGTTAAAAAATTATTATATGAATATGTAGTTTCTATTTTTCTTTGGATAGCTCAAGAAAATCACTTTGTTAAGAAATAAAAATTTGAACTTGATTTCCAAAATTTATATATATATATATATATATATATAAAACTTTGAATCATTCCTTTTTTATTTACAAGATGAAAGTTATGAGGAGTTTTAGTTTGTAGATAGTTATGGAATCTCTACTTTAAATAAACTTTGAAGTCCTTTATTTTATTTTATTCTCAATATTTTGGGAAAAAATGAAAATCATTGGATGTAGATTTTTAAAACTACAAAAATTACAAATGGAAATTTTGAATTCCATCACTAAATTCTTAACAATTTAGTATTTTAAATTATATTGTACTTCTTTTCGGTTATATTATTTTCAAGCATGAATACGAAATATATTTTTTAAAATTTTTTATATGTATTACCAACTTATTTCTTCAATACATTATGAACAATTGTAAGTTGTACAATCCCCCCATTTTTGTATAGAAAGTTTAAAATATAAAGCGTAATCATTTAGGAACTCATTTAAGAGTTGAATATACTTCTTTTTGAAATATAAGCATCATGATCTTGCAATTGGTAAAGTTTCTAAGTCTAAAATTTTAGAAGGGTGTACTCTAACAAGTTAACTAAACTATCTTATAGTTAGATTTGTTAATGAATAAATATAGATAAAGATTTTAACCTTGCTTTGGATTTCAATACTCTAAAGCAGTTTTGGATCCCAAACCAAAGAATTGCTAGGTGTAAATCATCATTTAGAAAAGTGTTTGAAAAATGAATGAAATTGTACAACATTTCTAAAAAATACTAGATTTACTAATAACTAAATGAAAGCTATTAACAATAAATAATATTGTGGATGAATGTATACATGTGGATGATTCTATCCATTTTTTTCTTATTTGTATACATTCAAGGGTGCAAATTGCTTTAAGTTGTCCCCCAAAAAATTCTAAAATAATTGGTTGCTTCAACCCAATATCATGCATTGAGGACCACTAGCCTATGCTAAGGTTAAATTCATTAAAAAAATAATTAAATAAGGCATCTAATGAAATTTTCAGAAATTATAAGGTGGAATAATTGAATAGTGTATAAAATATTAATGAAAATTATCTTAATTCTAAAAAAAAACTATGTTGAAAAATTCAAAATTTTAAAAATATATACATACCAAAGAGAAGGTACCACATAATTTTGTAGGCTAAAGTTTTGTAGTCTAGGATTTTGCACATTGGAATTTTAATTTCACAAATATTTTAAAAAAAATTTACAAAATGCATTTTAATCACTTTCATCTAGACATAATCATTAGATGTTTTTTAGACTTCCAATAGATTGTTTTGGGGTTGATCCAAAAATTGTAAACAAGTGCACTCTTGTCTAAAATATAAAATAATTAAAAAATAATTAAATATTTAAATAAGAATATTTTTATAAAAAAATGCTAATTAATTAATATTATTTGACTTGGCAAGGTCTCGCCCATGTCGTTGACATGCCAGCATTCCTAGGCTATTGCTAAGTTCCTGGCAATCTCAGAATTTGCAATCTTCTTTTGGTTTGAAAAATCTTCTAATGAATGCAAGGTAAGCTTCCAATCAATAGTTTCAAATCTACAACTAGACTTTGCATGAACCCTAAAAAGACGTTGAGGCTAAAAGTGGCCGATGGATGACTTAATTGTTCACTGTAGAAACAAAGAATGCACCAATTGGTTCAATAATCCAAGCATTTTGGTCACTACCTTGGTCATGGGGGCTGCCTCCTTTAAGGGTTAACATATGAGTATATACAAAGCATTTTTTTTAATGCTTTTTCATCTTTATCATGATGCTTTAGAAGACAGAATTAACCAAATAACCCAATACTGTAGTTGGAGAAGGATATTCCTTTGCAAAATACAGCAGCAATCACAATCTATTGGCATTGGTGATAATCTCCGACCTCCTGTGACCTCCTCTCTACGACCTCCCGCTCAAGATTTTGAAGAACAAGCTTGATTAGTGCGTGGATTGTGTTTTGATGCTACCGAAATTGCGCACTTCAGATGTATTAAGAACAAAGCTTGATTTGATGCTACCGAGGAGAGCTGTTTTTTCAATCTCGTTGAAGCTCTGTGAAAGTCGGATCGGAACTGTGTTTCATTAGTATTGCCTTGCATGTTATGCTTGGTTGTGCGTGTATGCTCCATCAAAATTGACTGCCTGCTCCATAAAATAGTGTGTTTGTATGAACATCCACGAAGTCGATAGCTATGAAATGAATATTCATAGAACTAAGTTTTCGGTGTTGGTCTAGAAAGCAAATCATCTTTGAACATTCTGAATTGAATTGGAGAAGTAAGTAATTATATCTCGTATGCAAAACAGTTGCTTATAGACGACATATGAACTAAAGAATACGGATCGTCTTAGTACGTAGCTGGTAAGCAAGACGACATTGTCAAAGCTACCAACACAGAGTAACAGATGACCTAAGCTGCATTCAAAAATTGGGGGCCGTGACCTTCTCCTAACTCTTTGCAGTACGTAAATAATTGTCACCTTCGAAGAGCCCACTCCCAATGTACAGTACAGTATCCTGCGTCATTGCCTACAAGTCATTCGTCCAGTAAGAGAAGATCGTACATAGAACAAGCATGTTCTCAATCAAATTATTTATGCCATCAATCATATCGCTTGTCCTGCAAAGCCACGAGCTCCACGACAAGTCCAGGAATTTGACTAGACTTAAAAACATTGAGAAAAAACAGGACAATTAATGATATGTACAGTACGCTTCCCTATCTAGCTAGCCCCGGAGAGGCAGATAATTCTCAAAATGACATCACTTGTCCAATATTGAAACAAATTTCAATTTCAGGAGTACATCTTTAAAACCAAATTAATTGCATGCTAGGGGAATATCTGCAACTGCTAAAGTTATACAACACTGTATTCTCTGCAGTTTAGTGTTGCTTAGTTTACAAAAAAATTAGAAATTAGAAATATTTCCACATGCAAAATCATTTATTAAAAGAAAAGTTGGCCAATGACTGCAACATTAATATTTAAATATTCTGAACCTTGTACAACGAAGTTGCAGAAATTCTAAATTGAGTTGACGAAAGGAAATTTTCCCCTGGCAAAAGAAATGATTTAGTATGGGTCTAAATGAATCTGACCCTAAGGTACGGTTGTTGCAGACAAATGGTAAGCTGCTGTACTACAGTTGCAGACATATGGTAAGCTGTTGTACTACAGTTGCAGAGCTGGCATTCATAAGGACGACCACATGCTCTGCTACCAAAAAATTCTCACATTCCGTAAGCTTCGTTTCGGTGTCGAAGTTTTTCCTCCGCTCATGCATTAGAAGTTCGTCTCAGCCCTTGGTGGTTTGAGTCAGAGGTTTGAGTGGTGGTTTTTGCAGCGGCATCGAAACTTGACGAGGTGACAGCTGCAGGTTTTGCAGGTCAGACTTTCTGTGACTGAATTCTGTCCGTTGTTTCTTGTCTCAAGTTCACAATGGATCGTAACCTACAAGCAAGTGTATGCAGTGCAGATTACTTCCTAGCGAGTTTTTAATCTGACTCTGGCATTCGGTCTGTAAGTATATAGCAGAGTTAGTGCCAACATACAGTCAAAAGTGCTCTGTGTGGATCAGGTGTCTTCAATTTTGTTGAACTTGCTGTGACAAGCTTCTTGCTCAGTAGCACACACAACCATTTAAGAACTTTGGGAATCACCCTTTTTGGTTGCATATGATGCAGGACTTGCTTCAGACAGGCGTTGACACCCTCTGCAAGTGGTGGTCTAGTCTGTGGGTTGTGTTACGCGGTTCTAAGGTTTGGTCTATTCTACCAAACCAGGGATCAAGGTCGAAGAGTTCAAGTTCGGGTCTTCTCCAAAGCCCTTGTTAGCATCACTCTTCTCCGACCGTTTCCGCTGATTTGCTTGCTGGATTTGCACGGTCGAATGAATTTGCCTGCGTGTTGATATATATTATGGGTATCTTGTGTTCCAAGTTTTGGTTTTCTTTCTCTCGCGCTTCACACCCGCTCCCCGAGCTAAGCACCCCGCCGGCTGCCTTGGTGCTCCCTGAGGAGAATAGGTATCCCCTCTATATATTCTTCATGACTTGATATGCATGACACCCGCATGCCCCTCCTCCATCAACCTTCCGTGCATTTATGAATCATTCTCTCATCCTTACGCTTCTCTCCGCAGGGATGGTGCAGGAGGGTCGTATGGAGTACTGGATTGTATCCCACCCGGATGCCAGTTTTTGACCGATGAACAGGAACCAGAGTCCCGATTATTCTCATACCAGCCTTCGGGAGCAGCAAGTGACATGGTGCTTGGTCCTTCCGGGAGCGTACATGGTCCCAAGAGGTACTCTGTTGTTTCAAACCTTCAGGGAAACTGTCACTTTTCAATACTGAGTCTTTTTTCTCATAGATGTAGTGTGTCCTTGCGGTGCTCCAGGCATCGTGTTAAGAAGTTTTCTGTGGAGTTCAATGTATGATCAGTTATCATTGCTTGAAAGTATGAAGTTTTGGAGAAGGGAAGTGGGTGGAGATGTATTATTCTTGTTGAAATAGTCAAACATTGATGAATCATTGGAGAGACCTTTTTCAAAAAAAAAAAAAACATTTTTGTAGTATTAACAATTGAAAATCATCAATTTAAAAAAAATCAAAACTTTAGATAAGCCATCTATTTACTCTAAATTTTCAAAGTGGAAGCTCCCAAGACCATTGAAACTATCACATAGGCTAGTTATGAAGTTGAAATTTAGAATTTAATCAACAGTCAACTCCTCACAATTAGGTATGTAAATGGTTTAATTGCACTTTTGGGACACTTTTATAAGATGTCACTTGTCAAGAATAGGTCCACAAATGGTTCCGAGTATTTTCACCTTAATTGATTGTTTCTCCAATTTCATTCAAGCCTTACGTGATGAGGCCTATAGTGACCATTGGACATAGGTATGTATTTAGAACAAGATTCAATGAATTTGCATGATTGTTTAAAGCTTTTTGATGATTGACCAACTCTTGTACACTTTTTCAGCTTCTTTAAATTGGACGAAGCCAAACATAAGATATTTCTTAGTCACTCAGGAGCTCAAAAAGATTTTGTGGAGCAATTGTGCGTGGATCTTGAATGCAAGGGATATTTCTTCCCATTCTTTGATCAAAGGCACCATTGCTTGCCCAAAGGCGAGGATTTTGCACCTCTTATTATCGAAGCAGCTCGATTGTGTCATGTTGCGGTGATTGTGTTGTCAAAAGAGTTTTTGTGTTCCAAATGGCCAATGATAGAGTTGGCTGAGTTTCATGCTGCTCAACAAGGTGCAAGAGGTGGTCGTGGCAAGTTGAAATTGCTCCCATTGTTCTTCAAGTTATCCATTGAAGAGGTCAAGGATGAAGGTCGTTGGATGCCTAAATGGAAAGAACATGCTAAATGTGATGGCCGGATTGACTTGTCTAAGTGGAGTGCAACTGTCAAAGCCTTGTGCAAGTCAAATGGCTTAGAATTTGGAAAGAATGCAACAACGGAAGTGACTTATAGGAAGTGTATTGTTGAGAGCATTTTCAAGTTGTCTCCTCCAACCTTACTCTTTGGCTCCTCTGAAAGGATGGTTGGTTCAAACCGAATGTGTGAGGTACTTGAGACTATTTGGTCTTGTAACTCTTACTGAATTTTTTATTATGCATTATAATGTCTTTCACAATGTTTGCACCTTTATTTGTGGATCTATGCATATGTCTTGGACTTGTATGTTCATTTTGGTTCTTAATTTACTTTTGGAAGAGACCATGTTTGTATAGAACCTCTAGCTTAAATGTTTGTGCCATTGAAATTTAATTTAGACTTCTAGAAATGGATATTTATTTGTGACTAGGTATGATAGATTTATAAGTTTTTTTAATTACTACTAGTTGTTACTCATTTGTAGTAGTCCTGAATTTGAAAGTAATGTCTTTTAGGTAATCAAAGTCATAAATTTAAAGACTTTGAAGATCATTTTAAGGGTTAGGACTTTGTTTTGGGTGATTCACTTGAAGAATTGAAGTTGAATTCTTTTGATAGTTTCTATTGTTGTGTAGGCCATGTCAAGAGAATTTGTGAAAGACACCACCATTGGATCGAGAATATTGGGAATATATGGAATGGTTGGACTTGGCAAAAGCATGTTGGCAAAAGCTTTGCATGATTACTTCTATAGAGAGTTCTCAGGTAAAGTATGTTATGTTGACATGGAAATTAAGTCGAGAACTCGGCGTCAAAAGTGGATGCTCAAGATGCTTTGTGGCTTTGAAAAGGATATGTTGAGCTCTATTGGTCCTGATGTTGAAAAGGTATGATATTGTTTCTTGTTCTAAATTTGATTACTTGCAAATTGGTGTCAATTTTTAAATTCCAAGTTTTTTAATAGATTTGTTGCAATTTACTATGGAATGACCTAAAATCAATGTGAGACATGAGTTGTTGTAAAGTGATGCTAGTTGTGATTTCTTGTAATCTAAGATCTGAGCTATTAGAAATATTTGCAAAGTGGTAGAGTACCATAGAGAATTTGGTGGAGCATATTAGCTTGGTTTTAAAGGAAATGGTGCATAAATAGGTTCATGTTTCATAAAATAATTTGCCAATGTATGACTTTGTGCTGCCTAATGAATGGAATAATGGACTTTTCTAACTTGTCCATTTTGTGTGAAGTGCTTGAATACATTTCTTGAAAATGGTGTTGAATATTGCCTCATTGTTGTATTTTTAAATTTTCCAATTAGAAAGAGCTTAAAAGAATTACCATGGAGTGTAATTTGATGCCATTTAGGTCCTTGCCCTTGATGTAAATTTGGGTTGTGTCAATGATCATTTTTGAATTTGAGCCCAATGAATGAAATGAAGCTTACCAAGTAAGTTTCTGCTCAAGTTTGAATTCTTTTTAAATTTGTAGAATTCAATGTAGCTTATTATAATTTGATCTTTGAGCTTATAACCATGGAGTGTTGATTTTATAATTTTCTAATGACAAAGAAAATTGATATGCACCATAGCTTAAATTGGGCACCTTCCAAATCACGCCATTTATGAGACCATTAACATCACTTTGTGCACATGTGAGAGAAACAAGTCTTAGAACTTCTACCATAAAAAACTTTGATCCTTTCTAATTTTACATATAATATCAAGATGTCCTTATCCTTTGTGTGTAGGAACCTCTTTTCACATGCCAACAACAAAATATGGAATTTTGACTAGTTTAATTATAATAACCATGCATGGTAGAAAAAAGTAGTGATTTGGAAGGTGCCTACCTTGGTATTCACCTATAAAGAAATAGATTCTTTATGCACATTTTGTACTTGATATTATTTTTTTTCACTTCATTTTTATACAAAATTTTATAGTAGTTTCAAATTTTTATACCTAAATCTGAAATTTTGGAAGGTCATATATGAGAGATGAAAATATATTTCAAAAAAATAAAAACCAAAGACTTCAATCATATTTGGTTCCAAAATAGAAGCATATATGTAGGAAAACCTTGAAGTTTGAAATAATAGTTCTATGCTTGTTCTTTCATAGTTAATGGATATCTCTATTATGTTGTTGTGCATGTGTTAGGGATTGATGCAAATGAAAGAATTTATGAAGCGAGATCCTGTGTTTTTGATTCTTGACAATATCACCAATAATGCAAACTTGTTGCAAGAAGTCAAAGACTATTTGAAGGTGGGATTCCACCCAATGAGTAGAATCTTGATCATTTCAAGTAGCAAAGCAATTCTTGAAGAATTATTACCCAACATGGAATTTTACACACCCATGCCAATGTTGATGGTTGAAGAAGCTAGAACACTTTTTTGGAAATGTGCTACTCCAATGAAAGCTATTTCTGGATTGACAAGTGAAGAACTCAATATTCTTGGAATTTGCGTGAAGACTTGTTGGTTTTCTTCTCAAGAAGGTGGATTCTATCACCCTATGGTATTGATAGCATTGGCTGATTTTTTTTCTCAAGTGGGTAGAACGACAAAAAATCAACTTTTGGTTTGGAAGGATCATCTTGAAAAGGAAACAGACTTGGTGAAGGACGTATTGAAGACATCAAAACCTCTATTTGATATTTTGAATTTGCGATTTAGCACTTTTGACTTCACTAAAAAGTTGATATTTTTGGATCTTGCACTCTATTCTGGAAATTCCAACTATTCGTGGGAAGGTAGCTCCTACCAAGCTAGTGACATTGGTTGGCTTTGTCGACTTCATGGTAAATCTCCAACAATTATTAAGAGAAAAGTGAGTATCCATCATCCTATTTGGGTCTTATTGAGGCTTCTAGTTGTTATCAATTTGTAGGAGTTTTTAGAAATCTGACAATTTTTATTGCACTTTTTTGTGATTTATTGGATTATATAGGTATAATATGTGTATTTGCTAAGGCCTTTATGTTGTTTTTGGTGTACATGAGAAGTTCTAGTTTGGAGATTTTTTTATCTCTATTATCTAATATATGAATGTGCATTTATTGCTTGATACAGTTGGTGGATTTAAGAAAGTTCGACATGATTGATTTTGACTCCTCGGAGAGCATGGATTATGTAGTGCATCCTTTGTATAAAGAATTTGCTAAGTGGTATGCAACGGATCACAATGTAAATGAATTGAAGACTGCTTGGGGTGTGTTTCAACCTGGAGGAATGAATTTGAGAAGTGATTCCTTGGCACCAATTAAAAGTTGGTCAAATCTTATTAGGCTCCGCATTTCCCCTATGACCTATGCCAATGCACGACTTGTTGCAAGCAAGAAAATGCAAAAGTTACGCAATCTTGTGGTATTGCAACTTGTCAATTGTGATGATTTGACAAGCTTGAATTTGGAGGGGCTTAATCACCTTCGTGAAGTAGAAGTCACCAACCTTCCAAAATTGGAGGCAATTACATTATTGGGGAATTTAAGCAAGGATGAATACCCAAGCATCTATGATTCTTTGCAACATGTGCAATTGAGGAGTTTGATATCTTTGGTTCACATGCCTAACTTTAGACCATGCATCTCTTTATATTCACTTGTTATGAAGAATTTTGAGTTTGTCAGAAATTTGGAAGGAGCTAATTGTCTTTGTTTGAAGAATTTGACACTCAACAATGTGTCTCCAAACCATTTCGAGAGGTTATTAGGTTTCAATTGTTTACAATTTTTGGAGTATCTTTGGATTGACAGTGAAAGTGAAGTTGAATATTTTGAAGCTCAATGGAAGCGAAGGATGGATGAGAGTAATACAAGTGTACACATTGCCTTAGAAGGTGAAGGGCCTTGTACTAAACTTCTCAAGGAATTATGTTTAATTTTGTATAGATCAAATAATATGATTTGTACACACTTTGTAGAAAGGTTCAATCTACCAGAGAGATGAATCCACCAAAAAAGTACAAGGTACTATCAAATTGTAGTCACCTTATTTTTATACTAATTTCTTTTGTTAATCAATTGTTGTATTGTTAGATTGAATGATATGGTCTATGACTATTTCAATTGTGCATAGAGAAATTCTAAATACAACTTAGTTTCATCATTGTAGTTTTTAATTAACTATATATAAGCTTCTAAGTAATTTTCATTCTATTGAATTGTCTATCATTGACCCCATTTTGTTATATCTTGGCGTAGCTCATCAAAACGCTTTATAGCAAGCACTTGTTATATTATTAATATTAGAGAGCTAATGTCCAACTTTGATCACAATAAATTGCTCTAAGTATATAATTATTCACTTTAGGCTTGAGCATACATTTTTGATGTCCTTGTTTTGAAGTGAATGACCTTTGGAGGTTCAAAATCTTTATGGAGTCTCTAGCTTGCAATAAAAGATTCTTTGAAACATTTTTAATTTTGAAAATCAATAGTAAATCAATTTCTGTAATAGCATATATTGAATGAAATGAATGTTAATATAAAAAATATTGTTATGGGAAATATGTTGAACTTAGAGCAAATTTATTTGATTTTTAAGAATCATATATTTATGTACTACCTTTTACATTGAATTAATCAAAATTTAATCCCTAAGGTATTAAAGAATTTGCTCAAGGTTTGTATCTGTTTGGATAGCTCTAGAAATTTTGTAAGGAATTTTGACATTTAAAAAAAAATTCTAATTTTTTTTAATTATTGGATTTTAAACATAAATTTTTGTTTTATATATTCCCAAATTGCAAAATTTATATAATATTTTAACTTTTTGAGCAATATTGTATCTAAATAATATTCAATATTATTGCATTTATTTTATTTGATAGGATAGATTGATAGCTAGAGATAGGAAATATTTATTTAATTTGATATTGGAAGCTTTAAAAAATTCTATTCCCATAAGTGAAACAAGCTCAAAGCTATGAAAAGCCTCATTCTTAACAATTGGAATATTAAATGATCTATAAAGTTCTATTTGAATTGTATTCTTAACATTTTCATTAAAAAAAAATCAAATCATAAGATGTGAGTTGCTCACTATAGCACCTTCCAATTGGAATTGTCATTTTTCATTTCTACATCAAAGGTTTCAATGATTAAAGACATTGCTTGCAATGTTTACTATCCAACTATAGTGTTTTTGTCTTAGTAGCAAAGGGAGAAAATTAGCATCACCTAAAAAATTAATGTTATTACAAAAAAATGGAGACATCAATAAAATAATATAATATTCAATCTACTCACAAGAATATTTCAATCTAGTTCAAAATAGTATAACCTTGGTAAATTAGTCACAACACTTTTAAGACAAATGAATGTAATGGTTTTATAAATGAATGTGAATTTCTTGTGTCTATGTTTTTTTTGAGTTCTCGCCTTGTTTAGTAACATATTATCAAAATTCTTAAGTTGCACGACACATATATTATTTTTTAGATAGTTTGGAGACAATACTACATCTTTAAGAAGGGACAAAAATACTTACTTTTAAGTTTAAGGAAAATGTTCTTAGAACCAATAGGGATTTTAAGCCTTTACTTATAGAAGACATACTAAAAGAAATTTTATTGAATGTTCTAATAGTTGAATTTATCAAAATGCAAGGAAAGTATCTAGTTACACCTTAAGAAAGAGCTTTGGATTTCACATAGTTTTGGATTTGAAAGCTTCATTGATAGGCAAAATAATGAATTAAAAAAATAGATATTTTCAAATTATAATTCACTTAAAAAATAAATATAAAAAAGTAAATCTATCATCATTGATTGCCATTGTGAGAATTAGTCTTGGTTGTTAGCACCCTAGAATTTAGAATACTATACGGAATATGGAATATGAATATTACATGAAATATATATATGATACATACATATACAAATATTCATACAACAAACAAATTTAAGATATCCCATAGTGTTTGTAGGTGAAACCAATGTTAGAGAAATCTAAAATGGGATGAGGGTATGTCACAAGCACCTATTTCATTTTTTCAACCAATGGTATAGTGACACATGTACCTTTCAAATTTTTTGAAAATAATTTAACCATCAATAGCTGAATGACATGTGTACCCCATCAATTTTTCATATATGATTTTCTCAAAATTAACCGGAGTTGCTCCCAATGACAATGAACTGAAAAGAGGTACTAACTGCCTCTTGCAATTTTCAAAGCCTGAATCTTGAGCATTTGTACAAATAACCACTCCCTACATTACTTTTAAGTTCATTTGACATGTACTCATCCACATCATGTACTCCTGAATTTTGAGAACCACGTTCCTTGACATTTGGTACATTTACAAAGCCCATGTAAAACATGTTTTAGATTCTCCATAATTTCAACTTCCAATACAAATTACAATACATTTATAAAACGTTTGTTATGGGTCATGTATCAAAAAAAAATGCCAAATACAAAACCAAAAATATGAAAAATGCTTACAAGTTATGTATATCCAAAAAAATGATATATCTTTTTAGCATCCATCCAAGGAAAAGTACATTTACATTTGTGGCATGATCAGGTTGACTAGGGGAGTTCTCAAACATTTAAGATATTGAATATAAAATATAAAGCAACTGTATCAAAGTTTCTTTGCACCTTGTGAAACAACAATGCTAATGTATGAGCATAAAAATGTGAGCATGTGAGCCTTGAGCATGTGTATAAATAGATATCCTACAACCATTGAAGGTGCCTTACAATATAAACACCTATAATACAAGTGTATAGTCTTTTAGGCTCACAGGCTTACACTTTTAGGCTCACTTAATAGCAACCCTCGCTCATAAAGCTTTACTTCAATAATGCTAAATTGTTGGATTCTATACCTTCCCTTAGAAATATACGTCATATCCCACCAACTTTCTATATTGCCTTCTACTATACCATCCTTGCTTATACCATGTCCTTCAAGTTATCATATAATTTCTTGTACATTGGAAATAACCTTCACATTCATCTTTTTAAAGAAATATAAAGTGAAAGGTTCTACTAGATGAAAGAAAACCCTAAATTGTAAATAACTCTGACAAAAAGTTAATCCCTAAAGTCACAAGGCTCCTTTAGGGAATTTTTGAAGGTTTCAGTAGGTAGCTATGATCTCATTTTTTGGCAAGATTTTTTGAATTTTTTTTCAAGATATAAAAATTGATTAGCTTTCTAAGGATTTTTTTTTCAATTATTGTTTGATAGCAAAAGTTATGCCTCGATAAGCTCAAAACAAACAAGGGTGGGTAACAAAAGAATAAATTTTATTTTAATTTTATAGATTACATTTTCATTTAATATGTAGAAAGATTTGATTCATTTCATTTGGATAATGTGAAAGTTATAAATCCTCTTGTTTTGAGGGCAATCTTAGCAAATTCTTGAGAAAAAAAATGCATTAAATTTGTTTTTGAACTCAATTTTATGAATTTAAAAAAACAACTACAAACAGTTTAATTTGCTTTTTAGAACAATTTCACCATTAGGATTAGTGTGTTTCAATTCCATCTTAGAGCTATCAAAAATTTAGTTTTTCTTTCTATCTTGTACTTGCTTTGACTTAACAATTTTTTAAAGAATGACAATTATAATTTTAAATAAAAATTTCATTCCCAAATTCTCAACTTAGTTTTTCAATATAAAATTTACAATTCACAAATAAATCCATTGCACAAAAATTACAACTTTGAGTCCATAGTTCAAAAAATTTCAGTTAAGAAAATTCGAAGTCTTATAATATGGTTAGGCTAAGAACAAAATTTTTAATCTCCTTTTCTTAACTTTAAATGCTTTTACCTTGTAATTGATAAGGTCAAAGATTTTGAAATTTAGTCCAAACATTCTCATATTAGTTCAATACAAGATCTTAAATACGCTTGAATATGCATAAAAAGAATGCTCACTTTTTTGTTGTTTCCATTAAAAGTGGCAACTTTCAATGGTTTTTGACCAAAAAATTGTCTTGGAACTTCCAGGGTTAATAATGATCAACTCTAATGGTGAGCCTATTTTAGTAACAATAAATATTGGGTTTTTTGGGTTTTTTAAAAAAAAAAATTCACAGTTGAGTTCAAATAACAACTTTTTTTTTATCTTCATTACTAATAAAATAAAATCGTAATAACCTTCATCTCATTTTTGGGAGTTTAATCATTCAAAACTTCATGTGCAAGCATTAATCTAAACAATCAAATTAATTAATTAATAATTTCATTTTTTAATATAACTTTTATTGTGTGCTCTGACATTGAAAGTTGGATGGAGTCATGTTACTTTAAAAGTGGAATAGCCCTTAATTAGTGAACATGGCCAAATTAACCCCAAAGTCCCATTGTCTCCTCCACAGACAGAATGGGTTGGGGCAAGCTTCTATGGTTTGAATATTTGTTGTGATTTTATAAAAAGAAATTGTAAAAAAAAAAAAAAAAACATTAAATTTTGGAGAATATATATTTTTTATTTCAATTAGTGTTCAGAGGCAAAAGTTATGACACAATAAGCTTAAATTTTAGTTTGGTGGGCAATCCCTCCCCTAGTCCCCCACAAAAACTTAAAATAAATTTCAAAAATAAATATTTCTCATAAATTGTTTTTTTATCTACATAGGAAGCTTTGATTCATTCCATTTGCATTTGTTATGTGAAAATTATAGACAATCTTGTTTATCGGGCAATCAAAGCATTTTCTTAACAAAATAACTTGTAGGATTCATTTATGAACTCAATTTTTACAATTTAAAAAAAAGGTCACAAGTTCAAGATCTTTTGCTTGAACAATTTCACTATTGAGATTAGTATTTTTCAATTCCATCTTAGAGCTATTAGCATTTAGTTTTTCCTTCAATCTTGTACCTACTTCTACTTTTTTTTAAATTTAAAAAATTAAGTGTTTTTAAAAAGAACCTTGTATTGTCAAATCAATTCTTCAACATAAAAAATTCAAAATTTAAAATTAATGTTGCAAAAAGAAATTATGGTGAGAAGAATCAAAGTCAAAAAATGTAGTCAAGTAAGGTGCAAAACAACTTGTTTTCTTCACTTTAAATGAAAATATCTTGTAATCTTTTAGGTCAAAAACTCTGAAATTTCTTCCCTGCACTTTTACTCCAGTTTAGTACAATCCTATAGTTACATATGCAAATAAAACAATTTTCTCAGTTTTTTTCTCTTTGCAATAAAAATGATAATTTTGCATGTTTTTTTATGTCAAATATGCTTTGCAATTTTATGGGTTAGTAAGTGACTATGAAATTGAATTGAATTTATTTATTTATTTATTAATCTAATTTCAATATTTGGCCTATATTTCTTTAAAATGTTACATAGTACTTCATTAGATTGAATCCTATTATGCTATTAAAATAATCCCTAATGATATTGTGATTTCAAATCTGCATATCGTTCAATTTCTTTTGGATTTTTAATCTAGAAAAAACAACTAGCTTTTTGCCTAATTACCACTAAAAAAAATTGAAGTTAAATTGACCCCTTTTGGTAGAAGCTTGGTTTTCATAGGACTTTGTTATTTTTATTTGTTATGTAATACTTAGTGCTACTTTTCTTGGTTTATTCATTCAACATTAGAATTTAATATTTGAGCCCTTACATAAAGAAGGGATATTTTCTTGGCTTTAATAAGTTTTGGACATGTAATTCTAATCTCATTATTTTGATCCTATATATAATTGAAGTTTTGTATATACATGAACACAAGGATTGTCTTGAATACAATACAAAATTTATAGAATTTGAATTAGTGGTTACAAAGTTATATTCAATTTAGTCATTTAAATCTCAATACATATATGTTGAGCAGCAATATAAACTTTTGTATTTGAAGTTATCCTTTTTGAATTTTTATCATGGATTTCCAACTAAATTTCAATGCAAGTCATAAACTTTGTAGAAGTTGTAAGACAATTACATTTTCTATAAAGACTTTAGAGGTGAACTATACATGTGCAAAGTAATGCAAAAAAAATTCTCAATGTTTCAAGGTAAATCTTTTACTATCACTGAAATTTTACATTTTGAAATTTTAACACATTCAATATATCAATGAATTATCCATATGATATTATGGTTGGATTAAAAAATTTAAGAAAATTTAAGAAGTTTTTGAGGTGCCTAAATTAAGACCCAAAAGTCATTTTACTTCACAATTTTATAACAACCTAGTCAAATTGGATATAAACTATTGCTCTAGATTTCACCATGGTTTGCCTAAATGCAAAAGCCCCATATAGGCTTTAGTCATTTAGAGGTTAATACAAAAATTATATTTTTAATATTTGAATCAATAATTCTTAAAATTGAAAAATGAGATTGATCCTATTTTTAACCTCTAAAGGACCAAGTTGCATTTTTTGGCAACATAACAATTTTGGGCAACTCACTACAAATCAATTTTTTATTTTTTTATTTAAAATTTTTACACAACATAGAAATGAGTTGTTTTTTTAAGGCCCAATAGTTTTCATAACTTTTGACTACATGGTTAAAAAGTAACAGTATAATATGTAGTTTTTTTCCTCGACCAAGCAATTTGGGTATATAAGAAAAAATCACTTTATTCAGAAATAAAAATTTGAAATTTTTTTTTTAGATTTATGTATGCATCAAAAATTTTGAATCTTCCAATTTTGATTAATGAGATGAAATTTATGGAGAGTTTTAGTTTACAGGCAGTTATAGATTCTCTACTCTAAAATAAACTTTGAAGTCTTCTATTTGACTAAATTTTCAATTTTTTTTTAAAACAACTAAATCATAGGATGCAAATTATTTATTACAATATTAAAACCATTGGGATTGGAATTTTTCAATTCTATAATAAAATTCTTAACAATTTAGTATTTCAAATCATTTTTTACTTTTTTCTACTTACTATTTGTTCCTATATGTTGTACAACTTCAAATGATTTGAAAATTTTCAAGCATGTAGCTTACTTGCCTTCAAGAATAAATCCAAAGAAGTACCACCATTTTGGTCATTATTTCATACAAATGTGACCTTGTAAAGTGTAACTCCCTTATTTTTTGTAAGACCCTCAAAAGGATTTTGTTGATTCAAACTCTAATATTTTGCAATCTTTATGGTGGAAATTTTGAAATTTTTTCCATGTCTTCACAAATCAGCATACTTCAAGATCCTATGGTTACTTGTGTCTTAAAATGTATTTTTTTCTAAATTTGATACTTATATTAGAAATGACAATTTTGAAATGTTTTTGGTGAGAACATAGTCAAAGAACATGAAGGGTTCATTTGTGTTTTAAAATATGCTTCAAAATTAATGCAAATTTATACCAATATATTTTGGGAGAACACTATTAATAGCACTTTGTCTAACATGTTCAAGCCTACTTAGGCACATTCTTCCAAATTTTAGCCAACAGAATGAAGACACTTGAAAATAATTGTTCCCCTCCAAAAGCTCTAGTATATATTTAGATAATTAATATCCAAACATCAATTTCATTTTAAAAGGCATGATCCATATCCCTTTAATTCCTAAAGAACTAAAGATTCAATTAAATTACAAATAATGAATAAATGCAAACATGTCTCAAGCACACATAATCTTTGTTTTTTCATCCATCTAAATATAAAGTAATAGAGCCCTTAGTGAGTGATTTTGGATATCCTAAAATTGCTACAAACTTGTACCTATAGAACAATTTAAATGATCTTCTAAACTTGATTACCCTAATTTACCAAATATGCATAAAAACTCAAAAAAATTACTACTCCCTCCATCTTTAAATGATCTTACAGTTTGTCAAGGATGAACAAGACATTAATATGACCAATTATCTTCTTGGGTGAAAGTCCACTTCAACCTGAGGAGGAATGGCACTAGCTTGCTCAAAGATGAAAATGACAACTACCTTATATATCGTAAAAGCCAAGATCTACAATTTCTGAAGTGAAAAGGATATTTTATAGATTTAAATTGAAAAAATTGAAAAAATTGAAAATTAAATTTTTACAAAAATAACTCTTAATATCATTCTAAAATTAGTATAGGAAATTGGAAATTTGAAACTGTGGCCTATATTTCTATATTTATTTTACATATGTCAATTAGATGTTTTCAAAAATAGTATATTTTTCCTCCCTTTGCATGTATATAAAATAAAATAGGCAAAGAAGGAGTATTTCTTGTTTTTGTTGCATCTGGAGGAAGTAAAGAGTGTACTAAAAACTTTTAGAAAACTAAATTTAAAAACATAAAAAAATATGGAAAAAATTGATAAGGCACTAAATAATAAATTTCCAAAAATTCAAGTAAAAGAAATTTCTCCAATAGTTATGGTCAAAACTTAATAAATTAAAATTTAACAAAAAAAATGCATTTCAATGGGTTTTTTTATAACAAGCAATTAGATATTCAAAATTTAAGAATAAAAATTGTCCATTTTATCCTAAATAAAAAGGGTGTCAACACATGATTACATCTCAAAAACAAATTCTAAAATCTATGTGATGATATAAATATATTGCAATTAGAGTCTTTATTAGCATGTACAATACTAATAGATAGACATAGATTTCAATTTCATTTTAGATCCAAATTTTCTAGAGGGCTAAATATTGTATCAAAATTACTCAAAGAACAAATATAATATCCAATTTAGAGTTGTTGATAAGTAATATTTTCTTAAAATAATAAAATAATTTATTCAAGGTGCAAATTAAACTAGTTATATATAACTTATTCATGCACTTTAGAAGTATACTACTCACAAATTATAGGCAAAGAGCAATTCTCCATGAGACATGGCAAAAAATAATAATTTTGTTATTACAACCATCCAAATTTCCTTCTTCACAATCTAGGTGTAAAATTTATTTTAAGGATTGAAAGTTGGGTCTCCAATATTGTGCTTGAGTTCTTAAAATGGCCTATTTTTATTTTTATTTTCTTATTTCAAAAATAAAAATTGAATTATCTTAGTTTTTAAGAAGTTCAATGACTAGAAGATTTGGGCATTAGATAATATTGTGTATTAAATTGAATATATGGATTTGTATATGAAGTCTATTGAAAAATGGATAATCAGTTTTGTTTTTTAATTTTTTTTTAAATCCATAATATTTAACCCCTAAGGGCTTTGAAGTGTATTTTTTGAAATTAGAAAGAATACCAAATGTCCTTTGGTCTCTTAAAAGATGCATTTTGCATCTATCTAAATTTTTGTAATTTCTCAAACTAGTTGAGTATCACTTGAATGGTGTAGATTTCTAAAATATTTTTTATAAATAATTTTAAAACATAATATATTCATTATATAGTATTTTGTCACTAACACTAATGACAATTTCTTAATGATATCCAACAACATGATTACATTTTCTTTTTAAAAATTTCCATTTTAATTTTATTTGACAAATTAAAAAATTTACAATAAATAGTCAAAGGCAATTGAAATGATTTTTGAAGTTTAGTTTTTTAACCCAAACTTATAAAGGGAGCAACATACATTGCTTTATTGCCATATATACAAAAATATACATGCTTTAATGTAAAATGTGTAACATTGAGATATAATTTTTTTTATTCAAATGAGTCCTTTGCAATCTCCCTATTTAAAAAAAATATTTTTAATAGCATTATTAACAAGCACAAACTCAAAATACAATGTAACTTTTCAAACTAGAAAGAAATATTGCATATGTTTTTGGCACTCATGTTTTCCAACTCTTCATATTGCAATCAATTCTCAATCGATTTTTCAACCTAATAAATGTGATTTTTGACTATACTATACATTCAATTTGCATGAACAAATTTTCACTTTAAAATTCATGTATGCAATTGCCTTTGAATTTTATTTACAAAACAATGAACTAGAGGCACTACAAAATTTAAGGCAAGGTTGTTTTGTGTATGTACATGGAAGCTACATATAAGTGAGTAGGATTTGTGTTGGATCCTAAAATTTGAAGGCCTATTCGGTGCCTAAAATAGGGGCAGCTTTTGCATTGCACATCCATACAACACCCATCTTCAATTACATTCTACATCCAAAGCGTAGAGCATGTACCATGTACCAATTAGATAACCTCGTCCCCAAATCACCCCTTGTGAATGTTGCCCCTTACTTTTGAACTTTTGAAGAAAAATTGACCAAGGAGGATATCCAAAATTGTAAGCATTGGAAGAGTAAGTGTATGGTGGATTTAGGGGGTCATTTATTAATAGTAAATGACTCTATTTATAGTACTATGGAGGTGGTGCTCTTACAAGTGTATACTTTCTTTCATTTTAACTTATTCTCTAAGGTATATTTTAATACTACTAGTATCATTTCTTAATGTGCATCAAATGGATTTTGGCATGACATACATGACACTTATAGCCTCCTATACCTTGCATCTTTGAAAATTTTGTAACGAATTCACAATCCTTCCAAAAATTATGAAACCACTTGCATTTAATTCATAGTCCTTTGCTACCATGCAAAAGTTGTTGTTCATTTTCTAGAGCATACCATAGTACCTCTTCGATTTTGGCAACCTCTGCCAAATATTTAATAAAATTTGACTTTTTAATTTCGGCAAAAGAATTAATTATTGCAATTTTCATCATCCTACATACTAAATTAATTAAAATCTGACATATAGCTCTAATAAGTAATTCATCAACATGAGAGAAGATTTCAAAGATAAGGTATTTGTACAAATTTTGTGATAAGAGGTAAAACAACCTATGTGGGATATGTAAATAGTTAGAATTAGTAGGAGCTCAATCGCTCATAGTGAAGTCAAAAATAAGAAATGTGTTCGATGTAGAATTTTAAACCTCATTTAGGCATACTACTATTGATTATGCCACAAAGCTTCTTCAAGAAGCTTCTAGATGTACTTATCTCCGTGTAGGCACAGCTTTTCCAAATATAATCACCCTCAAACTACATCACCTATTTGCATAGGGTAGCTGATCCATTTCAACCAATTTAAGCAATTATAGGTATGCAAAGTGTGTGTATTTAGATAGCAGAATTTTTCATGTATATAGAAATAGAGTTTGGAAGGATGATTGTAGAATTTTTCAAATTTTTTTTAAACCCAAAACATAATTATTATGAATTTTTTAGGTGAACTATATTGTACAATATGTTTTAGTTATATAGACCTTTTTATTTCTAACCATAGGCTAGTTGCAAAATCGACCAATGGTTGGTTGCAATATTGACTATTGAAAACTCTGCAACCAATCATAATGAACCACAACTACTCATGAAACCATGCCAAAACTTCACAGAAAGAGAACCTATAGGTTAAAAATGGAAGGTGATCATAAATGGGTCAACTCCTATATACGGAGTAGCTTTTATCAATGCAAAACTTCTTTTCCTTTCATCATCCAAAGTCAACAAGTACAACCCACAAGCAACACGTGTCTCAACGTGAATTATTCACCCGAGACACCGTGTTTGTTTGCGTGGCTTACAGTAGAAAATGTTATAATAAGCATGTGGCCCAAGAAAATCTGGTGATATTAAAGAGTGGCTGACTTGTAGGCCCGATAACAGGGAGCTAGGGACCGATAACAAGGTCCGATAACAGTGACCGCGGACTGAGCACGCGGTTCCCGAACTTCGAGAACACAGTTCCCGTGGTTCCCGGGGCATCCACGGCGATGACCTGACCGACACGGCAGAATCAAACGAGCATCAAGCCCCTTGTCCTCCTTCCAGCCCTTCCCACCGACCCATTCAAACCCATCTTCAAGCTTGTTGTTGTGTTGAGAAGAAGCCTTGATAACTTTAAGGACTCAGTTTTTTGTTGAGAGATTTCGAGAGATATCTGGGTGATTTCATCAGTATTTGCAAAGACGTGCTTCTGTTATTCTGCGTGCGAGAATTCTTGAGCCTTTCTTTCGGTCATCATGGCGTTGTGCGGAGGAAAGAGGCCTGTGGATCTGCACGCCAACAGTCTGCAGATCGATGAGTTGGCGAAGTTCGCCGTGTCTGAGCACAACAATAGCAATCAGGTAATTTGGGGTTGCGCGATTACGGTGGTTTATGTGATGTGAAGATATTTTGGGATATGGTGATTTGATCAGCAATTGGTTATGGTGTATGTATTCCTGTTGAAAGAACGTGCTTTAAAAGGCAGTGCGATATTGTTGCAATATCTTGGTTAGTTCATATAAGATCATAATTGGCTTGGGTTGGTTTGGTTTGATTTGGGTGGTGTTTCTTGTTTTGAATTTTCTCGGGTTTGGAGTTTTGGGGATTGATTTCAGAGGTTTCAATTTAGGGGTTGGGAAGCGTGATTCTGCTTTTGTAGGTTGATTCTGTGATCCTTTCTCGTAATACGTTATTCAGAGATTGTCCTTCTCTTGGGAATGGAAATTGTCGGTAGACACAGTGTACAACGTGTGTGTGTGTGTCACAAATTGATATTCTTTATTCTTTTATTTTGACTCATTGAAGAAGCTTCAATTCAAATTGGCCTTGAGTTTTCGGATCGTTTTATTGATTGGTATGGTATTTTGTGTGGTGTTTCTACAGAGTAGCGTACAAGGTGAGCCTGCAAAGAAGTTGTCGTTCTCCAAGGTGATCTCTGCCCACACGCAGGTGGTGCAGGGAACCATGTACCATTTGGTGATCGAGGCGGAGGAGGCGAGTAAGCCCAGTCAATACGAGGCGCAGGTGTGGGTGAAGCCATGGGAAAACTTTAAGAAGTTGCATGAATTCAAGCCCAAAGAAGGTGGGTGATTCATTCTTGACATCATCTTCTCTTTTGACTGTTTGAGGAGATCTTCACTTCTTGGTAGTCAATTCGGTACCACTTAGGTCTCTTATGGTTTCCTGATGATTTCCCTGATGTTTTTATCCAGTTGCAATTGTTTGCAATTTATTGCTGAGTGTAATTTTTGGTTCTAAAGGAGAGGATACTAATGTGCATCACTTTAAGACTTATAACATGCGTAGGAGTTTGGTTTCATTGGGAGATGTTTAGAGTTGTGGAGAGATCACTTTGGGTACAAGTGCCCAGATCCCTTGAATGATTCCCTGATGGCTTTTATCCAGTTGAAATTGTTTGCATTTTATAGCTGAGCATGAGTTTTGTTTCTAAAGGAGAGGATGCTGTTGACATCACTTTGAACATTTAAAACATATGGAGGATTTTGCTTTCATTGGGAGATGTATAGCGTTGTGGAGATATCACTTTGGATACAAGAGACAAATCTGTTGATATCAATATTTTATCACTGTGGATGAATCCAGAGTACTTTATCAATTTCGGACAAATTGTATTACATTTTGAAATGCCAATTCTTTTTGGAGATTATTTTCTTGAAATAGGAAAGTTTTGAATGGAAAGTTTCCAAAAAGTCAGTATTTTGTCGAGAGTCATGTTTGGGTTGTTTTAGGCCTCATGAAGAAAGGTTTCCAGATTGAGGGTGTGTTTTGCAGGATTACAGTAGTGGCTGTGGTCTTACTGCACCAGAATTGTCTTTGCTTTTCAATCTCATGGACTTTGAAATGATGTGGTTTTGTGAAGTAACTAATGGAGGGAATTTTTTTATTTTATTTTGCAGTTACTGCTTGAGGAGTAACGGGACTGGTGATGGACTTTGATCTGCGAAGCTCCTGTGAATGGTTTCAAGATCTTCTGATTAGAGTATACTTTGCGATTTATGTAAATGTTTGTAAGTCAGTTGTTTACTGTATGTTCAGGTTTGCCATATTTTGGAGCTCTGGACTAGTTTTCTAGCGGTTTGTTTGCTTTGAGATGCTGCCATAGGTCCTCAATAACTGTGTTCTTGGTGTTGTAATAAAAGCCCTCGAGAAGGGGAAGAGTACGGAGGTGGTTTCTCAAGATTTGAACGTGTTGGATTTTCAATATTGAATTGATTTGTAAAGTGTTTTGTGGCCAAGTATATTAGGAACTAGATAAAATTGTCAAAAATGTGAAATTTAAGCAAGGGTTCGGCTGCAATTGTGATGGCAATGACACAAGCTGTGCTGGTATGTATCTACAGCTTATCTAGAATTACATTTTATGATTAGATTTTGCTTGAATGCTTTGGCATCTAAGTCTTGGTGATTACATTTGTAAGTTCATTACCTGCTGTGGGATGTAAGTTTTATTTCAAGGTGTTTATAGATTTTTAGTTTTAGTTTCAGTATTTAAGAATGTGAATCTCAGTTCCTTCGTTCTGTGGGTGGTAGACAATCTGCGGCTATGAAATAACCCATGAACACAAATACATTTGAGATTCCTTCGTTGTCATACAATTCAACAAATTAACGATTGAATTGTGCACCACTTGTCGAAGTTTTATTAACCATAAAAGGACGGCTCATGACCACTGATTTCAAGCCCCACTGTCCATCACTCTGTTTGCTGCCATTTTGCAACTGGATATGAATGAAAAAAATGTATATTTATTTTCAGTAATGAAGTCAAGTGTATACTACAAGTCATGCAATTTTTGAATCTTTTGGGAAAATTTGGAATTAGTCTAATTTCTTAAGAAAAAAATGAAGAAAATTGATTTTAACTATGCTTTGTACAAAATATACTTGAAAAATATGAAATTTTCACCATGTATATTATAGTATACATCATCATGGTATAAATTAAAGTTACAATTCATTCTAAATTTAGAAAATCAACAAACCATGATTATAGGCCCAAGTTTATATTGCTATAAAATATTGAAACTTACAAAATTTATAAAATTTTCATTTGGATTAGGAATTGCACTTAATAAGATTCATTCATTAGTTGGACTTAAAGTTTTTTTTTAATTTATAATTATGGCTAAAATTCACATCAAGGGTAAACATAACATTGTATAACTAGAGACAATGGTCATGCAATCTATGTGGCTAAATGACTACAAATTTAATTCACATGATCTACAACATGTACACTACAAGATTGCACAATTGAGGTTTCTATACATTGGTGACATTTAGACCTATGACACTTCAAAAGCAATGATGTTTTTAGCCTTTGAACAGTTAGAGTCCTCTTTAGGATTTGATGATTTGGGAAAAATCATTAACTATAGAGTACTATTTGAAAGAATATTTTGGAATTAATAAACAAATTCAAATTGTAGATTTTGAGTTTTAAATTCCATCCACATAGTTAGATTCAAAATTGCTATCACCAATATTTCTTTTATAAATTTTGAGAGGAAAACTTCAAAATTCCTTCTAAAATTGATTACAATCAAAATATCATTTTTTTAGTAAAATTTATTGGAATGGATTTGAAATGTGGTTCTTGACATGTTGATTTTTTGAAATTTTTGTGTTCTTTAAAGCTATGACCTCATTTTTGCAAACCTAGTTTTGAACTAGAGTTAATGCAATTTTGACTTGGTCAACCACTTGACATACTTCCACATTTGCAATTTTGGAAAATATATTTGTAATAACATGAAATCCAACCATTAACTAGGACAACAACTTGATAGAGTATCTCCACAAATTAGGATGACTTTCATCTAAACATTAATGAAATGAAATTTGTCTCAATCTGTTAGTCATCCAAAAATTGGATGTCAAAGCACTTAAAGGTTAAACCTCCAAAGGCCTAGGGCCTTTGGGGGTTAATTAAAGAATCTTATGGTTGAATTTGTTAAAAAAATGAGTACATGGAAGGCAACCCATTCTTGACCAATAGCCCCATTTTGGTAATGTAGGCTATTTTCTTTTCATATAAAGGAATGAGCAACAATTAATTATGGCATAGTTTCTAATGCAGTTATTGCACATTACGATTGGCTAACAAGACTCAATATTGCAATTAGTTTTGGGTTGGGAAGAAGAAGGTCTACATCACCATTATGGAAATAAGCCCATTTTCCACTAAAAAATTCATACTAACTCTATTTTGTGGGAAAAAAATCTGCAAAATTATGCAAACCTTATACAACCTTTTTCTATATATGAAAAAACTTATCGTCTAAAGAAATCCAACTTGGGGATACCATAAACTGCTTAACCCTTCACCGCCTAAGGGGACCCAAAGTGTCTTCACAGAGTTTCAAGTCAAATTCAAAGTGTTGTAACTTTTGCATCCAATGTCCAAATTCAATAAAACTTGTTGGAAAACTTGCACTCTTTCTTCAAGTTTGTGTGGGAAGATTTATAGATTTATCCAAGATGAATTGATTAATTTGAAGTCAATCAAAGTTCACAGGTTCAATTTGAGTCTACAAAACTATATTTGATGGTTGAAACTTGGGGGGGTTGTATTTCCTTCATCCAATATTCGTTTTCAATAAAATTTGTTGGATTATGTTTCCTTTCAATCTAGTTATTGTGGTAAAATTTCATGTCAATCCAAATTTCTTTGAATGTTTGGAAGCAATTCGAAGTTCAAAATTCTGATATTTTTGGGTTATAGAGAATGTTGGCAACTTATTTCTTCTCCATACAATGTCTGTTCCCAATAAATTTTTTTGAAAAGTTGCACATACTAGTCTAGATTTTGTGGCTAAAATTTCATATCAATCCAAGAAGTTATGAGTGACTGAGAAGCATTTTAGTAGAAGGAGGTTCAGATTCATAATTATGTGTTTTTTGCAAATTTTCTTGCCTATTTTTTGACATTTGCAAGCCATTTTGCAAACACATTGAGTCAATTTATTGATATTTTTTTCTTCAATGTGTTGTATGTTGGTTTTGAATCACTTAATAGTTTTAGGTTTTTTCATTTGAGTAAATTTAGAAATTGAATTCCACCTCTAACTATGTTTATAGGAGAATTTTAGAATCCTTTTTCAACATTAAACCGTTATAATCTTACAATCTACAGAGTCAAATGACTCCAAATTTGATACACATCATTTAAAACATGTAGACTACAAGATTGTATGGTTGAGATCTCTATAGCTTAGTGATATTTAGATCTATATGACTTTAAAAGCATTGATGTTTTGGAACCCAAAATGGCCTTGGGCAGTGAGGGGTTAAGTGGTTAGAAATGGATTCCTTCCTTTAGATGTAGGAAAACAAACTCTTAACCCTTTTAGGGGGCTGGCCTTAAGGATACTGGCACCATGTGGGTTGTCTTTGAAGTAGTTTTGTGTGCAAGGGCATGATTTCAAGCTCTATACAAAAGCTTTTGGAGCTAAATTTTTTCTACATGCTCCCTACCAAGGCTAATATAGTATGGCAAAATATTTTGGCATACTTTCACGACCAAAAATTTGTGAAAAATGTAAACATAGAAAGGGATCAAGTGGGGTCTTCTGTCATGGTTTAGGCATACCTTCTATGGTACCTCATTGAAGCAATGGTTGATTTGGACAACCATGTCAAGTTGTTAGCTCATTTTGATGGCAATGTACAAGTTAGCCGGTTTCATTGTCACCTACGGTGGTGGTTGCATTGTCCTGCAAAAGAGCCTTTGTAATTGATTTTAGTTGCAAACCGTTAGATCCAAGACTCAATTTTGTAATTGTAAAGCTCAACTTGCATTTCAAGTATAAGAAGCTCTTCATTCTTCTTTAGAGTGTGTTCAAGGGTTGCAAAAGAGAACAAATAGATGTCAAAAAGGATCAAATAGATATCAAAAAAACAAATGGTGAATTCATGAGGGTTCATAACATTCTTTAGCAATTGCACATGACAATGATGGTCATTTCCTATATTAGTGCCTACAATTTTGCTCAATTGCCTCATGCTCGAGTTCCTCAAAAATGTCACTATGCATCTAGTAAGAGTTTTAGAACGTTTTGCTACGCTCACTATTGAGTTTGAAAATTGCCAAAATGAAGTCCACAATCCCTTGTCAATTCTATGCAAAAGCTAGAAGGACTAATTCGTAAAGTAGTAAACAAAAATAGCTAGAGCATTTTGCAATTTAATATCCTTAATCCCCAAATCTAAGGTATAGAAGAGAGACTCCACACCGATCATGAACTCAAATTGACCAACGTCGTGGTGTTGTACGTAGATTCAAGCCTATTTCCTTCTCTTCAGCATTGACCACCACATTCACGTCCCAATATTGTCGAGTCCAACAACGTGTATTGAGAGCCTTGTCTATATCATGTTCCATACCAACTCATAGAACACAAAGCATTAGTGACCATCATGTTTTCTTCTTTAGTGCTACATGGTGAATATGATAGCATTCTTGTTGACACATCCACTTGTTCTTGTAGTCTATACAATACCAACGTTGGGGGTGGCCACATACAATGCAAGCACGCTTCAAATTAGAGTGGTAGAGTGTATGTGTTTGAGGTGGGCGTCTTAGAGTAGGAAATTGTTGTTGTTGTTTGCCTTGTTGATGAGCGTCAATGGCTGCCTAGACAAGGTGTTTGCCTATTGCAATTTTGAAGGCCAAGTGAGGTATGACCAGTAGACCCAAGTTCTCCATGTCCTTCACCCACGTCACATAACTATTCACTAAACTTTGATCAACCACAAAGTTGAAAAGTTTTACCCACCATTTGTGGCATCTCAACTACAATGAATAATTTCCACGAAGCTAATCTATAACGTCAACACCACGCATGTATTCGACACATTGTGCATGGGCGACAAGGGGACAATTAGTTGGCCATGCAAGCCAGGTATACGATGAAGGACCTTCGTGTTTGGCTCCCATGGTGATGTTGCTGTGTTGAGGAGGGTGACCAATTTCTTGTCTTGCCATGACACTACTCCCATTTGCTTATGTACATGGTTTCTAATGAGCATGGATCCTTGCATTGTGCAGTCGGGGGTTCTATACAAACCACTAGGTAAATTCTTGCTATTTCTATGTACGGTATCAATGGCCCAAATTCCGTTGACCATTAATTCATGAAATAAATTGACACTCCCAAATAAGTTGTCTACCACTAGGACGTGACCTCTATGATGTAGTCCCGCTACCATCCGTTGCACAACGTGATATCCAAGGCCATGCTCTCTTGTGCCAGACTTTTCTCCAAAGTACACTTCAATGTGTCAAACAAAACGACTGTTGGAGCTAGCAAGCATCCACACCTTTATGCCAAACCAAATAGGCTTGTCGGGCATGAACTGTCTAATGAAACAATACTTTCCTTTGTATGCAATTACACACTCATCCATCGTAACCTCTCTTTCGAGGTTGTAGTTTGCCTTAGACACTGCCATGAACATGTCAAGTAGCCAATGTGTTTTTGCAATTCTGTCAAATTGGTAGTGCTTCACGTCTCTAACCAAGGTGTTGTTATCTACAAGATGGAGGCGCTTCATAATTTTCTCCCACCTCTGTAATGTCATCACTTGGGTTATAAGTCCACAATATAAGAATGGCTCCTTACGCATCCAATAGTGATGCACACTAGGTAACTTCTTACAACCCATCAATATGCATATCCCTAACCATCCTCGAAATTCTAGGTGATCTATGTCCTTCCATAATGGGCCACCCTTTGTCACTAGGGGCTCATTAGATTTGTGTGGCAAGGGAGTCATAGCATACCGATTACTCTCTTGCACAATTCAGTCCACCGTGTTGTTGCTCCAATACTTATCAAAGAGAAACTAGGGCTTTGGAAGGCCTTCAAGTTGCAAGCACTTCAAGCCAAAGGTAGGGCCATTGAAGTTGTCTTGACTACGGACGAAGCTCACACTTGCTGAATTCCAAAAGGACTTTCAGTAGTATTGTACCAATTGTTTTGTATCCAAATGTGTTGGAGCAAATGAAATTGGTTGCATACACCATTCTTCAAGTCCCTTGGGGTTTGGGATAGATTCATCAATGATGTTGACGTCAAAGTCTAATTCTTTGCTTTCAAATGTATCTCCGTAATTTGGGAACCATTCTACATCATTGGAATCTCGGCCACTATCACAAAGGTGGGTTACATCTTCAACATCATCTCCTGACTTGTACTCTAAGTTTGAACAGAGGATGTATTCATGGAGGCTTGTGCTTACCTTGGGGAATGTCATGTGCGTAGTGGAGTCTTGAGTACCATCAACACCCTCTACATCTAAAGGAATGTCATAGCCACGTATTGGACCGCCGAGTGGCACTTGCTTGGACTTCAAGATCGCTCCCTACATTCTCCCCCATGTACTCAGTTTGTCCTAGGCTTTCTTCGCTCCAATTGCCCCATTCATGTTCACCAACTCTAATACCTTGAAAGGAAACACCATTGGATACAACAAGAACAGTTGATGTAGACGGATTGAAGTAGTCTTGTTTTTTCCACCAACTGTAACCGTGTCCTCTTTCACTACCTGTTGCATGCATATTTGGACCATGTGCCACCCGTACATCTTCCTCTAGCATGTGGCGCTCACAATTAGGACCTCCAAGGTTCACCGATATCATTTTTTTGCCAGTTCCAATGTGTATAGCCTCGCCAATCAAATCCCCTTGTGTCCAAGAAGGAGTATCACCAATGTGAAATGACACCTCCGACAGGAAACGATTGGGAACAAGAACCGCCCACCCTATTTGCATTGAGCTCCAATTCATATATACTCCCAATAAATGTGTAGGCATATGAGTTACAGGCACAATGTATGCATTGTGTTGGTGACCGCCGGGGTGCGTTGCATTGAATCTTGGATGCTTTATAAGTGGCTTCATTGATCTCCATGCCTCATCATGAAATACTATACTCTAGAGGTTGATGTTGCAGGTTTCCATGATGTCGACACTATGCTGAGATTCTAGTGGTGGTGACTCATTTAAAATGTCTTTGGTGTCTCTTGGAAATTGTGTAAGGACCTCCAAGATGGTCTCATTGTTTTCCCTCTATTGCTTGTATTTTACTGCCCTTGCCCTCGTATGAATCTCTCCACATCTATTAGGTTGGATCTCTTGTGGAACCCATTGCAACCACACATTTTCCTTTTGCCTTTTCTTCCCTCTTGAATTGAGGGTTTGTCCTTTGAGCTACACATTCCCAAATATTCCACAACAAATTTAAAATGACATTCATGAGGCCGTATTTGTTATATTGAGACTTTTCATAGATTTTGAGATAGAATGCTAGTTATTGTAAATTCATTTAAAAAAATAATAATTGAAACCAAAAATAAATAATGCTCAAATAGTGGTTCTAAAATGAAATTCTATAAGTTGGTGTTGTTACCTATTTATAAAAAATATTAATAAAGAGATAAAGTGGTTTAAAAAAATAATAATTGAAATAAAAAATAAATAATGTTCAAATAGTAATTCTAAAATGAAATTCTATAAGTTGGTGTTGTTACCTATTTATAAGAAAAATACTAGTAAAGAGATACCTATTTATAAAAAAATACTAATAAAGAGATAAAGCGGTTTATCTTTGAGTTGAAGATAATATGAGATTGCGAAAAGTCTCAATATAACAAATATGACCTTTCATACAACATAAAAGTTCAAGACATGTATATCTCTTTTTATTACTAATTCAACTAGCACTCATAATACAAAGGGCAAAATATTGGTTGGAACAATATCATATTACTATTGTTGTATTATTGAGAATCTAGGATTGTCATGATTAATTACCAAAAAAACTCCTTGCAACCCCTTTATAACTCTTGTAATTGCTCAAAGAAATCTAAGTATTTTGATTTTAGAAATTAGTAAAACTCAAGAATGTTTGTTTCCTCCAAGCCAAATACGATAGATGGCAGGCTTTTAGAATGTGTTACAGGACAAAGGAAGACAAGTAAATAATATGAATTTTGAAATGTTGTTTAGGATAGCAAACTCTTGCATACATGTCGGACTTGGCATTGAATCTAGAGGAGGCGGGTAAAGGGCATTCGGTATATAGCTTGCTAGCATGGGGATTTGGCACCTCATTGGCATTGGTGGACACATGGCCTCCAACTCAAAGTTTATATTCAAAGTAGCCCCCTTCTTTGCTCTTGGTTTCCACACCCACTTTTGTGGCATTGGTGTTGCCTCTTGATAGGACACTATTGTAGGTTTCGATTGCATGTTTTTCTGTTGATTCTTCCTCTGCTTCTTTGTTGGGACTCCAGTACTTGGCAATGGTACTTGGGTAAAGGCAACGTTTGCTTCTGCAAAATCCTACTAGACATTGATTCAATTCAATCAATACTTGAAAGAGCTTCTATCTCATTTCAAAGTCGATACTGCCAAATTTCTAGCTACCAACATTCAAGGTAGTTTAAAAAAAATGAATTCATTTCTAGTATTTTTGGAACGCAATTGTCATTCATTGGATTTCTTGATGGAAATTAATTGAGTTATAAGCTCCTTGTAATGTGATTGTTTGTGCTTGTAGCAAGTTGACAAGAGTCTAATCAAATTGAAGAAGCTCTAATCATGTGTATCACTGAATTGGAAATTGACACTTGCATGTGATTAGGTGAGGTACCATGCGACCGGATATACAATATGTAGTACATATTAGTGAATTTAATGGGCTTACTTGAAACAAACATACTTTGCTCTATTTGCATTATTGTTTACGCATCAATTAAGTTTATGAAACTTTTGTGAAGCACACTAAATTATAGTTGTCAAATCAAAATATTGTTCTCAAGTTCAACTATTATATGGATCGAGTACTTATGGATATTCAAACAAATCATCAATGAACATAAAATTCAAAGCACGGTCTGAAATAGACTTCTTATGTTGGAATAGTAGCTAGAATGTTTCAGTCAAATGCAAAGAGTTTACCAATTTGAATTCAAGCTCCCTAGTAAATAAAAATAAGAATATTATCGCAACGAGAACATCAAGCTAGCAGAGATCAGTCAAGTATACTCTTAGTGTTAATCTTGAAACGCTTATGTTTTTGAACTCTGGGTTTCCGAAGGCGTTTTCGCTTAGCAGGTGGATCTACAAACTTCGATGGTAATTGTGTGACTAGGAGTTCGTCACCACAACCGTCCTGTATCAATATTCATCACATAATACTCAAACATTCAATAATGCTCATGCAGTTTCCCTTTATTTCATAATCTTGGCAAATATGATTTGAAGATTGATGAGAAAGTTTAAGCAATGGAGAGGTGTTGTCTGGTGTGGTCTAGGCTTGTACAATGTAAGTTTTCCATCTCATAGGCACATGAGCAACAACTTTCCTATGTTCCGAGCTTCTGATCAAGTTTTCCAACGACTCATTGATCAATCTTCAAACTAGCTATAACAAATACAACTATGATAGTTGCTAGTGCAATATTCATAGCTCCCTTATTGTCAACAAATCAAGCTACGACTTGGACAACAATACAATAGTAACCCCAAAATGCAGCTATTGGATTCTACAATGCCACTTTTCCATTCATTTCCTTCTTTAGCTCTAAATGGGATTGATTTCAAAATACAAAACCTAAAAGTAAAAGTGCAAACTTTGTCTAGACCTCAATATACTTAGAAACAATCCTATTAAAAACATTGAGAAGAATAATGCACCTGTGGGGTTGGATTCACAGCCATTGTGGCTTGCACATGCGGCAGCAACTTAGGTCTCCCGCCAGGTTGTTGGCACGCTAGTCTCTTCATCTCTAAATTAGCCTGTAACACCCAACCATGTGCTCTCAAAAATGCTTGAAACAAAGACCAATCCAAATCACAAGGATATGACAAACAAAAAACAATCATATTCATTGCTAATAGCCTAAAGAGGGGCAATTCAAAAAGACTTCAAGAGCCTTTACATGAAGGCTTCACAAACATGTCAAATAGCCAAGTGCTTTCATTGTCTTGCATGTGAGTTAATTGAGGCTCCATAAATACCATACAATATCATTTTACTATAGCCCTATAATTATGATTTTCTTCACAAGTATTTAGATTTCTAATGATGAAAGTATGGTCAATCAAATTTTCAACTAGAAGCAATCCTTAGTAACCAATTCATTTGAAAATGTATTAACCCTAAATACCCTTGAAGACTCAAAGAATAATTAATTCTAGACAACAAAGGACTTGTCAATTTTAAAAATTTGCAATGAATTCTTCATTTGCAACTAGCATGACTTCTTTCATTTGGAGTTTTCAGTTACTCTTGCTTCTAAACAATCTAATTGCAATATTAACGAGCAATAGAATAATGGACTCAAGCATCAATGGTTAAGTGCTACTATAGCTACTAGTCTTGCTTGCTATTACTCATGCAATTTTTCAATTGGACACGAATTGGTGATTATCTACAACTCATGTTCCTAATTACTTTAAATCCATGGCACTTTTGAAGATTGTGCAAGCCAAAGTGCAAGCATCTAATCAAAATACATTGCTTGACTAGATTCTAGTGGGGTGCCATAGCATCCTTACAAACTATTTCTACTCAGGTTTTGGATTACTTTCTTCTTAATTTCCATTGAATAATATGAAACAAAAAATTAAGATTCAGAATGCGTTTTTGGACTCAAGGTTTCCAAACGCGTTTGTGATTTGCAACCCTAAATGGACTGAGTAGCCAATTGTATAAGTGGTGCATCGTCTTCAAAGTCCCTACTCTTGACGCCTCTTGACAATGGAACAGGCAATGGATTTCTTTGTGAATCCCCTCGTCTCCTTCAAATCCAATAAACCGATGTTTACAATCTTTGATATTCCCACAAACACCACTTGACTTTCAAATTTGTCAATTCTCTACAAGCTTAAAGATGCCAATTTGATGACGCAAAAGGTTGCAAGGCACAATGTTTGCCTCCAGACCATCTTGTATTCTCGTTGGCATTGCATTTCCCCAACGTTTCAAACTAGAGTACGTCTATCTACATAAATGTCACAATCTTCAAAGGAGGCTCAAGATAGTCATTATGCTCACAATTTTATTCGCCTCACTCCAAAAATTGTCAACAATTGAGGAAGTCAAGGGAAGGAATAAACACTTCAATTTTTAAGTAAGCATCCAAGAAGTTTAGCTTCACAGTGGAGACGTACGCACTATCAACCAACGACCTCCTCATCTGGTTATGAGTATCACAAACCGTAACACCACACTTCCAAACCCTAACACTGCACGGTCTTGTATTTTCATCTCACAAGACTATAGGAGATACAATGTGACTAATACATGCACTGTTGGCTCACTAAAAATAGTTTTAATTCTTCATGGAATCTTAAAAATTTTCAAAAAAATATTCTAATTATTCTTCACATAAATGTTCATAATATCCAAGTTCTATATATTGGCAAGTATATCTTTTTTCCTACCCATTTGAGTTGAATACACCAAACACAGGCCAATGTTGGCCACAACCTCTGAAAGGGGTTAATGAACCACAAGACTTGACAGTCTGAGGTCTTTATAAAGACCAGTTGGACTAAGTTATTACAACTGGTTTTGGATTAGGTACTGAGTAAATAATCCTTGGTTATTTTTTAATCTATTTGACAATCAATGATGATCAGTTGTTGTACATCTTGACTACTCTATGAGCCTACCAAGGTAGACATCACATCAAGCCATCAATTTGCATAAGTCTTAGAACCAAGGAGAAAGCATTGGCATTAAGCTTTGGCAAACAACATTAGTTGATCGAGGCACTTCTTTGACACCTTTAGCATGATCTAAAGGGCATTTCACACAACAGTCGAAAGGTCGAGAGGTTGTTGATTTCCAGCAACCTAATTGTAAAGAACTCAAGAATTTAGTCTCTTAATTGGCTGCACATTAGAAGGGCAAAGTTTAGAGGCCATTGCTTTTCAAAATTCCTATATGGCAATACTTTTTGAACAAGGTGATGGAAGTTTGAATTAGATAGAAATGGAAATCCAAACTATGATTGACAGGCTATCGAATTTTTTTAATGAAAAAAATGAAGTCAATCTTTTCCTCCTAGACTACTTAAATATTTACCCCGAATGAAAAAAAGTTATAACATCTGCAATACTTATCATGATCGCATGAAACAAAGTTTGATATGGAGAGAATGATAATTAGAAGGTATGTCCTAAATACCAAATATTTAATCAATAATCTGAAGTTACTAGAGTCAATCCAAAAATGCAAAAATCCATTTGGTCAATGAAACATCGTTAAGGATTAACAAAATACTAAGTAAAGTATGTACACCCATAATTACTATTGTTCAAAATGCAACACTACATTCACAACAAAAATTGATACTAAAATATAAATATTTATAACACAAATGTACTCCATCAAAACATAAATACATGATAGTATAAGAAAGCCTAATGAATGTTGGCTTTAAATACACCTATAGACAATCAACTTTGAAATATCATAACTTTTGCATACAATATTCAAATAATGTATGCACAAGAGATTTTAATTCTCTTTCTAGCTTACCAATAAAATCCATTAAAAATAACTTATATTTGAAAATAGTAAGCATGATTAGTTGCTATTAGTGTTGATGATCAATACACCTACTTTGGAGGATAATTTTTCTAATTTTACAGGCCTGATGGTTCTTTCCTATTCTAATATGCCTCAGTGTTGGTGTACTAGGCTATCATAGGTTTGTCCTAGTGGCATCAATCCTTGTTTATTTTTTCAACATTGAAATAAAGTTCCACTATAAGCAAAAACTTTTACAAAAAAAAAAATAATTCTAAAGAAAAAACTTGGTTAATTCCCTCCAATTACATATGAATAACTGGACAATGAGGTGAAAACATCCAAAACTACCTTCGCACCCATTCTTGACAAGTAGACATCCATTAACCCCTTTCAGAGGTTGTGGCCAACATTGGCCTGTGTTTGGTGTATTCAACTCAAATGGGTAGGAAAAAAGATATACTTGCCAATATATAGAACTTGGATATTATGAACATTTATGTGAAGAATAATTAGAATATTTTTTTGAAAATTTTTAAGATTCCATGAAGAATTAAAACTATTTTTAGTGAGCCAACAGTGCATGTATTAGTCACATTGTATCTCCTATAGTCTTGTGAGATGAAAATACAAGACCGTGCAGTGTTAGGGTTTGGAAGTGTGGTGTTACGGTTTGTGATACTCATAACCAGATGAGGAGGTCGTTGGTTGATAGTGCGTACGTCTCCACTGTGAAGCTAAACTTCTTGGATGCTTACTTAAAAATTGAAGTGTTTATTCCTTCCCTTGACTTCCTCAATTGTTGACAATTTTTGGAGTGAGGCGAATAAAATTGTGAGCATAATGACTATCTTGAGCCTCCTTTGAAGATTGTGACATTTATGTAGATAGACGTACTCTAGTTTGAAACGTTGGGGAAATGCAATGCCAACGAGAATACAAGATGGTCTGGAGGCAAACATTGTGCCTTGCAACCTTTTGCGTCATCAAATTGGCATCTTTAAGCTTGTAGAGAATTGACAAATTTGAAAGTCAAGTGGTGTTTGTGGGAATATCAAAGATTGTAAACATCGGTTTATTGGATTTGAAGGAGACGAGGGGATTCACAAAGAAATCCATTGCCTGTTCCATTGTCAAGAGGCGTCAAGAGTAGGGACTTTGAAGACGATGCACCACTTATACAATTGGCTACTCAGTCCATTTAGGGTTGCAAATCACAAACGCGTTTGGAAACCTTGAGTCCAAAAACGCATTCTGAATCTTAATTTTTTGTTTCATATTATTCAATGGAAATTAAGAAGAAAGTAATCCAAAACCTGAGTAGAAATAGTTTGTAAGGATGCTATGGCACCCCACTAGAATCTAGTCAAGCAATGTATTTTGATTAGATGCTTGCACTTTGGCTTGCACAATCTTCAAAAGTGCCATGGATTTAAAGTAATTAGGAACATGAGTTGTAGATAATCACCAATTCGTGTCCAATTGAAAAATTGCATGAGTAATAGCAAGCAAGACTAGTAGCTATAGTAGCACTTAACCATTGATGCTTGAGTCCATTATTCTATTGCTCGTTAATATTGCAATTAGATTGTTTAGAAGCAAGAGTAACTGAAAACTCCAAATGAAAGAAGTCATGCTAGTTGCAAATGAAGAATTCATTGCAAATTTTTAAAATTGACAAGTCCTTTGTTGTCTAGAATTAATTATTCTTTGAGTCTTCAAGGGTATTTAGGGTTAATACATTTTCAAATGAATTGGTTACTAAGGATTGCTTCTAGTTGAAAATTTGATTGACCATACTTTCATCATTAGAAATCTAAATACTTGTGAAGAAAATCATAATTATAGGGCTATAGTAAAATGATATTGTATGGTATTTATGGAGCCTCAATTAACTCACATGCAAGACAATGAAAGCACTTGGCTATTTGACATGTTTGTGAAGCCTTCATGTAAAGGCTCTTGAAGTCTTTTTGAATTGCCCCTCTTTAGGCTATTAGCAATGAATATGATTGTTTTTTGTTTGTCATATCCTTGTGATTTGGATTGGTCTTTGTTTCAAGCATTTTTGAGAGCACATGGTTGGGTGTTACAGGCTAATTTAGAGATGAAGAGACTAGCGTGCCAACAACCTGGCGGGAGACCTAAGTTGCTGCCGCATGTGCAAGCCACAATGGCTGTGAATCCAACCCCACAGGTGCATTATTCTTCTCAATGTTTTTAATAGGATTGTTTCTAAGTATATTGAGGTCTAGACAAAGTTTGCACTTTTACTTTTAGGTTTTGTATTTTGAAATCAATCCCATTTAGAGCTAAAGAAGGAAATGAATGGAAAAGTGGCATTGTAGAATCCAATAGCTGCATTTTGGGGTTACTATTGTATTGTTGTCCAAGTCGTAGCTTGATTTGTTGACAATAAGGGAGCTATGAATATTGCACTAGCAACTATCATAGTTGTATTTGTTATAGCTAGTTTGAAGATTGATCAATGAGTCGTTGGAAAACTTGATCAGAAGCTCGGAACATAGGAAAGTTGTTGCTCATGTGCCTATGAGATGGAAAACTTACATTGTACAAGCCTAGACCACACCAGACAACACCTCTCCATTGCTTAAACTTTCTCATCAATCTTCAAATCATATTTGCCAAGATTATGAAATAAAGGGAAACTGCATGAGCATTATTGAATGTTTGAGTATTATGTGATGAATATTGATACAGGACGGTTGTGGTGACGAACTCCTAGTCACACAATTACCATCGAAGTTTGTAGATCCACCTGCTAAGCGAAAACGCCTTCGGAAACCCAGAGTTCAAAAACATAAGCGTTTCAAGATTAACACTAAGAGTATACTTGACTGATCTCTGCTAGCTTGATGTTCTCGTTGCGATAATATTCTTATTTTTATTTACTAGGGAGCTTGAATTCAAATTGGTAAACTCTTTGCATTTGACTGAAACATTCTAGCTACTATTCCAACATAAGAAGTCTATTTCAGACCGTGCTTTGAATTTTATGTTCATTGATGATTTGTTTGAATATCCATAAGTACTCGATCCATATAATAGTTGAACTTGAGAACAATATTTTGATTTGACAACTATAATTTAGTGTGCTTCACAAAAGTTTCATAAACTTAATTGATGCGTAAACAATAATGCAAATAGAGCAAAGTATGTTTGTTTCAAGTAAGCCCATTAAATTCACTAATATGTACTACATATTGTATATCCGGTCGCATGGTACCTCACCTAATCACATGCAAGTGTCAATTTCCAATTCAGTGATACACATGATTAGAGCTTCTTCAATTTGATTAGACTCTTGTCAACTTGCTACAAGCACAAACAATCACATTACAAGGAGCTTATAACTCAATTAATTTCCATCAAGAAATCCAATGAATGACAATTGCGTTCCAAAAATACTAGAAATGAATTCATTTTTTTTAAACTACCTTGAATGTTGGTAGCTAGAAATTTGGCAGTATCGACTTTGAAATGAGATAGAAGCTCTTTCAAGTATTGATTGAATTGAATCAATGTCTAGTAGGATTTTGCAGAAGCAAACGTTGCCTTTACCCAAGTACCATTGCCAAGTACTGGAGTCCCAACAAAGAAGCAGAGGAAGAATCAACAGAAAAACATGCAATCGAAACCTACAATAGTGTCCTATCAAGAGGCAACACCAATGCCACAAAAGTGGGTGTGGAAACCAAGAGCAAAGAAGGGGGCTACTTTGAATATAAACTTTGAGTTGGAGGCCATGTGTCCACCAATGCCAATGAGGTGCCAAATCCCCATGCTAGCAAGCTATATACCGAATGCCCTTTACCCGCCTCCTCTAGATTCAATGCCAAGTCCGACATGTATGCAAGAGTTTGCTATCCTAAACAACATTTCAAAATTCATATTATTTACTTGTCTTCCTTTGTCCTGTAACACATTCTAAAAGCCTGCCATCTATCGTATTTGGCTTGGAGGAAACAAACATTCTTGAGTTTTACTAATTTCTAAAATCAAAATACTTAGATTTCTTTGAGCAATTACAAGAGTTATAAAGGGGTTGCAAGGAGTTTTTTTGGTAATTAATCATGACAATCCTAGATTCTCAATAATACAACAATAGTAATATGATATTGTTCCAACCAATATTTTGCCCTTTGTATTATGAGTGCTAGTTGAATTAGTAATAAAAAGAGATATACATGTCTTGAACTTTTATGTTGTATGAAAGGTCATATTTGTTATATTGAGACTTTTCGCAATCTCATATTATCTTCAACTCAAAGATAAACCGCTTTATCTCTTTATTAGTATTTTTTTATAAATAGGTATCTCTTTACTAGTATTTTTCTTATAAATAGGTAACAACACCAACTTATAGAATTTCATTTTAGAATTACTATTTGAACATTATTTATTTTTTATTTCAATTATTATTTTTTTAAACCACTTTATCTCTTTATTAATATTTTTTATAAATAGGTAACAACACCAACTTATAGAATTTCATTTTAGAACCACTATTTGAGCATTATTTATTTTTGGTTTCAATTATTATTTTTTTAAATGAATTTACAATAACTAGCATTCTATCTCAAAATCTATGAAAAGTCTCAATATAACAAATACGGCCTCATGAATGTCATTTTAAATTTGTTGTGGAATATTTGGGAATGTGTAGCTCAAAGGACAAACCCTCAATTCAAGAGGGAAGAAAAGGCAAAAGGAAAATGTGTGGTTGCAATGGGTTCCACAAGAGATCCAACCTAATAGATGTGGAGAGATTCATACGAGGGCAAGGGCAGTAAAATACAAGCAATAGAGGGAAAACAATGAGACCATCTTGGAGGTCCTTACACAATTTCCAAGAGACACCAAAGACATTTTAAATGAGTCACCACCACTAGAATCTCAGCATAGTGTCGACATCATGGAAACCTGCAACATCAACCTCTAGAGTATAGTATTTCATGATGAGGCATGGAGATCAATGAAGCCACTTATAAAGCATCCAAGATTCAATGCAACGCACCCCGGCGGTCACCAACACAATGCATACATTGTGCCTGTAACTCATATGCCTACACATTTATTGGGAGTATATATGAATTGGAGCTCAATGCAAATAGGGTGGGCGGTTCTTGTTCCCAATCGTTTCCTGTCGGAGGTGTCATTTCACATTGGTGATACTCCTTCTTGGACACAAGGGGATTTGATTGGCGAGGCTATACACATTGGAACTGGCAAAAAAATGATATCGATGAACCTTGGAGGTCCTAATTGTGAGCGCCACATGCTAGAGGAAGATGTACGGGTGGCACATGGTCCAAATATGCATGCAACAGGTAGTGAAAGAGGACACGGTTACAGTTGGTGGAAAAAACAAGACTACTTCAATCCGTCTACATCAACTGTTCTTGTTGTATCCAATGGTGTTTCCTTTCAAGGTATTAGAGTTGGTGAACATGAATGGGGCAATTGGAGCGAAGAAAGCCTAGGACAAACTGAGTACATGGGGGAGAATGTAGGGAGCGATCTTGAAGTCCAAGCAAGTGCCACTCGGCGGTCCAATACGTGGCTATGACATTCCTTTAGATGTAGAGGGTGTTGATGGTACTCAAGACTCCACTACGCACATGACATTCCCCAAGGTAAGCACAAGCCTCCATGAATACATCCTCTGTTCAAACTTAGAGTACAAGTCAGGAGATGATGTTGAAGATGTAACCCACCTTTGTGATAGTGGCCGAGATTCCAATGATGTAGAATGGTTCCCAAATTACGGAGATACATTTGAAAGCAAAGAATTAGACTTTGACGTCAACATCATTGATGAATCTATCCCAAACCCCAAGGGACTTGAAGAATGGTGTATGCAACCAATTTCATTTGCTCCAACACATTTGGATACAAAACAATTGGTACAATACTACTGAAAGTCCTTTTGGAATTCAGCAAGTGTGAGCTTCGTCCGTAGTCAAGACAACTTCAATGGCCCTACCTTTGGCTTGAAGTGCTTGCAACTTGAAGGCCTTCCAAAGCCCTAGTTTCTCTTTGATAAGTATTGGAGCAACAACACGGTGGACTGAATTGTGCAAGAGAGTAATCGGTATGCTATGACTCCCTTGCCACACAAATCTAATGAGCCCCTAGTGACAAAGGGTGGCCCATTATGGAAGGACATAGATCACCTAGAATTTCGAGGATGGTTAGGGATATGCATATTGATGGGTTGTAAGAAGTTACCTAGTGTGCATCACTATTGGATGCGTAAGGAGCCATTCTTATACTGTGGACTTATAACCCAAGTGATGACATTACAGAGGTGGGAGAAAATTATGAAGCGCCTCCATCTTGTAGATAACAACACCTTGGTTAGAGACGTGAAGCACTACCAATTTGACAGAATTGCAAAAACACATTGGCTACTTGACATGTTCATGGCAGTGTCTAAGGCAAACTACAACCTCGAAAGAGAGGTTACGATGGATGAGTGTGTAATTGCATACAAAGGAAAGTATTGTTTCATTAGACAGTTCATGCCCGACAAGCCTATTTGGTTTGGCATAAAGGTGTGGATGCTTGCTAGCTCCAACAGTCGTTTTGTTTGACACATTGAAGTGTACTTTGGAGAAAAGTCTGGCACAAGAGAGCATGGCCTTGGATATCACGTTGTGCAACGGATGGTAGCGGGACTACATCATAGAGGTCACGTCCTAGTGGTAGACAACTTATTTGGGAGTGTCAATTTATTTCATGAATTAATGGTCAACGGAATTTGGGCCATTGATACCGTACATAGAAATAGCAAGAATTTACCTAGTGGTTTGTATAGAACCCCCGACTGCACAATGCAAGGATCCATGCTCATTAGAAACCATGTACATAAGCAAATGGGAGTAGTGTCATGGCAAGACAAGAAATTGGTCACCCTCCTCAACACAGCAACATCACCATGGGAGCCAAACACGAAGGTCCTTCATCGTATACCTGGCTTGCATGGCCAACTAATTGTCCCCTTGTCGCCCATGCACAATGTGTCGAATACATGCGTGGTGTTGACGTTATAGATTAGCTTCGTGGAAATTATTCATTGTAGTTGAGATGCCACAAATGGTGGGTAAAACTTTTCAACTTTGTGGTTGATCAAAGTTTAGTGAATAGTTATGTGACGTGGGTGAAGGACATGGAGAACTTGGGTCTACTGGTCATACCTCACTTGGCCTTCAAAATTGCAATAGGCAAACACCTTGTCTAGGCAGCCATTGACGCTCATCAACAAGGCAAACAACAACAACAATTTCCTACTCTAAGACGCCCACCTCAAACACATACACTCTACCACTCTAATTTGAAGCGTGCTTGCATTGTATGTGGCCACCCCCAACGTTGGTATTGTATAGACTACAAGAACAAGTGGATGTGTCAACAAGAATGCTATCATATTCACCATGTAGCACTAAAGAAGAAAACATGATGGTCACTAATGCTTTGTGTTCTATGAGTTGGTATGGAACATGATATAGACAAGGCTCTCAATACACGTTGTTGGACTCGACAATATTGGGACGTGAATGTGGTGGTCAATGCTGAAGAGAAGGAAATAGGCTTGAATCTACGTACAACACCACGACGTTGGTCAATTTGAGTTCATGATCGGTGTGGAGTCTCTCTTCTATACCTTAGATTTGGGGATTAAGGATATTAAATTGCAAAATGCTCTAGCTATTTTTGTTTACTACTTTACGAATTAGTCCTTCTAGCTTTTGCATAGAATTGACAAGGGATTGTGGACTTCATTTTGGCAATTTTCAAACTCAATAGTGAGCGTAGCAAAACGTTCTAAAACTCTTACTAGATGCATAGTGACATTTTTGAGGAACTCGAGCATGAGGCAATTGAGCAAAATTGTAGGCACTAATATAGGAAATGACCATCATTGTCATGTGCAATTGCTAAAGAATGTTATGAACCCTCATGAATTCACCATTTGTTTTTTTGATATCTATTTGATCCTTTTTGACATCTATTTGTTCTCTTTTGCAACCCTTGAACACACTCTAAAGAAGAATGAAGAGCTTCTTATACTTGAAATGCAAGTTGAGCTTTACAATTACAAAATTGAGTCTTGGATCTAACGGTTTGCAACTAAAATCAATTACAAAGGCTCTTTTGCAGGACAATGCAACCACCACCGTAGGTGACAATGAAACTGGCTAACTTGTACATTGCCATCAAAATGAGCTAACAACTTGACATGGTTGTCCAAATCAACCATTGCTTCAATGAGGTACCATAGAAGGTATGCCTAAACCATGACAAAAGACCCCACTTGATCCCTTTCTATGTTTACATTTTTCACAAATTTTTGGTCGTGAAAGTATGCCAAAATATTTTGCCATACTATATTAGCCTTGGTAGGGAGCATGTAGAAAAAATTTAGCTCCAAAAGCTTTTGTATAGAGCTTGAAATCATGCCCTTGCACACAAAACTACTTCAAAGACAACCCACATGGTGTCAGTATCCTCAAAGCCAATCTCCTAAAAGGATAAACCTCTAAAGCTCTAAACTACGTTTTTTGGCAACATGGCAATTGTGAGCATCTTTCACTAGAAATATAATTTTTATTTATTTTTGTTTGAAATTTTCACACATCATGTGCCTAAGAAGTAGCTTTAAGGCACAATAATTTTCATAGCTTTTGACTACATGGTGAAAAAATTATTGTATGATATATAATTTTAATTGCTGAGCATACAAGCCAGGCAACTCAAAAAGAAATTCAGAAAAAATTACTTTTTTAAGAAATAAAAATTTGAAATTGGTTTTCTAGATTTAGATTTGGGTGGAAAGCTTTGAATCCTTGCATTTTGATTTATGAAATGATTGTTATGAAGAGTTCCAGTTTGTGGACATTTGTAGAATCTCTATTCTAAAATAAACTTTGAACACTACAAAAGAAAGAGGTATTTTAAGTGAGTTTTAAAGTATAGTCCTAGACATAAGATTGTAAGTAATGGCCTTTAAAGAGATTTTCAAAAAAATTTGACTTGAAACACACGTAATTTTCTAGTAAATTTTTATATTAAAAATCTCCTCAAAGGTCATTATTTATAATCTTATGTCTAGGACTACACTTTAAAACTCACTTAATTCCTAAAGTCCCATTGTCCCTTTCGGGGACAAATTAGATTTCGGGTAAGTTCTTGTGACCTCAATTTTTGGTGAATTTTTTAAAAACTTTCCTATAAGATAGAAAAACTGATTAGCTATGTGGGAATATAATTTTTATTTCAATTAGTGAGCAAGAGCAAAAGTTATACCACAAAAAGTCTAGAATTGAACTTGGCCAGCAACACAAAAAAAATCATAAAAAATCAAAATAAATTCTAATTTTTTTCTCCCTAAAATTTTATATTTTTGTCTACATATGAAGCTTTGATTTATTCTATTTGGACAAATAATGAGAAAGTTAAGGAAAGTCTTGTTTTTTATGGCAATTTAAGCATCATCTTGAAAAAATAACTTGTAGGATTGATTTTCTAAATGCAATTTTTACAATTTTTCACAATTTATTTATTGAGAATGTTTTGTCTACTTGCTAAAACAATCTCACTATTGGAATTATTGTCTTTCAATCCCATCTTGGAGTTATTAACAATTTAGTTTTTTTTCCAATCTTGGACCTACTTCTACTTAACAATTTTTTAAAGAATGAAAATCAAGTCTTTTTTTTAAGAAAAATTTTCTCTAGAATTTCAACTCCATTCTTCAACATAATTCTTTTTTTAAATTCAAAGTTTGTAGTGCAAAAAAGTTTCACAAATGGCAGTCAAAGTCATCTAAAATTGTAGGCCAATGTTCAAAAAAACTTTGAATGCTAATATCTTCCAATCTATATGGTCAAACTTCATGAAATTTTTACCATATGAGCTAAGACAAGTGAAGTACAAGATCCTATGGTTAGATTCTAAAAAATAATTTTTTTGTTTTCTTGGATGAATGCAACAAAAACGGCAATTTTGAATGCTTTATGATAGATAAATGACCTTAGGACTTTAGGGATTAAAACACCCCTTTTCTCTAGTAGTAGAAGTTTTTTATTTCACTCAATTTTTAATATTTTAAAAAACAATAAAATTATAGGATGTAGATTGTTTATTACAACATTGTAACCATTGGAATTGGCATTTTTCAATTCCATAACTAAATTCTTAATAATTTAGTATTTTGAATCATTTTCTACTTCTTTCTACAAACTATTTTTTTACTATATGTTGTACAAGTCCAAATTATTTGAATTTTTTCAGGCTTATACCTAACTTGCCTTAATGAATCAAAAGAAGCACCATGATTTTTGACATTTTTTCATACAAATGTGACCTTATGAAGTGCAATTGCTCATTTTTTCACAAAAGGATTTTTGTCAATTCAAACACTGATATCGTGCAATCTACACAATAGAAATTTCTAAAAAATTTCCCATGCATTCTCAAACTAGCTTTTTATAAGATCCAACAGTTACATGTGTCTATATTTTTTTAATTAAAAATTTGGTACTTGTACTGGAAATGAAAATTTGGAAGAGTTTTTGGTAAAAACATAGTCAAAAACCTTTAGAGGTTATACTGTGTCCCCCCAAGTGTCATTAAATTATTCCCATACTTAACTATGATTTGTTAGTTATCGATTTATGTAGATTTCAATTTTAAGACCAACCTATATGACAGTTTCAATGGCCTAAAGAGTTCCACTTTGAAAATTCATAGAAATGACATATCTTATCCAAAAATTATATTTTTTTCTTTCTAAAATTTATGATTTTTAATTGCTAATACTAAAAAGACAAAAATTTAATAGAAAAAAATACCTCCAACTACCATACTGAATTGCTTACTTTGATGTTTTGGGTTGTTTCCACCTTAACGAGTTTAATTATTCATTTGCTTTGACCTCAAAGGCTCCACTTTAATATCAAAGTGAGGGTCGTTGCAATAAGTAAAAGCCTTCACGTAACAATAAAAAAAAAAGGGGTGGAAAAAGAAAAGTAAAAGTAAGAGCCTTCCACTCCCGACCTTTTCGCAGTATTGAATGCTGCAGCCAGATGCCCAGGACCCCAGGAAGGAAGGGAAGAGGAAGTCCGCCCAGATTCAGTTCAAATCCATGTGCGCCACTTATAAATAAGCTTAGGAAAAGTTTAAGAAAAAGTCCAGAACAAGCCAAGGAAAAGCCCACGAAAAGGTCGGGGGGGAATGAGGGGAAGCCCTCGCTTTATCAGCAGACGCGGGCAGCTGGTCCTATAAGCGCGGGCTGTGGATGAGACCGGAAACCGCGGCCACCCATCATTGACACCGACGGCGCAGATGCTTACTTGGAGCTTCTGCAGTTGACCCGTACAAGAGTTTAATTAATGACGTCCACCTTCCATTTCTAGTACATGCCTTCCCCTTTTTTTTCTCTTTTTTGACACAAATGAAATGGAATTTCATTGCAAGAGTTAAAAAGTACTGGGGAAAAATGACACAACCAGGGGGGGCTCTTAGGAACAGTAAACTGCTACAAGCCTTCACAACAGTTGCGCAATTTTGGAAGGAGTTTGACAAGCTCAAACTGGTCATAAGAAAAGTTAAAATTTCACCACAAAAAACAATTGTGGGCACAATGCATTAGGCAATGGTGATAGTATGTGAACATGGAAATGTGAACTTATGAGCCTTGAATATATGTATAATAGATATCCTATAATCATTTTATGATGCTTATAGTGTAAACATTTGTAAGAGAGATATCCTATAATGATAAAAGATTTTTATAATACATACACCTATAACATAGATGTATAGTCTTTTGGGCTCATGCGCTCATAATTCTAGGCTTATATAGTAGCAACCATGATGCACTAAGTAAAACTAGGGGAGAGATGGACACCATAACTAAAGTTTATAAGGACAAAGATTATATGCCTCTAAATCATTGTAAAAATCACCGGTCTTATTTTTTTTTGTCACAATTGGAGTGATGTTGTTGTCTTTCAATATAACTTTTGAATCCCAAGTTCTAAGAACTTGAAATTTCTATTGGACATCTTTAACTTGATGGTAATTAGATCCCTTATTTTTTAGAAATAGAAAAATCATTTTATATTTAAAATTCTATTTTGTTATTTTGTTATACTTTAAGATTTGGGATTTTTTACTATATTCACAATATCCAAATTGAATAATCTAGAGTTGAAATTTTGGTGATCTATTTTCATACTAGGTAGGCAATAGCCTCCTAAAAGACATCTATAAATATATTATTTTATGTCTTCTAGGTCTGTGCAAATAGGGCTTTGCTACACAAATACTTCTAAACATTGAAAATGGTATTAACGTTATTTTTTTGGTGAAATTTGATCACTACTAAGTCTTCTCAAATGGAAATTTTGTATTTTTTTAAATTCATAGTTTTCTATTTAATATTAATTTATACCTCATTGTTTCTATTTTGTGGCAATTTGTTTTTTTAATCCACAATATTGTTTTAGTATTCACAAGTATTCCATAAAACTTGCAACAATACTTTTAGTCATCAATATTTTCAATCAATAATTGGGATTCTTCTACTACAAAGTACTAATAGTATCCTACAGCAAAAATGCTAAGGAAGACAAACCCATACTCGTCCCTTTAAGAATTCGTACCTCATGTATCAATGGTGCACATTTGCTTTCTAGAATGTACTCTATTGATACATAAAAGACGGAATTGGATATTGAATGGAAATGGGTGTGTCACCCTTATGCCAAAACGCTACAGAAAATGCATGGAGTTTCTTACAATGATCTCCCTTCATTTTATACTCTTTCTCTTTTTTTTTCTCTCTCTCATTTTTTATCCAAATGCAAATAATTCCTAGTGGCAAATGTAAAGCTACTATTGCATAGAATTCTCTTCACTTTAATGCATTGAGAGTGTTTTTTGGGTGGATGTCAAACCAATTAATATATTTAGGTGTGGGATCCTCCATGGTTGGATGTCAAACCAATTAGTTCCTACTTTGATTTCTAATCTCACCCTTTGTACAATTTGTAGTTGGGTTCCTAATTAGTTTTTGTTCTTTGTTCTTGCCCTTCCTTGTACTTCCTTGCACACTTTATAACTTGTTGAAAGACATGGCCCTATCATTAAGACAGTTAGCCAAAAATTATGGAATTTCTTGATGAACAAACATATACATGTCTTTTTTGTATTGATAGTTTCCTTAAAAGTCATTTGGGAAATATTTTTTAGTCCTTGAAGTCATATATGGATTAGTCAAAAGTTTTAGATTTTTCAAAAAAGCATTCAAACATTTGAAAAAGATTTATTTTGTTTTGTTTTAGTTATAAATGGGACCATTCCATTTTGCTAAAAAAAAATACAACATTACAACCATCAGGGTTGTCATAACGGATAGCATATTACTGTTCACAGATGAATCGGACCGATTAGGGCTGACCGGCTGCCAACTTCGGAGCCCTGTAACTTTTGCAAAAAGTACCCAAATTGGGCATATGAGATGTTTTTAGGTATCTAAAATTTTTGTAAATGCCGAAAAACATCTCATATGCTCAATTTGGATACTTTTTGCAAAAGTTACAGGGTTCCGAAGCAGGGTTGACAGGACGGTCGGACGTCCGGGACGTCCGGACGCGGGCCCTGTGTCCGCAGCGTCCGCTGACATTCGTGGTCCCGGCGGACGCAGCGTCCGCCGGGACCACCCCGTCTGCTTGTCCCCCATCCGCCCCGGTACGGCCGTCTGATCGACACGCGGACTGATGTGGTCCGCATGATCTAGGCGTCCACCTTGGGCCGTCCGCCCCGCCCCGCCCGTCCGCCTTCCGACGGTAGGAGGGACGCTGCGTTCACTGACGTTTAGGTTATGGACGCTATTTTAGGACGGACGGACTGATTTGTCAACCCTACTCCGAAGTTGGCAGCTGGTCAGCCCTAATCGGTCTGATTCGTCTGTGAATAGTAATATGCTATCCGTTATGACAACCCTGACAACCATACATAATCACATTAGAATCAAGAAACCAAGAAGTCTAAATGATAATGATTTCATTGTAGAAAAGAAGTATTCCTTGCATTCTAAAATACGTATGTAACCTATTTGGATCTCATCATTGATAGTTTTTTAAGGTTGTTTTGAGTAGGTTTTACAGAGATTTTTTAATGTCCAATAGTAGTTGGATTGCAATGAACACATGGGATGTTTGTCATTGATTCTTATGATAAAAAAACTTTGAACCTTCTTAGAATTTATGCTTTTCAAAATACGATCAATGACATTGCTATCAAGTGTTTTTTAACAAAATTGTAGACATTGAAGTTATTTGGGGACTAAGGGAGTATTAAACAAGGTTGACGAATCTCAACGTCCGCCCCCAAATAGCGTCCGTTTTTCGGACGTCCGGACGCACTAATGCTAGCGGACGTAGCGTCCCTCTCGCCGTCAGAAGGCGGACGCGCGGGGCGGGGTGGACGGGAGGCGGACGGCCAGGGCGGTCGGGTGTACAGACCAGATGGGGTGGACGGACAGGGTGGATGGGGCAGACTTCGCATTGCCATTAGTCATTAGAAAATTTTATATTGTTATGTAATTTGAATGTTACACAATAAAAAATGAATGCATCCACGTAAAATAAGATGTACATATAAAAATATTTTTATACGCAAATGAAAATATAGCATCTTTATATATAAATATATATGTATAAAAAAAATACATGAAAACATAGTTCCAATATCACTATTGAATCATATACGATCTTTTTAAGATCTAAATCTTTCACATTCTTTTTTGTTTTTAAACAATGAAAGGACCATTGTTTTTAAAAAACAAAATTCTCTTCAAATCCTACTTTCCACCGGATGGACCACTACCTTCTCCCAAAACAAAAGGAAAATCTGCTGTACCGAGGAATTTAGCAGATGATTGACGAGTTGACCGTTGTTGACTTGGACGGACTATTCGCCCTCTAGATTGAACTTCGATGTCCAGCTTATGAAATTGTTTCTTGGTTTCCGGAGAGAAGTCATCGTCCTCTTCACGCTTCCTTTTTTGTTTTCTTTTCGGTGATAAATCGACTTCGTCTGCCTTCAAGGTTCTCAAGTTGCTTTCCACACGATCTACCATCGCTTAAACAACTTCATCATCTCTTTTCCCTTGCCATACTGTGAAGTAGTCTCTATCCAATAGGAAAGCCTTCCAATGCCCTATAATATCGCCAATGTGCCTATCAAATGCTACTGCCACATCTACAGATGAATGTCTTGTGCTTGTTAGTCCATTTGTATCGTAGACAGTACGAACTTTTGCAGCCTCTTCCAACTTCGACAATAGAAGGGCCCTACCTACGAGGGTGTGGTCGTATGCCTTATATTGCTCATCGAACTCTTTTCCATGGTTCACCTCCATCCAACTGTTTTCTGGTCCTCTCTCCACTTTTTTATCTGAAAAACGAAAGAACTTTTCGTGTTGCAAGCTCCAATGTCCCCCCATGTTGCGACAAAACATTTCACGGGCCGCGTCATCTATGATTCCTCGAGCCTGCAATTCCACCTCTCTATTGTGAGTCATCCACACATCCAAATCCAATGGTTGCTGAGATTCCTCGTACAAATCATGCCTCTGTTCATTTGCATTCCACTGGATTGGCTTCCCCCAATGTTGATAATTTTGAAATTTGTACGGCGCTTGATCAAGAGGAAGATTCCAACGATTGTACTCGTGGCCTGGAGGCATAGCTTCCAAGATACCAAACATTTCGTAGAACCTAGCACTCAATGGACTATGACACTCGGCACACACCGAACGAATGAGTGATGCTTTCACAATGCAAGTGACATGGAAAGTGTGGTGACATTGGCCCATGGTTACCGTACCTTCCGGTCCGAAGAGGCCTTGGCAAAGGCTACAACAACCATCCAAGATTGGAGAGGCTGGATCACAAGCATGCACCACTCGCTTGTCTTTCACATTGATGTGTGCTGAAAGTGTGTTGTAAGGGACCCATCCTTCCTCTACTTCCAAGGCCTAATTGATAGGTGGAGCTTGGTCCTTTTTTGTGTGGTTTAACCGCTCAAACATGGCATCCATGTCTCCTCAACATGTGATCTCCGTATATCCCTTTGAAGGATGTTGGTCAAACATAGTTTTAAACCAACTCAAAGAACTTTGAATGGCATCGCAATTTTCATTCGACTCCATTGCCAATGTTTGAAGACTTGCCATTGCTCGAGATACTACGGAGGGTCTGTCTTGGAGTCTTTGTGCCCATGCTAACCATCGAGACTCCAAGTCGCTAGATGGCATAAACTTCTTCAAATCCAAGCACAATTGCAATCGATTCAACTCGGATTCAACGATTCCTTTTGCTTCAATTGCCTCCTCTAATTTATGCTTCAACTCTTCAAAGTCACAACTCTCCGTTTGCGTCTCCGCATTCACGTAAACGGATGAAAGCTTTTCCATTGATGGTTGTTGTGTCGCTTTTAATATGCTCATATCGTGACTTTCTTGTACATTCACAATGGCAGGGTTGTCGCTTGCTTCAGCCTTATCAAAAAGAAAAGAGAGCTTATCTTCACTCTCTTGAGTCTCTTGACTGTCTCCGAGTACAATCACTGGTGAGATTGCAACCTCACTTGGATTTTTGGAGGTCCCTTGCAATTCTGCAATCCGTTTATGCATCTTCATCAACTCCTCCATTTGCCTCAATGATTGTTGATTTAAATGTTCAACCTCACTCTCCGAAGTCTTTAATTTCAACTCCAACACTTTGCACCTTACTTCCACTCCTCCAAGGTCAGCAATTTTCTTCTCATATTTCACCAATTGTAATACGTGAACATCTCTTTCTTCGAAAAGTGGTCCGAAAGTCTTCGTGAGATTCTGAAATGCTATAGCACCTTTCAACATCTCTGGTGCCATGAAAGAAAACTCCTTGGCCAAATTCACAAAAGTCGAAGCAACTTTCGCTAAAAATTCAGTTGACATTGTCATCTTGAAAGCTATATCAAGTATATGTGCAACATTCTTTGGATCTACAAGTGGACTCATTGGAACAGCAGTAGTACCATCATCGGGGTTAGACGATCCGCCTATTTCTTCATGAAGGTTAACAAACTGAACCGAGAGCTTCAAAAGATTTTCCAATTGTTTTGGATTGGACAAGTCTTGCAAGGTTCGATGTAGAGGACTTGGCAATGCCGTTGTAAACGGAAACTCCTCCGCTCGCCTTTTACGCTCGGAACTCCATAATGAGGATATATTATCAATCGTCACGCCTTGTTCACGAGGCGTATGTACTTTGTCTTCTAAACTTAACGCTGGACTAGATTCAACGCCTTGATGCATAGGCGGAGATTTGTAGACCAAACTATCAAAACAATTGTTGGCTATCAGACTATCAATTGTAGCATTAGCCTTTGCCACTTTCTCTGCCAAGACTTTGTCTACTTTACTTTTTGAAGTTTCCCCACGTTTCGTGCAAACCTTGCCTTTATTTACAAACTCCGTTTGCGTTTGTGTTGCAACATTTGGTGTAAAGGTCAAACGCGTTGGAGCTGTAGAAAAGACTTCATCCTCCTGCGCCTCTACATCTTTCTCCACATCTTTCCCCACATTTTTCGAAGAGCTTTCATTGATTGCTTTTGTTGGAGATTGTACAGACCGTAATTCTTCAACATTTGAGGCTTTCTCCACACCATCCATTTTCACTTCAATAGTATTTTTTAATACTTTTTTTGTTTCTCCCTCTGAATTGTACAAGTCGGGAATGTCTTTTTGATTGGCTTCAAGTAGAAGTGGGCAAGCTGTTGTCGTCGGAAACGTGCTCCAATCGATCTTGCGCTCTAATATAAGTTCCGCGTAAACCATACACGCCACGCTATAATTAATATAGCCTTTGTTTTTGGGCTTGTTTCCGAATAGAACACGCCACACCTCCTCAGATCGATGGACAAAATGTTTGTTGTTGCAAGTCCATGGTTTACAACAAAAATCTCGTGTATGATTTTTGTGCGACTCCTGAGGCCACAACTTGTCAATGTGGTACATTTTAACATAAGTCCTGCACATTTTTGATGTCCAATAATCCGCATCTTCATCTTCCCACCCGCTCTCTGCTTTAATTGTAGGGTCATTTAAAATGTCAAGCCGAAGGTCATGCGTAGCCCCCTTCACTTTGCTCTTTTTCTTGGCTTCGCTTCCCAGAGTCACCCCATTCATATTTCGATCACCTTCGCCGTTCATGATTGCCAATTGGATTCAATAACCAATTGAAGTGAATAAAAAAATCTCACGTGATAGTCAAAAGTGATGGCATCAACCGCAACACAGTAACACAAGATAGAGGACCCCAACTCTCCACCCTGTAGGAGCAACTAGCGCATAAAGCAATAGTAGCACATCCAACTTGGCACCGAAGGAGAATTGAAGTGAGAAGAAATGAAAGTCACTCCACCCTTATAGTCGTCCGCCGCCGGACCTGCCCCGGACCGCGCGAAGCGGCCCCGAACCTCGCGTTCGCCGCGCGGACCGACAACGTCCGCTTCGGCAGCGGACGCGCCGTCCAACTGCCCAGGGCGGTCGGCGTGTCCAAAGCGCTTGGACTCTCCGCACTGTCCGCCTTCCGACACCGTCCGCGCTTTGGACACGCCGACCGCCCCACTTAAATACTGACCACCGACGGCGTCCGCCCAGCTGTCCATTGGTGCATCCTATGAGGCCATTATTATTCAAAAAGAGCTGTAACATTTCAAAAATAAAATAGCCTAATAATCACTGCTAAATGAGGATCAATGTAATTGATTTATCATTTTAAAAAAAAAAATGTAAACCCTAAACCCTATACCCTAATTACCCTAAACCTTTTCTTTTCTCCCCTAAATTGTTTTACGAATGAGGGGAATGTGGTTAAGTTGAATATGTTTGGATTATTTACTGATATTATTCCTCTAAATAGGTTTTGAGAAGATATGAAGATGGTGGGGATTTTTTTAAAGTTCATTAGGAAATCAAATGTTTTGTAAAAATAATCAATTCTATTTTCATTGTAAGCAAATGAAATTTTAAAAAAAGGCTCCAATACATAATTAGAATAACAGTTTAATGGATTTCAACCTCATGATATTTAATAAAAGGTTGTGATTTCTCATTAAAAGTGCATCACGATCTTCAAATGAACATCGAGTCTTTCATATTTTTTAATGAAATTTTGATTAGATTTGAAAACAAAGAAAAAGAATCAATGTTTTAACTTTCAAATCATGTATGGTTATATTTTTCCTTTAAAACATAGAAAAATTCGTTACTTGAGTTGGTGGAGTAGAATACATTATACACTTATACATGTGCTATATTTATTTTGAAGGGTAATTCCAATATTCTTATTTTAGATGTTTTTAAATATTAATTTTAAAAAAGAGGGTTCATTGTTTAAAGATCTAAAAAATTGACAAACATAATTTCTATTATAAATAGGAATTGAATTCGGAATTCGATTTTTGAAATGATTCAAATGAACAAGATATTGATTATAAAATATTTCTTTGTTTGAGTTTTCAAAATGAATTCACGAAACAATTGCAAACTTTTGAACTTAGGTATATGGTATTGTTTTTGGTTTGTACTTTGTAGAGTATAATACTTCAATTTTAATCCTAAATAAATGAAAAAACTCCACATGAATGAAATGTTTCTATGTATTGCACAAAGATTTCTACCAATTACTATGATAATTAAATACATTGTTACATTTCATAAAATATTCTACATAGAAAAAAAAATCATTTCAGTTTTCAATCATGATAAACGATGTCTTCTACTCTTTCTGTTATATGTTCATTTTGTATAACGTGTACATTGTACAATCTTTGAGAACAAGGTAGTTCATTTTTGGCTCTCATTGAAATAGAAAATATATTTGTGTTTGGATTTTGAAATCATTATGTATTCTACGGTCTTGCAAGAATGCATCTTGCTCCTTCCTTTGAATCCTTTTGATATTTTTTTTTTCCTTTGCTTTCTCGTAGGGCTTTTATTCTCTTGTTCTCTTCATTTGACTAGCCTATTTGGCTTGGCTCTTAGTTTTTTGTTTTTTTTAATGCAATGGTTTATGCATATGTTATAAAAAATATACATTATTTATTTAAAATTAATATATTGATGAACAAACGCATAAAGGCATTCAATGCTTTCACATTTAAAGTTATAAATCTATCATAAATCACTCTTGCAAATTTGAATGATTGAATTGCAAATTTGAAAATATAATTACAAGAGCTTTCAATTCAATCAATTGCACAAATTATAAATGTTGAAATGCAACTCGTATGAGTTTAGCATCTATAAAGATTAATTCATGCCATCCACATGCAATTTTCCAATTTAATAAAATGCAATTGAGTACTTCAATTTCTTTCATTCCAATTCTCCAAGTAACATTCACTTCATATCTTTCTCTATTTGTTTATCTATTTTTTGGGAACAAATGGAGAAACCATTTTTGTCTATATTTGCACATGCACTCTTATTTGATTAATAAAGAATAGATCTATGAAATATATAATCATTAATTTGTTCATGTTGATTTATCTAATATATTTTATGTATGTATATATATATATATATATATATATATATATATCATTAAAGGAGTATGAAAGACAAGATTGACAGATTGTGTTCGAATGTTGATTTTGAAATGATTTAGTACTATATCATTTATAAGAATATTATAATAGTGTTATGTTATAATATTCCTAAAACAATTGCAACAAATATTAAAATACATGCTAAATTAGGTTTGTTAGCCTACCAATTGTTCATTAATAGACATAATTGAGTAGCCCCCTTAAATGAAACATTCAATATCTAATATCTTACAATCCAAATGGTGGATTTGTCTAAAATTTTTTTCACATTTTTTCCAACTAATTTACTACAAGATGCTAAGGTTACATATGCCCCAAAATATTTTTCTTCTAAGACTTGATATTTGCACTACTATTGGCAATTTTGAAGTGTTTTTAGTGAAAAGAACTTTACGGATTAAACATCTATACCGTGAGATGTTGAGAAAAAAACAATTTGCTTCATTAGGTTTAGAGTTTAAGATGAGCAGTCCGCCCCGTCCACCCTGATACCTGTTGTCCTGTTGTAGATTTGTATATTAAGTAAAAACATATTATAATATGTTATATTGAGTAGCTTCAAGGTGACGCCGCTCTGACATCTATTTAAGAGGGTAGTTTGCCTTAGAACTTCATTACATTCGAGTAGTAGACTTTGTTTTCTACTTTAGAGTTAGAATGTCGAACTGGAGAGTTTTTTCTGAGTCTCAAGATGAAGAGCTTCAACCAGAGGTTGAATTCGAGCTTTCATTGTCACAACTACCAGATCAACCCCTTTTGGAACGGGATCTTGCTTTGCCACTTAGACATCCTCGAGATGAAGCTGGGCCTTCTAGACCGCCAAAGCAACCTCGCGTGGAGCGGCGATGGCACGGTAATCTTGATACCAATGCTCGTGTTTTGGTAATCTTGCTCCAAGTTGGGTGTGTTGAGCCAAGCACTCGGGAAGTGACTTTTGAAGCGAGTTATGAGGGCAAAAACATCGATCATTACTATTGTATGGTTCTGCCGGTGGAGGGTAGTCGTGGCCACCAACATTGGTTGGAAGGTCCAGTCAACCCCTTGATGAAGTCCGAACGTACAAATTACGTTGCTGCCACCATCAAACGCATTCTCAACTTTCTGCAGATGAAATAAAGCTGTGATTGGAACTCTAGTTTTTTATCTTTAGTGAGCATTTATTAAATGTTAGTTACTAATTTTATACTTTGAGTATTTTATTAAAATCACAGTGTGTGATTTTAAACGTTTAATGAGAAGTTAGTGTTTAAAAGTTAACTTGGATTTTAGAATAAAGGAAGAGTGTGAATGAGGATTTAGTTTGGCATCTTAGGTGGGGTCTTGGTAGGGGCATGGGCTGATGTGCCCCCACCCCTCACTTGAGATAGGGAGGAGAAGAGGGAAAAGATGCTTAGTTAGTGTGTGTAGGAAGGAATAGAGAAACTTGAGTGTGGAAGAAAATCCGAGACTTCGAGGAGTGATATCTCCCATTGTATGAGGATTTTGGTAATGAAATTTGGTGATATTGTTCCTTGTGAAATTGCCTTTCCAAAATGAGTTTGCAAGTTTGATTTGGAGTTAGGATGAAAAAGTTATGAGCGTTTGAATTTGAGGAGTTTTAGTGCTTTTCATGAAGAAAAGGCTGAGACTTTGTCAAGCCATAGCTAACGTTCAGTCCATCAAGTTGCAAGAAGGACTTTGGAAGTGTGTTCATCTTAATCTTAGCTTTCCAAAGAGTGATTAAACTTGAGATTTGGAGTTTGGAGGAAGAAGTTATGGAGGTGTGATGACTTGGAGGTTGGCTGCCACTTGTGAAGAGCAAGGCCGAAACTTTGGAGGGCCATAACCTTTGGTCAGTATAAGGATTTCTTTTGAAAATTTTATGAGTGTTATTTTATTTATTTATCTCTCTAAATAGCTATCACACGAGCTATTTGGAGTTTTATTGAAGAAATTATAGAGTGTAGAAGTTTAGAGGTTGAGTGGGTTTTCAAAATAGGAGACCGAGACTTTGTTGGGCTGTAACTTATGGACAAAGTTTTAGTTCTTAGTGAAATTTTCACATGTTGTAGCCGGATGTGTTAGCTTTTCAAATTGCTATCACACTTGTGTTTAGGGTTTGTAAGTCAAAAGTTATAAGAAGTTTGAAGAGGCAGTGGTTGGTTGGTGAGGAGGAGAAGAGCCGCCACTTTGTTTGCCTATAACTTTTGGACAGTAATTTAGAATAAAGTGAAATTTGGAGAGGTGTTAGGTTACTGGGTTAGCTTTTCAAAATGCTATTGAACTTAGCATTTGGAGTTGTGAGCCATCTGTGGCACTAGATAAAAGATCGCAGCTACTTTAGGGTACGGCTTTGAAGATTTCTCATTGTTTTTTTCAAAACATGAAGACTTGAAGATTGAAGACTTGAAGAGGAATGTTTTGGGTTTTTTTTATATGTATGTGTGGGATGTGGCTTTGTTATTCCTAGTCTGATTTGGAGGCTCGTTGTCTTTTATTTCCTTTTGCTTTGTAACCCTGGTTGCGGGCGGTTTGGATAAAACCAAGATTCAACCCCATTTATTGTCGTGGTGACGAAGTGGGGTTAATGGCCCACATGGTCGAGACTTGCTTGTTCTCATGGTCTGGAGTTTTGGCCAGTAGACCGTGAATTTGAAGTTTAGGATCCTATCATTTGGACGGTAGCTCGTGTCTACTGTCTCGTTTTACCCGTCCCGTATCCTGTGGTTTCTTATCCCTTCCTTGACCCTTATACCTATCTAGAGCCTACACAGAATAGGCCAACGGGCACCGTTTGAAGACTGAAGATTGAAGAAGACACTAAGTATACAATCAACAGTTGCAGCCAAACACCCCGTGTGTTCCTAAAGCGCGCTCCTCTCTACCCGACACCGTCCGCCCTGTTCTCCGTCCACCCTGTTCATCCCGTCCGCCGCGATATCCGTCCGCCCTGTCTGCCCCGACTGTCCCGTCCGCCCCGATACCCGTCCACCCTGTCCGTCCGATCGGGCGTCTGCCTTGTCCGCTCCGTCCGCCCGGTTACGGCCGTCCGATTGACACGTGGACTGATGTGGTCCGCATGATCTGGACGTTCACCTCGGGGCGTTCGCATATATATCTGGGGAGGCGGACGGTTCATTCCGAACAATCGTTCTCTTTTGGAGTGGGCGGATCAGTGCATTGGAAGCTCTACGCGCCCCTTCCGCTTTGAGTGAACGATTGTTGTGGCATTGTTACAAATTTTCACAAAGTTCAAGTTTGTAAAATTTTAATTAATTAATTAAATCAAAATTTTGGTTCTTAAGCTTTCTAATTGTTTCATTCTCTTTTCTTCGGCTTCATCATGCCGAAAGATAGAACACCCAAAAAAAGTAGTCGAAAGGGAAGACCCCAATTGTTCGATTGGGATGCTTGGGCCGATCCATTGTGCGTAGGTGAACCAGGATGGGAAGAAGAACCAACAAGAATGTGGAATTGCTCAATGTGCAAGAAGTATGTAAAAATGACTTACATTCAAAAACTTTGGCGACGTAAACGTATAGAGCACCAAGCGCCGCGTTGGGAAGGACAAATGTCTACGTGCCAAAGTGAGCACTTCAAACAACGATACACACAAGTGCATCGAGTTCTTGGCATTAAAAGCGCCAAACCAAATATAATGAATTATAATGTTATGGCAATGGTTTGGGCAGAGATTGTACTCCACAAGGACGTGGACTAGCGTACCGCTACAGGTCGCAATGTAGAGAACTATACGCGCACGGATGCTGTTATAGATACACAGTGGAGGGACGCAAGCGATTGCATGCCAAAGTGATCCAATTGAGGTTATCTACAACAACCTTCAGTTGTTCTACGAGATGCTGAAGATGCGTGGACAGATGACGATGATGACGATAATATGCAAGCGCCTATCACATTTGCAGTTAGGCACGAGCGGGTAGAAGAACGAGAACGAATTGAATTCGAACAACAAATGCAAGAGGCAATACGTAGAAGCTTTTAAGATCGTGGATGGCAAGATAGGCATGGTGGGTCCTACGGACATGAACATGGAACGCGAGAATCTGAACAAGGAAGAGGTGGTTCATACTCTGGTTACGATCCTCAAAATAGATATGAAGGTGGAAGAGGGAGCTATGGATCCACGCATTATGGTGGTTCAAGTGCAGTTGGTTCTCGTTATGGCACTCCCCCTGAAATTGGTTCTCTAGGTGGAACAGATAGCTATGGCAACACGCACTATGGTAGGTCTACTGAATCTGGTTCATATTATATGACGCCCACTCAAGTGGGCTCTGAAGGTAGTGGAGGAAGCCATGTAACCCCGTAGTATAGTTGCTCTCTTCACGGAAGCGCCCAATACTATCCGGGATCAACTAGAAGTGATTCATACGGGCATCATAGGGCCTCTTATTACAGGGCTTCAAATGAAAGAGGATCAGAGCCTACTACTCCGGTTCCTCCTCTCACTTTTGGAGGTTCAAATTATGGACAAGGAAGTGCACCGAGTAGATATCACGGAAACTACGGAGGTGGTCCGTTCATTGGAGTACAAAGAAGAGGTAGCGGTCAACAATTTGAGTCCGATTTAGATTCCGAATAAAAAAACATGCAAGTATATAGTGAGCATGTATTTGCTCAATTTTCTCATTTTTACTCTCACGACAAGTATAGAGCACTAGATTGGTAGAAATAGTACAAAATTTTAAATGAATAGAACAATTTTGAACAACAATTTTGTTCACTTTTTCAAAAAGTGTTGTGTAATAGTGTACACCAAGTATGTATGTAGGCAAGCATATTGTTGAAGACATCATTGTATTATTTTATAATAGCGTTGATGTATAAGACTATAAGCGACTTTGATAAATAATAAAAATATGAAGAAGAAATGTAATTTTGTAAGAGCCATATAATGTCTATTTTTGAATTTAGCATTCGAGGTTAAATATGTACTAGTATGGTGTGTATTTTGAAATTATTGTTGTGTGTTTATTACATTTAGAAACTCGTAAATGATAACAATGTATTTCTAATTAATTTATGAAAGATTGAATTATTTGAATATTTGAAATTTTTTAATTTTTCATACAACGATTGCTAAAAACTAAAATGATTTCTTATTTGTATGAAGAAATGCCCAAATTAGACAATTAGTGATTCTTCACTTCTTCTTTAGATTCTATTTTCAAATATGGAAAATAAATCGGATCGGGCGGACGCTTGATTTGTCCGCCCGTGCCCGTCCGATCGGGTGGACGGGGCTCGAGGATTTCGGGGAGTCGGACGGCCGATGCGTCCGCCACCCGCGGCCCGTCCAATCGGGCAGACGGTTTGGGGCCGTCCGCCACGACCCGTCGGATCGGGCGGACGCGGGTGTAGGGTTTCAGGGAGGAGGACGGCTAATGCGTCTGCCAGCCACGGCCCGTCTGATCAAGCGGACGGTTTGGGGCCGTCCGCCGCTGCCCGTCGGATCGGGCGGACGACAGATTTGTCCGCCCGTGGCCGTCCGATCGAGCGGATGGGGCTCGAGGGTTTCGGGGAGGCGGACGGGCGATGCGTCCGCCACCCCCGGCCCGTCCGATCGGGCGAACGGTTTGGGGCCGTCCGATGGGGCGAACGGGCCGTCTGCGCCTTATAAGATGGGCGGATGGGCCGTCCGCATTGTCACTTTTGCTTTGCCTCTTGTGAATGCAAGGTGGAGCGGAGAGCTTGGTGGTTCATTCTCCATTGGCTCTTTTCCGAGGTAAGGCAAGAGTGGTTTATTGGGGCCCCCTTGTTGCCAATTTTTTGGACACTTGCGCGTGAATTCAATTTCAAATTAAAAAATTTGATCTATATCAATTTCATTTGTGACGATGCCGAACGGGAAGAAGAAGGTTGCGAAGCTAAAACATGGAGAGGGACCATCAAACTTGGAGGTAGCTCGTCAAAGTCCTTCAGAAGAATGCAAGAAATTCATGATCGAGCGCATCGTTCAATTTTATGAATCGGAAACAACATTGTCTTTAGACAATAAGTACATCAGATATCAAGAGGAGTGCGTGTCTAAATTCAAGGTAGACATGAAACAAATGTTGTTGGACGCATTGAATGTGGTGAAGTGGCATGACGAAATGCATAAAATGTACTTTACCAAATGTTTAGAGAACAAGGTTCATGACGCTTTGTGGAATTCCAAAGTCATTTTGGTTAAATATGGCAAGGAATATCGACCCAATGATGCCCAGTTTGAAAAAGTGATTCTGAAAGCGGACTTGTTTAGGGGGCGATGTGCTCCATTCGCCAAAAAACACAATCGAGTTGGTTCAATTGGTTGGTGGAAAAGCAATAATGAAGTTCCTGAAGCGGAAAAGAACAAACGGCACATCATAGCACTTCCAGATACAGCACGCGTGATTGCTGTTGATGATAGAACGATGAGAGGTGGATATGCAACGATTCGAAAGGTTCGTATTGAAGGATGTTCATGAATACTTCCTTATTGGGAGTTTGCGGCGAAGAAATCCATTCACCACTAAACTCAACTCGATCTTGCAAAGTTAGAACATCAAAACGAATCAATGGCTGTTCGAATTCCACACGTGGATATAATACGATTTGCTGCAGTGCACAGAACGACTTATGAAGGTTATGCATATTGGTGGAATGGTGGAACTCTTCGACAAATGTTGAATATGGATAAGGACTATCCAGACAACATTCAAATTCGTTTGATGGTTACAAATCCAACCAAAGAGGAGGTTGTAAAAGCTCACCATTTCGGGCGATATCGGAAGAAGCGCACGGAGTTGACATGGGCGTTTATGCATATAATGTATGCAATGCATCTTGCTGGACATTTGCACAATGATCTTTCTCCGGACAACATCTTGTTGCATTTTCCAGAGGATGAGTCATGTGTATACATTGGAGTTTGCGATTGGGGCATGACCACCTTAGCTTCTCAGCCAATGAAGTCTTTGTACACATTCACATCAGCAAATGAGATGAAACAAGCTTTGCGGAGGAGATGGTAGGTGGATCCACGTATTGCATATTTGCATAAAACAGGTGCAGATGTGGAAGTCATTCCGATGTATTCACGTAAGTCGGAAGAGTATGCCATTCGAAAAATTGCTCGGCGGATGAATGGAAACAACATGTCAGAGGCGTATTTCAACGTGCTACTTAAAACACCTAGTGCGCCACAATTTGCCTTTCATGACTTTGCAAAAGTGTTTTATGCTTACTTGAAGCGCATTTTTTCGAAGACTGACGATGAAAATACTAGTTTGGCCCATGTGATTACGCGATTTTTTAATACATATCGTTGGCCGATGCGAGATGAATATTTTCGCCATTTATATTAGATTGGTAGTGCAGAAGTAGTAGTTGAATAGGTTATATAGGCATTAAAAATTAGTTTAGAAATATAGAGTTGGAATGAAAAAAATTATATGTGCAATTAGCCAAATGTTCACAATGTATAATATTCTACATTAAATTGAATACATTTTGCCCATATTGATTATATTTGTATTTGTGTTGATCTTGATTTTTTAAATAGTATATATATATATATATATTTGAAGTCACAAACTTTTTTAGTTTGCCTTTTGAAAATGAATTGTAATTTTTTCATAGTTTCAAGACTATCATGGATTCGTGGTCAAACTTTATAATCTTTTAACTTATAAGAGACATTGTTTTAATAACAAATCGTGAACCATTGCACTTCATTTAACATTTAATTGTTTAAAGATTAAGGGAGTGACCGCGGGGCAGTTTGGGTAGGGCGGTCGGGGAAAATAGGGCCGTCTAGGCGAACGGGACAGACAGGCGGGGCAGATGGGCGGGGCGGATGGGGCGGTCTCGGCAGACGCTGCGGACACAGCGTTCGCGTTCAGACATCCTGGACGTCCGGACGTCGTATCAACCCTGGTATTAAAAAAACCTAGTGGCATACATCTGGATGGGTGGTCGAAGATATTTGGGGATTGACGGAGTATACTAAAAACCTAGTAGCTTACAACTAGGTTGGAGGTTAGGGTGAAATGTCAGGCCCCCTCGTTTGTGGCCTAGGAGGATTGACCCCTCTATTGCCCCACTAGTGGATAAATGTCAAAATTGTCCCCTATTTTGTACTACTTAAAATTTGTATTTCATCATGTCCCTGTACTAGTTATGAGGTCTCTGAATGCAAATATGAATTCAAAATTTGAAAATTTTATCATATGTGGCAAATACAAAATTTCAGAGTTTTTTACATGGGGCAGTAGAGGGGTCAATTCTCCTTGGCCCCCCGCTCGCCCCCCTAAGTCATTCTAGGGGTGCATGTAAATTAAAAGACCTCCTATTTTGTTCTTGATTAATTTATCTTCTAAACTCCTCCCGTAGCTGTTGTGGGATTTTTGATTCCAATTATGAATTCAGAATTTGCAAATTTTATCATGTGTGACAAATAAAAAATTTCAGTGTTTTCCCTCGGGGACGACCCGGGTGGGGTACGGTCCGCAAGTAAAAGCCAGCCCTCTCTCTCTCCTTCCTTGGAAGTTCTTCCTCTCCCTTTCAGGTGTTTTCTGCGTTTGCCGAAAAATGGTACAGTAATCCGTAATTTCCTTTGTCTAGATCGCACCACATTCCTTATATTCCAGGAAACAGCCAGATCCCTTCCAAGTTTCAAATCACAACACCATCACGGGCACTATCACAGTCCTTCTCACGCTCCCTGCAGAGCCTGATCGAGTCGTATCGATCAACCTCTTTGGGTTATTTCTTTGGTTGTACTTAGTTCTCTGTCCTGAGCCCCTACTTGGGTTCCGACTTGCCGGTCCTTTACTAGCTTCTGTGCAAACTTGTTGAGGTATCTGCAAGTTAGTGGAGTGGTCATTTCAGTGCAGGACTTTCAATTGAATTAGCGGTGGAGTCTCGAGTTTTTGTCGATACAGTTTGGTGCCCGGTTTGGGGATCGGGAGAGATGACTCGAGCTCCGTGTGGAGTGGATGAGAAAGGAGATGGGCTGAAGAAGGGGCCCTGGACACCCGAGGAAGATCACAAACTGGTGGCGTATGTTCAGAAGCACGGTCACGGGAGCTGGCGTTTGCTGCCTCTCAATGCTGGTACGTGTGGATCTCCTTTGAACCTTTCTTTGGTGTTGCTAGGTAGAAGGATGTAGTTACATTAGTTGCAGATGTGGGAAATGTGGATTCAATTGCAGGGGGTTCAAATATTGTGTTTAGAGCTGAATATGAAGCTCACCATCTGGTCTGGTTTCAGGTCTTCAGCGATGTGGGAAGAGTTGTCGATTGCGGTGGACAAACTACTTGCGGCCTGATATCAAGCGAGGCCGATTCTCACAAGACGAGGAACAGATGATAGTTCACCTCCATGCAATTCTCGGCAACAGGTACTAGCTACTTTCCTACTGTACGATCCTAGCTCTCAAGAATGGATCTCTAACCATGAAATGCATGCAATGAACTACTTTCGATGATTACATGGATGTCCCACCTTCTGAATTAGTCTACGATGTCAGTTACTTACTGCTTGGAACCCGTGTTGTTGTAGATGGTCCGCCATAGCAAGTCACCTGCCTCGCCGCACAGACAACGAGATTAAAAACTACTGGAACACACACCTGAAGAAGCGTCTAGTCCAAATGGGCATCGACCCCGTGACACACAAGTCCACCGAAGCAGAGCAGCTGGTACTAGACAGCATCATTCCCGGTCTACGTCCCGTGGTGTCCTCCAACCTTACGCACATGTCACAATGGGACTCCTTCCGTGCTGAAGCTGAAGCTCGTCTCTCTGCTCAGTCCACAAGCTCGGAGTTACTGCGCGAACCTCCAAACCAAGGCGCAACATCCACAGCTTTTATGAGCTCCTGGAAGGCGCAAATCGCGGAAACGCTTCGACCGAGCTTCGGTTTAGTGGAGCTTGACAAATCCACTCCAGTCAACTTCCAGACGTTTCTGCAAGACTGGGAGTCGTCGTTGCAAGGACGAACCTCGCCGACAATATTCTCCACTTACGGCTCCCCCATTGAAGTTCCTGATTTGAGCTCGAATACTCCATCTGGTGCTGTGTCGCCACAGTATGATCCCCATGCCCAAGTCTGTCTTCCTATGTTTCCCACGTCGGCAGCGATCACTGAGCGGTTATTACAGTGCCGAGACTTTGATACCAGTTTTGCTCTGGAGACGGACAGTCCGTCGTCTTTCGAGTTTGCAGGGATGTGTTGTGGTGACAGTGAGAGCCAATTCTCGCCCACCAGTACATTACATGACCATGATTCTTCTAGTTCGTACACGGGTAGTCCTTGCATCGGTAACTTCGACGTTCAGGTGCAGGAGCTGATGTTTCCACAAGAGTCGTTTTGGTCGCGGCAGCAAGTGACAATGGCGGACGCTGGGTGGAGTTTCAATGGCGTGAATCCAGTTATGGACATGGCGAATGACATTCCCATCCCCCGGTTTGATTCTTTGATGTGAAGAAATTCTTGAATATTCTTGAACCCAGGTAGAGTAGTGCTGTTGGAGATTATTAGAATTAATGTTGTCGACTGATGACTACTACTATTGCGTCCCACTGATCGAAGAGATACAGCCCAGTGAGTGATGGCGACCATGTGAAAACACCAAATTGGAGAGCTGCGATGGCGTGGGCGATTTGTGAAAAAAACAAGTTTTGTAGATAGTTGAGAGTTGGAGATTTCTTTTTCTGGGGTTGACATTTGCCCAAGCTATTAACTAGGGACTTGAATGCTCCTTTGTGTAACGCCATTTTTTTTTTGTCTTTTTGAGAAACATCATTCCGATCTGACAAAAGTTACAAAACTGACTCTTCATGCATGTTCCAGTGGGGATGATTTTTGCTATCAAGTATTGTACATGCTGTAGTGACACATAGAGATTAATCTTTCACGTTCATCATTATGCAATTCTGTGAGTACATGTGAATCCTCTTGTAAGCTCCAGATGCCAGTTTGGCCGGGATTCATCACAATCATCAGTGATAAGAAGATGAGCTTGTTTTTTCTGGACATCAGTCACCGCCCTTTTCACCCATTCACATGTCACTGCAGCAATTATCCACAATCATTGATGTTCAGATGAAAAGGCTCTTTACTTTTTCATTTGAGACCCCCAAAACGATTATAATAAAAATGGTTTTGGCAACTTGGAAGGGTAGCTGTCGGATCAGCGGAGCTAATTGGGAGATTAAGCTTGAGGGATATTATCTTCTGTCCTTGTCAGACACTCGTCTTTAAATCTCAACTTGGAAGCTAGTCTTGAAATCTAGACGCCCCTTTTTTTCTCAAACTGAAGCTGGAGCTCTTAATCAATGCAGGCAATATGCGTTGCAGTAAAATCTGACTTCAGGGAGTTAATCCGCCTTTTCTTCAACCGAAGTCACTCACTCCTCCACTTGCTCCATAGCCACTGCATTGCTCACTCAACCCCTAAATGCCACCCTACAGATGATGTACTTCCTTCAACTAATGTTCATTGAAGAAGATTTAAGGAAGATAATAGAATATACCAATAGGGGTGTTTTTTCTTACATTTTATAGCCACTCAAGTCATCATGAATATTGAAGTTCTAGATCTTCTCAAAATGCCAAGGGAAAGGGTTGCATTTTGAGAATATTCACAATTTAATAATGTCTTTTTGTTGCTCTCTCATTAGAAGATTTTGGGGGCCTCCGGGTGTTTGCGAGTTATCACAGTCTATGATCGCAAGAAACAAGTTCGGCGCAGCGGTCTGGCGTGGCCGAGACCTTGCCATGTCATTGACCAAAAAATTAAATTAAATTAAATTAAATTTTTTTGCATTTGGAGAATAAAATTTTTATTTTTATTTTTTTTATTTAATAAAAAAAATTCTAACAACGGGCCGTTTCCCTCACTGCGGGGGAACAAGCAGGGTTGACAAATCTCAACGTCCGCCCCAAAATAGCGTCCGTTTTCCGGATGTCCGAACGTCCGAATGCTAGTGGATGCAGCGTCCCTCCCGCCGTCGGAAGGCGGACGGACGGGGCGGACGGGTGGGGGCGGACGAGGATGGACAGGCGGACGGGCGGACGGATGCGGGCGGACTAAGGCGGACGGCGTCCGCGAATGTCAGCGGACGCTGCGGACACAACGTCCGTGTCCGCACGTCTCGGACGTCCGGACGTCCTGTCAACCCTGGGAACAAGCCCAAAACAAGCTTCTGGACCCTCCAAAACTCTTCTAATGCTTTACAGCTCCTTTGTTCCCTCTTAATTTTTCTCATAGGATAAAGAGGAATCAAAGATCAATCCTTTCTTTATTTTTTCTCTTGAAAAGCCACAAGTCATAATCAACAAAGTTCAATCTTCTAGTTCAAATTCCTAGCTTTGCCCTCCTAAAAGATGGGTACACCCAAAATTGCACCTTGCCTAAAATTTCCATCATCACTTTCCAAAATGCACACATGTTGAAGAAGCAATTTTAGAACATCTTTCAAAAAAAGCTTTAACCTTTCGTAAGTTTTGCATATGATATCCAAATGTCAAGTTTTCTAGTATATTGGAACCTCCTTTCACTAGGCAACAAGAATACATGGAAATCCGTCTAGTCTAATGATAGTAACTAGATACAATAGCAAAAAGTGGTGGTTAGGAGGGACCGATCTTTAATACCCACATTCTAATGGGAAGAAGAACCAATTCTCTACATGAATCTACGATAATGACATTCTAGAAGAGTTTTTATAACTTCTTATGAATTTTTTAAAATTAAATTTACTAGCTCATGGGGGTTCATGATTGTGAGTATGAAGTACCAAAAGATCAGAGCTACCTCTCAGTGAGTTAGAACAAGTTGAGGCGTCTGTAACAGGCACATCATAGCCCACTCGGAGCTTTCATCGTCCTTCCACTACTTGGTACTCTAAATATCATTATCATCCGTATAGTGAATTGGTACCAGATTTTTTAGCATCTTCACAGTTCTGAATATAGCACTGTCACTTCCCCCATCATCCGCACAAACTGCAGACGAAAATAATGTCCTGGTCGGGATTCAAATTCTTTTCCCCTTGCAATGGAAGAACCTTTCATTTGTGTCAAGCAATAAAATTAGAAAAAATAAAAATAGAGAATTAGCATGTCCTTAACCAGGGCTAGGCCGGAAACCGAGGGCCAGTTCTGATTGGTGGTGATAACAATCTCTATTATCTGTAGCTAGTTCTCTACCACCCTACATGTAATGCAAGGCACAGAATCATCATCCTGCCTTCATCTTGGTTATTAATTGCACTTGGCTACTGTACTCTGATTCCAGGCTATTAATGTATCACATTCTCTAATAGGCTCGTCAAAAGTTACGTAGAAAATCCTGAGCACTGATAGGAGGCTTTTCGAAGCAAGATTATTTGATGATCTCTAGAGGATTGCGGTACTTTATTTGCCTATCGATCTGACGAGTTGAGAATTTATAAAGTTAATTATTGGGTACTCCTCCAGTAAACTTGAAGGATTCGGGATTCGGGATTCGGAACCTGCACTTTGGCGAGAAGAGCTGTACTTTCCCTCCATTCCAACTATTGATAGCCATCACAGACTATTAAAGTATTTGTCTTCGAGGACCGATTCAGGAGGGATTCTCAGCCGCCTTGGCTGTGCCAGCAGCCAATTCTTCTCCCATGTAAAATTTGGTAGACTGACAAGGAGTCTAGGAGATCGAGCGCTGTATTTTGAGACTCCGTCCAATCATGAATGACAGATGCGATGAAGTGGGGCAAGCCGCAAGTCGACCTTTCTAGCCGGCCCAATTCATGGATTGTGTTCTGGAGCTTCCGAAGCCTGGCATAATACGGCTGGTGTTTCCAAAATTAAGAAAAAAATGGAACTGCAAATTAAGAATAAGACGAACTGAAGGGGGCGGGGGCGGGGCTTCCGAACCTTCTGGTAATATATAGCCAGAGTGTGTCCAACTTTAGGATTGTGAGGCAGGCGAGTCCCAAGCCATTGGCCGCGTCGAGGACTTAACTGCAGCTTTTCAGGAACCACTCGTTCGCTCATTCAAAGTGGCACCCTAAACTCGGCGATGAATCGAACTCTGCATGTCTGTATGACTGTATATGAAATGATCGAGGTCGCAAAATAGTGCCGAATGAAAGTGAGTTTTTGACTTATTCGAAGTGTTCATCGCACTAGCTAGGCTAGGGGTTGTGATTATTAGTCATAGATTAGCTCCTCCTAGACGTCATCGATCGCCACTCTTGTTTAAACAGCCTGGGGAAGGGATTAACTTAAAGGGGATAATTAGAGAGAGGCATGGGCTCCGTCGCCCAAGACTGGTTCCTGGAACTAACTAATCAAATTGCACTGAGTTCCAGCACCCAAATAAGGGTCTGACGCTTTTCAAGAAAAAGAGGGGGATTCCATGTTCTCGAAGGAGGCTTGCATGTGTGTTGCGAATTTGGGGATCTGGAATGCGGGGTCCAAAAGTGCAACTGAAATTAGCTTGCGACATCGCCAACCTTTAATGCGGAACTGCGGAAGAGTGGGTGTTGCAGATGATTGCCAAGGATGCGCTTCGGATGACTCGATCGAGAACAGTCTCATGAACTGCACTGCTGGGTTCCAAAATTTCAAAAAATCTGGGCTGCTGGGTGCGGCCATGTGGGCTGTATGTGCCAAATTTACAACGGAAGAAATGAAAAGTAATGTACCCGGTGACCGCCATTTGAAGGTTCCGCGTTTCCATTGATAGGAAGTGAGTGGTCCCTCAAAATCATTACATTGGATAATAGCCAGGTGATGGTCCTGGGAAGGCAGTATTACCCTAAGTGAAGGTCAGATTTGACACTCTGAATTAAGTCATTTTGGTAGTTTGGTATTAAAAGAAGTGCCACATGTCACCTTGTGATTGGTGTGAGGTGATGTGAACTCCTTAGAATTTGACTTGAAAATTCAATGTTGGCACCTAAGTGCTAAAGCAAACCTAGTCACATTCTAGAAAGTCTTAGCCTGGCCTTTTGGAGGGCCATTTAACTTTTGGGTGAATGCAAGAAACACTAGTATTATTTTGTATCACACTTGTAGTTTTTAAGTTGTGATTAGCCATATCTTTTGTAGATTGAATCCAATGTACTTGAATTTTTTTTTTATGAAAATAAGCATTTAGACAATAATTAAAAAACTAAATTTTCAAAAAATTTCAAAAATCATTTTATATTTAAATTTCAATTAGCTAATTTGTCACACTTTGTGGTTTAGGATTTTTTTAGTACTAAGGACTACCCAAAATTAATGATCTAAAGCTGAAATTTTTGTGCTCCATTCCTACACTAGAGAGGCATGTGCCTACCAAAAAAAACTTTAAAAAAACATTATTTTATGTCCTCTACATTCATGCAAACATGGCTCCCTTGCGCATGTAATTTTGAACATTGAAAATGGTTTCAAGATCATTTATGTAATGAAATCTATTTATCATGAAGTCTTCTCAAATTGCCAATTGTTAGTTTCTTTAAAAATTGTCTTCCCTGTTTTTTACAAATTAAAATGTCAAAGTACCCATTTTCATGAGATTTTGCACTTTTCTAGTTCTCCTACTTAAAATTTTTTCTATACTTTTCCTTCCTAGGGTACCTTCTCCTTAAAGGTTTATACATTAAACATATTTTTCAAATTTTTTTCAAATTTTTTTCTAATTTTATAGTACTACTAAATAAATCATGAGTATTGTGGCCAATGCAACCAAAATGGCCAATGTTTCTTGCATCCACCCTTTTGGCAAATGTACAAAAGCAATGAATCTTTTTAATAATGAAAAATAAATAAATAATAAATGTAATAATCATTTTTAATTGAAAATCCGATGAAGCAGAAAATTTGACTTTTGCCAATAGTTTTGCAGTGAGACAATTTTTGCCAATAGTTTTTGTAATTATACAATTACATGCAATCAAATAACCTAACTAAGGCCTGAATTTTTCTATAATGACTTACCAAGTATGCTCTGTTTGATGCTTGGAAGGGACTATATGAGTTATTTCAAGTATTGAGGTTCATGGAGAAGGCTATGTATTAAAACAATTTATTCATTGTAGAAGTCTCTTTTTCAAGGATGCAAAAGGGATTTTTGCCTCATTGGTAAGCAATGCTAATATGCTATGATATCATATTGGCAAAATAGAAGGTCAAAGTTTTAGATGGCTTATTTGTGTCACTCTTGGAAGACTATATGTGATTTTAAATCAATAGCAAGTGTCTTAGTGTGCAAAAGCAATAAGAATCTTCATCATTGCTAATCCAATTAATTATAGAAGAAAAAATAATTAGGTTTAGTAGAGTTGTCAAATCCCTCCTAAAATGTAATTTTTCCCATTCCAAAGATAATCTTTTGGTGATTCATATTATTAATTATTAAAAGATTTTTAGGAGGCTTGGAAGGCCATTTCAAGACCATTCTTGGCATTGTTCCCTTGCCAACCAAAGAATAGCCATTGTCAAAATTATTATTATTTTAATTGAAAAATTGAAAAAATTTGAAAAAAAATCATATAATGTGGCAATCACCGTGCCACGTCATACTATTGTTGTGGCAAGTTTCCACAATCTGAAAACCTCAAAGAACTTGTAGCCCTCCAAAGTAGCTAAATTTTTTCTAATGTCTTAAAAGACATTTCATGTAGACCTAAGCTTAGTCAAACTTCATTAAATTTTTTCATTAAAATATATATTTCAAAAATTTGATATTTTTCACATGTAATATTATATGTCTAAATTTTTTTTATAATTTAAAATATCAAATTGAATTTTATATAATTTTATATAATTTTTTTGGAAAAAATAATAGTAATTACAAAAATGCTTAAAATATGATGAAGTTTTATAGAAAAATTGAAATAATAGTATCAAACATCATAGTGTAATTGATGTACTCTTGGGATTACATCAAGAGAAATTTGATAGAAAAACTTCGAAAGTGTTGTATTTTCACCTTTCACAATGCTATCTTCAAAGTGTTACAAAAATTACAATTTTAACAATTTTGAAAAAAGTTTAGATGGAATAAGACGTAGATTATTTGAGTGACATTGACTCAATTAAGCTTTAAAACATTTAAAATCAAGAACCATGTGAAAATTTAGATTTTGACTTTCAAAATGCCTATAGTATGTGCAATGTCCTTTAAAGGTTAATTGCATACTTTCCATTTGAAAATATTAGAGTGAAATTATTTGGTATACCTCTTGACATACTCTTACCATAGATGAGTAATTATAGATGCTACTATAAAACACAGTTTGACCAAATACAAGACCAATAGACCTAAAAATACTACCTAGAATGTGCTCATACTTCATTCACAAGTTCTTATGAATGATTGTGATTTTCAAAATTTATTGTTTAGAGATGTAAATACATGTCTTCTATTGTAGATTTTTTGCATTTTTTTTGTTTGGGGCTTAAAATTACCACCACTTTCTGAAGAAAAAGTGAAAATCTGAAAATCTCCCCTATTTGTCCGCTATTTTCAATTGTCCAAGATTATTGGACTAGAACATCAAGGTTGTCTGAGAGTTGACAGTGAATCCTTAAGGTAGGAGGCTCAGAAATGGTGCATCTATGGGCTGGTCTCAGTGGTCTGCCTTTCCCATGTGTTTTTTTAGATGGGAATATTTTTAGATCATTTTTCAGACTAAGAGAAATTGATGTAAAATCTAACCTAAGTGGTTTCGTATTTTTCCAAAGATTTTTGAATTACTTATGAATTTTCAAATGAGTTAGGTCATAAGTCCCTGTTTGTGACCCTAGGTCTTTCATAAACGGTTCACTTGCAATTCCAAATAAAAATGGGGAAAATAAAGAGAATGATTGGTTCTTGCAATTAATAATGTTTTTTTTTCCTTGGTTCAATTAATGAATATACTAGTCAATTTCAGAACCAACTCATGTCCATTTCACAGCCACCTAGGGTCCATTCTTAATGCCCGCACCGTTTTACAGCCTCCTACCTTACAATGCAAGTATTATCAAGTTGGATAGTGAATGGAAATTTTGTTTTGTTTTTCTTCAGCACAATTTTGTGCTTTTTTCAAGATCTTTAATCTTTACATTTGTTGTGGTTCATATTGTGTGCACTGTTGCAATCCCTTTTGAACTTAGAGGTAATTAAAAGTGCTCTAAAAATGACCTCTAACACAAAGATACATTTTGTTTTCTTCAATGTATCAATCGTGTACTGTACATTGGAGGGGGCACTTTTAGTGACCGTTGGGTTTAGGGTTTAAAAAATTTGGAACTAATGCTACCAAGGTCTAAAAAAACAATGAAACAACTTGGGTTCAATGCCAATTCCATTTTGCTTCCTACAAAAATCAATTGAAAATTGTTTCAAGGAGTTTAACTTCCTCTAAAATGCACAATTAGTTCTTGAAAGGTCACTTAATTTAGAGTTGTGCTTAAGTGTAACATTCCATCTTAACTTGTGTAGAATCATACATGTTGAGCCGATTTGAACCATTCAAAGACTTTTGCATAGCATAGAAAAAGAATTGGAATTTTTCATCTTGCATAATGAGCACTTAGTCCTCACACGATCCCAATCAAGCATACCAAAGTTGAGTTTCAAGAAACCAAAATTCCATTTTGGGTGAATTTCTAAAGTTAATTTTCATGGTTTTACACAATATTTTACTGAAAAAAATAAGTGATGACCTTTTCTAATTCAATTGCATAGATATGTAGGAAACATCTATATGCACCTCTCCCCTTCAACAAGCATCTTCAAATAATTATTCACAATTCTTTTTATAGAGATTTCTATGCACTATAAGAAACCAAAGTTTATTGATGTCAAAAGGAACGGATTTTAGGTGACATTGAAAAAACAAAACATGTTTTTATATCAACAATGATGTCCAATATAACTCAATGGACATCATTGTTGACATAAAAACATGGGTTCTTTTTTTTGATGTTACCTCAAATGTCACCTAAAATCCATTCCTTTTGATGTCAATTCATCACCTAAAACAAGGTTTTCTTATAGTGACGTTGGGGTGACAACACTAGAAGAAAAACATGTCTGGTAAACCAATTTCTATGCAACTACTGTCCTATACAACTATCATGCAATTAGTTTCTTCTCTATTAGCACCAAATCTAATGTAATTGTTTTATGTTGTTGTTTTACAACATTCATACATTGTTTTAGTTGCAAAGCAATCATTCTATAGTTGCAAAAAATGACTAGGAAACAACTAGTGTCCTATACAACTATCATGCAATTAGAAAATGACCATAGTTGTTTCCTAGTTGTTTTCTAGTTGTATAATAGTTGTTTCTTAGTTGCACACTAGTTGTTTCCTAGTTGCTTTCAAAGTTCATTCCCATTTGTCTTACTATATATCGATTGTCCCATATCAATTGTAAAGAGTACCATTAGATTGGATATATAAGACTTGTAAGTTGTTGCAATCTTATATAAAGAATTTTTTGATAGAATTCTAAGATTTCTACAACTTGTAAATTTCTACAATATGTAGAAATAAAAAATATATATTAAATTTCTGAAATTTCTGAAATCAAAATTTTGAAATCTAAGAAAAAGTAGATTTGAAATTCAAAAATCTAGAAAAAAGGTAGTTCGAAAATCTTGAAATCTAAAAAGAAGGTATATATGAAATTTTGAGATTAATATTTTAAAATCTACAAATTGCAAACAAGTTGCACACAAAGATAAAGTTCTTTGGATGTTGTCAGATGACAAAAAAACTTGCAACTACATTGCAACTAATGCAACTTATCCGTTGTAATTGCAGGCTCTTCATTGTCACTTAGTTGCAAACATACTATGCAACTACAATGTCAGGTAGAGACAGACAAGCATAAGCAAACATGTATACATTGCAAAAGATGAAATGTCCAGTGAAGGAGGAGACTCCTTCACTGGCCTTTTATGCACATACAACCGGCAGTTAGCCCAACCGCCGGCCAGTTGTCACTAACTACCCCTGGATCTACGCCGGGTTCCAACTTCCAAGCATGGTTCTAACATTACCCCCCCTTCTAGGTTTAACTAGTGGGTGGGGGGCATTCGGATGTAATCTGTGAAATGCCTTGACCATGAGCGGAGCGTTGCGTAAATGACCCACGGGCTCCCACGAGTCTTGTTCAGGGCCATATCCCCTCCATGACACTAGGTACTGCAAACGATGACCTCGTCCAATAACTTGGGAAACCAGTACTTGACAAACCTCCCACTCCATATCGCCTTCCGGAGTGATGACAGGAAGAGGTGGTCGCTGCTGCCGGCTCGGAATGGTGTCGGGGCGATAGGGCTCCAAAATTGCTACATGGAATACATCATGAATGCGGAGGGTGTGCGGTAGCTTTAGACGATAAACCAAGCCAGAGACTTTGGCGGTAATTGGAAATGGTCCGAGGAACTTGGGGCCCAACTTCTTAGACGGAGATGTTGTCGCAATATGTCCACTGCGGAGCAACACCTTGTCACCCACACGGTACTTTGGTGCGTCTTGGACGTGGCGGTCGTAGTGCCTCTTGGCATGCTCCCCTGCAATGTGGATCATCATCTTGATTTCCTTGTGGACTTGGTGTAATAACTGAACTCTATCTTCCGTAGCCGGGACTGTCGAGGTCGTCGGTTTGTTGAAAGACATAATCAGATGGTAGCCATAAGTTGCATAGAAGGGAGAGAAGCCGGTTGCAGAGTGTGCGGAGTTGTTATATGCAAACTCTACTACAGGGAGAAGGTCGGCCCAGTCGTCTTGACGTTTAGTTGTGAACATGCGAAGGATCTGTTCCAAGCACTGGTTCACACATTCTGTCTGGCCATCTGACTGAGGGTGAAACGCTGTCGTCGGCGCTGGTTGAATGTGTAGAAGTTCATGGAGGTGTCACATGAACTTTGAGACGAAAACCGCGCCGCGGTCAGAGATCAGCTCGGTAGGGGTGCCATGATGCTTCCAAACATATTGTAAATAGAGTTTGGTAGTACCAGCTGAGTCAAAGCTTCCGTGGTGGGGATGAAGTGCACCAGTTTCGTATTTTTGTCGACCACCACCATGATCGCATCATATCTTGCGCTTTGGAGAAGCTTGACAACGAAATCGGTTGTAAATCTCTTCCACAGGGCGTTTGCTACTGGAATAGGCTAGAGGAGTCCGCAGCGAGGATGTCGGGTGGGCTTGGATCTCTGGCAAGTATCACAACCATCGACATAACAGTGAACGTATTTGGTCAGTGATGGCCAATAATACGTGCGAGCCACCAGGTCCACGGTCTTTGCAAGCCCTAGATGCCCAGCCGCGGGTGCGTTGTGGCGAGAGCGAAGCACCTGTCGTCGCAACTCCTCGTTGTCTGGAACCATTATTGCCTCCCGGAAGAACAGAACCCCGTCACGGAGAGCATAGTGCTAGAGTAGATGGCGTAACTGTGCTGGGGTTTCTTTGAGGCCTGTTGTTAGGAATCTCTGGATGGGGCCCAGCGTGGGATCTAACGGGGCGGTTTCCTTGATCATTTGAAAAATCCGGTCCTTAGTCCAAACCAGTTCCACTGCCTCTAACATTGCCAACCATAACAATGGTCTTGTATTGTTGTCGTTTGCAGTAGGAGTTTCAAATCTCCGGGAGAGCATGTCAACTCATCCATTGAATGCCCCAGGACGATGTTCCATAACAAAATTGTACACCGAGAGTAGTTCCGACCAGCGCGCCTGTCGGCGGTTCAGGACCTTAGTTATCAAAAATTGTTCCAATTTCTTGTGGTTAGAGATCACTCGGATCTAATGGGGTGAGCCCTCAAGATATACCCACCAGTCTTGAAAAGCCAAAACAACGCTCAGGAGTTCCTTGTCGTAGATGTCGTAGTTCTCCTCAACTGCGGACATCTTCGAGCTGCGATATGCACACGGATGCAGAAGCCCATCAGAACCGTACTGAGACAATACCCCACCGGTTGCAGTATCAGAGGCATCTGTCTCCAAAATAAAAGGCTTGTCGAATTGTGGATGGAGTAACACTTGCGCTTCTGTGAATCGTCGAAGGAGCTTGTTGAAAGCCGCCTGCGTTGCTGGGGTCCACGCAAATGGTTGGTCCTTCCTGGTAAGCCGAGTAAGAGGAACCACTATCCGTGAATAATCAGCGATGAACCTCCGATAGAAATTTGCAAACCCTAGGAAAGCCTATACTTCCCTAAGGTTTTTCGGGGTAGGCCAATCCTTAAGGGCAGCCACCTTGTCTTGACACATCTCAAGCCCGCGGCCCGAGACCACTAGCCCTAGGAACTCCACGGACTCCTTGTGGAACTCACATTTAGATAACTTGATATAAAGCCCATGCTGTTGGAGGTGCCACAAAACCTTGCGAACCACTGATCGATGCTCCTCCAATGTCTTGGAGAAAATGAATATGTCATCAAGGTAAATCACCACCGAGATGTCAAGGAGGTCTCCAAATATGGTCTGCATGTGAGCTTGGAACTGCGCTGGGGCGTTGGTAAGCCCAAAAGGCATGACCAAATACTCATAGAGACCATAACGAGTCTTGAAAGCCGTCTTACACTCGTGTCCTGTTGCCATTCAGACTCGATGATACGCCTGACGGACATCGAGTTTGCTGAACACTTTGGCCCCTACGAGGCGACCCGTCAACTCAAGAATCAACGGCAACGGGTACCGATTTCTGATAGTGACTTTGTTGAGGTTCCGGTAGTCAATGCAAACACGAAGGGTTCCATCCTTCTTCTTCGCAAACACGATTGGTGCCGACACTAGAGACTGAGATCATCGAATCTACCCCTTTCCAAGGTGTTCATCGAGGTACCTGCGTAATTCTTCCAGTTCCGCCGGGGACATGGGCCATAGCCCCATGTTGCAAGGCTCCTGCCCCTCCTTGAATTCTATCTTCATGTCCGAAGGTCTGTGTTGAGGAAGTTCATTGGAGGCCTCCTCGTTGAACGCTCCCTCCAAGTAAGCGTAATCCGCAGGAAGTGGCGCACTAGTCGACGGTGGTACCGTGGATAGTTCGTAAACCTCCAGTGAATAGATCTCCACTCTTTTGGTTGCCTGGCGAAACTTTAGTGGAGAAGACAAAGTGGGCTGGACATTCATCACCTGAGATAGTAGGGAGGTTGGTAAACAGTGCTCCCTGCAGAAAGAGGAAGCGAAAAGGACCTCTCCTGTCGACCACTGAGTGTCCAGATCATGTCGCCACAACCAAGAAGTGCCTATGACGCAGTCGTAGTGACCAGTGTTCGTAATGTCCCCTGTGAGAGTTTCAACATGACCCCCAACCACCAGCTGAAAAGTTGCCTCATGGATCACCAGCCCTGTGTTGATAACACGGCCGTCAATGATACGAACCTCGCGGGGGATTGACTTTGTTGTAACAGTGGCGTGGCTGGCGGCAACAAATGTCGGATGTATGAACACTCCTGTTGCCCCAGAGTCCACTAATAATGTAGCCGGTCATCCGTTGGCCTTCCCTGCTAGCGTTAAGTGTGTATCAGGGTCGGTGGTTGCGCGTAGGAAGAGGGGCTCCCCCTTTGGAACTGCTACGTCAAGCAACGCCTGCTTATACATCATGTTCATGGCCATTTGGCGCTAGCCCGGGTACTGAGCCGAGGGCGTCAGTTCCGGGCCTCCTCTGTTCCCGAGTAGCTGGCATCTCCCTCCCATGTGGCAAAAAACGTTAGCGGCTTCGAGGGGTTGGTTGGGCATCGTGACCGCGTGTAGCCTTGCTGCCCGCACCTCCAACACCGTCCCTAACTCTGGAACTCCTGCCGCTCCGCGGCTGTCTTTGCCAGGGCCGTCGATTTCCGAGGGACCTGCGCAATAGCGTCAAGTTCCATTGGTACTGGAACCGCCGTGGGCAACGATGGTGGGAACCGTCATCCCGGATGGGGGTTTGGGGTATTCGGAAAACGCCCACTCCTTGGTCGCATGGCCCAAAGTCGCTCATCAATCCGAGAGGCCCTTGACATCCACCCCTGCAGGGTCGACAGCGGCTCCTCCGATGTGGCTATCGTATAATGAACTTTGGTCTTTAGGCCTTGTCGTAAATGGGTGATCAGTGCTTCTTCGTACTACCCAACCTGGACTGCCAACTCGTTGAAAGCCACTATGTAGGGAGCCACACCAGCGGTTTAGCGGAGCTCCATAAGCCGATCCTACGCGTGGCCCTTGCGGTCGACCTCTCGGAACACCGAAATCACCCCTGCCCGGAAATCCTCATACGAGGCTAAGAGTGGATGACTCCTCTTCTCGTCAAGGGCCTGCAGCAAAGGCATCGCCCAACCTTCAACAGTCCCCGTCATATATGATAGCGCACAAGTTATCTTTTGCCTGTCCGTTCCATACCCCTGGGGATTGTTATCGAATTAGAGCCGAAGGTGGGCGAGCCAACGGTAAACGTCCCCACCCTTCTTCCCGGCGAACTCCTTCGGCCGAGCAATCTTTATCACCCTTCTACTCGTCGGCCCTTCGTGACTGGGCTGGGTGGCTACTGATGCAGGTGCGACTAAGGATCCCTCTGCCACACCGCTATGGATTATGTATTCTTGGACAATATGGGGGATCGCCACATGCAACCCCTGAACTTGTTGTTGGACAGCATGTAATGCCTAGGTTTGTTGTTGAATAAACACCGTTAGGTCCGCTATTCCACCCCCCGGTGGTGTCGGGTCCGGAGGAAATGCTTCATTAAGCTCCATGGAGTGGCCTTCTTGTGCCCTTTATATCTTTGTGTTTTTTTTTGTTTTTTTATCTGCAACGCTGGGCCGGTCCCTGCCGACGGTGCTCCCCGAACGGTGCTCCTCGACGGTGCTCCCCGAATGGCGCGGTTGGCTAGTGGGAGGCAGGCATTGGGTTGGCCGCAAGTTCCAGATCTTAGATCCGAAATCTCAAATCCAGTCGCGGAGGTGTTCGCCCCCCCACTACTGCCTCATCTGCTCAGCAGGCTCCGTGGCCACATCTTTCCAGTTCTTTCCTCCACCATAGTCACCTCAAGCGCCCTGTTGCACCTTCCGGCTCTTCAATTGCTAGGGGTAGCAGCGCTTGTCGTGGAACGCCTCATGGTTGTGATCCGCTCTGCCACCAACTCCAGCATGGTTTCCGTGAAATGATCGAACGGAGAAGCTTCATATTCAATGTCGGAGCCAAATTTGTCGGAGAAGTTAAAATTGATAGTCCTTTCTTCAGTGATTTGCTCGAGTTGTTCCACAAACATGTGCAGGTCCACCAATCGGTTAGCACCTCGGATCACCGATCTTGCTAAACACACATCCGAGTTGTCACACCAGTATTTGCTCATCTTCCCCTCGGCATCGCAGATGGTGCCCCGTATTAGAGCTGCCCGGAACTCCAACTGCAAATGGTACGTGCTGAGCCTCCTTCCCGGCATCCCCTCCCCGAACTTCGGCGCCCAGGGCCGCTGTCCCAACACCCTCCGCCAGTCAAGCCCCCATTGCAAGCCTTGTAGAAGCACCTGCAGCCGACCCACCTACGGCACTTCCGGTGCCTTGGCTGCCCAACATCGTCAAGTCCGGTGGAGCCTTGACTGAATTGCCCACTTCGGCATTGGGGCTCATGCTCCATCTCTCATCGAAATTGCATCGGCATCAGCGTTCATCATCTTTGTGTTCTCTCGTTACTCCGTTTGCACATTGGTCTGTAATGTTTCAATTGGCACGAAATGTCGATGGAGACTCACCACGCCTGACGACGCTCGTACTTCTTCAGTAGACATTGGAATGATCCATTCTAGGTTCACCCATACAGCACATTGTGTTTCCGGTCTGCTCCTCTGGTCCTTGGTCCGAAACTACTCCTGCATCACGGACGGCTGCTGCATCATTGAATTACAGATGGAAATACCCTCCGTCCTAGTTCATTGGTAACGGCGCTCATGCAACCTTTATCTTGCATCCATGCCATGCCAGGAGATGGAACCGTGGAGCAGGGCTGTCACTCAAGCTTGGGTTGAGCCTGAAATCCATTGAAGCTTTTCAGCAGATTCTGGCCGGAAAGCTTAATTCGAAATTACATCATTGGGCCTTTGCTACATCACGGAAACCCCAATTAGCTGAATGCAAGCTGTAGCGGTGGTCCCTTACAAGAGATCCAATCAACTGAACAGTAATCGAGGGTGCTCCAGCATGTGAAATATACTCCGCGATGTCGATTATTGAACCCGTATCTGATCCATTCGAACTTGGAACCACTGCATGTCTCCTGATTCCTGCAATACTAAAAAGAATAGACGCCCCACAAGACATAAAATCGTGGTGTTAGGTGGAAATGCATCAGCCTCTCCACCCCTACCAAGAACACTAGACGAAACTCATGAAAATCTTGAACTTGGACTGGACATTATGTCAGGCAGAGACAGACAAGCATAAGCAAATATGTATACATTGCAAAAGACGAAATGTCCAGTGAAGGAGGAGACTCCTTCACTGGCCTTTTATGCACATACAACCGGCAGTTAGCCCAACCGCCGGCCAGTTGTCACTAACTACCTCTGGATCCACGCCGGGTTCCAAGCATGGTTCTAACATACAAAATGAGTTGCACATTGTAGTTGCAAAAACCCTCATTGTCTTTTAGTGCAATGCCTAAAATTCGCAAGATAGATATTTCTATATCAATTAACTAGATTTTGGCAAACTAATTGTTCCATCATGCTTTAATGTACAAAATCAGTTATCATGTAAGGGGCAAATAGAAAAATCAGTAATTATACTAGTAAAGAGATATCTATTTTACAAAAATTTGACTTTGTCACCCCCAATATGGAAATCTCTATGGGAGGAATTGTGAAACATTTTTTGGAGATGCTTGTTAAAGGGAAGAGGTGTGTATGGCTGTTCCCTACATATCTATGCAATCAAATTAGAAAAACTCATTAGCAATTATTCTCAATAAAATATCCTGCAAAACCATGAAAATGAACTCTAGAAATTCACCCAAGATGGATTTTTTTTTGACACAAGTGAAATGAAATTTCATTGCAAGGACAGAGTACAAGAATACTAGCTATGGGTTGCCTTGCTGGGATGACTGAGACAAACAAAGGACCAACAAACGAATCAGACACAGACAAACAAAGGAAACAAGTATGGACGCAGCACATAGAGAGGCCATGAAAGCCAATTCCCAAATATGTTCAAGAAGTTGGTAGGTGGACCATAGGCTATAAGGTAACTCTGCCTACGATAGCCCAAATGGGAGCCAGTCCATCACAGACAAAATTGTATTAGTGGTGTACATTCTAATTCTTGAAATGTGCATCATTAAATTTTTTTTGCCTGTGATGGGTTGGCTGGCATTTGGACCATCACAGGTTGGTTTACCTTAGTTGAAGACCATGTCATTCTTTTGAATCCAAAATGACCACATGACGGTCGGGTGTGCAGCTCAAGGGAGATCCTGAACTTAACCCCTACAGGTTGGAGACTATGTTTTCATTGAAAACGCTTCAAAATTGCCATTTGTGATACGAGCATCAAATTTTTGATGGAAAATATTTTTGGACGCACGTAAGTATAGGATCTTGTACTAAATTAGTTTGAAAAGATGTGAAAAATATTTCAGAATTTTCCACCATGTAGATTGCAAGATATTAATGTTTGAAATGACAAAAACCATTTTTTTGACCTTGTGAAAATATGGGCTATTGCACTTCACAAGGTCACATTTGTATAAAAAAATGTCCAAAATGATGGTATCTCTTGAATTCATTCTTCAAGTCAAGCTTGATACATGCTTGAAAATTTTTAGATCATTTGAAATTGCACAACATATAGGAAAAAAATACCAAGTAGAAAGAAGTACAAAGTGATTCAAAACACTAAATTGTTAAGAATTTAATTATGGAATTGAAAAAACTCCAATCCTAATGGTGCTTGTGTAGTAATAAACAATTTACATCATATCTTTTTATTTTTTTCAAAAAATATTAAAAATTGAGTTAAATAAAGGACTCCAAAGTTTATTTTTGAGTAGGGAATCCATAACTACTCACAAACTAGAGCACCTCATAACTTTCATCTTGTAAATCAAAATGGAATGATTTAAAGCTTTCCACATACTCATAAATCTAAAAAATCAATTTCAAATTTTTATTTTAAAAGAAAAAATGATTTTTAAAAAGAAATTTGAGCTACCCCACCGAGCATTGAAAATTACATATCATGCAATAACTTTTGGATCATGTAGTCAAAATTCATGAAGATTATTGGACCTTAAAGCTACTCCTCAGACACATGTTGTGTGAAAATTTCAACAACAAAAACTAAAAACTTCGTTTGTAACGAGCTGCCTAAAATCGCTATGTTGCCAAAAAAAAATGCAGTTTTAACCTTCAGGGGTTCAGTGGAATGCTAATTGAGAAGATGCCTTGTCACCATGCGAGGGGTCTCCTTGGATTGGGAACACCCCTACCTGCAACCAGAGTAAGTTATTCATGATGTGAATGAAAGGCCCATTGCCATGCACAAATTTTGTTTTTTTGAAACTAAAATTTGGTATGCTTGATTGGGAGTGCATAAGGATGTCCCCGACAATTATGATTACCAAAATACTGCACATTTCACAACAAAATGTGAACGAGCTCAAATTGGGCAGTTGTAAGATTATTGTACCTGACCTGAACAGTACATGAATGACACTCAAATGTGCACACACGACATTGTCCTGACAAAGGATGTCTCATCAGGTTTTTGGAGCATCCCACCTTTTCTCTCCAGTACGTTTTCTGCTAAAATAAGTAAGCTTAGAATATTACAATCCTTCCAAATCTCACTCCACAGTCCACACTACTCTCTGGCTTTCTTTTCCCTTTCTTCAGCTTTTCATCACTACTTCAAGGTCTCTGCAGGCAGGCAGGCAGGCAGGCAGACATGATTCCCAATCCAAGCTGAGCTGAGCTCATTCCTGACGCAGTGTCTGCCACCACAAACAATGACATCATCGTGCACACAACATGCTCTTACAGGTTTTCCACACAATACCATATGTCTGTCTGACTGAATGGGTTTGGATTTTGTTTTAAATTTTCCCAAGTGGATCACTCCATTGATTTGTTTCACATGATGCCCATGTAACCACTGCTGCAAATGCGCCCCAGCCACAAGAATAAAGCTGACTTGCGGCTTGAGCGGAGCAGGCCTCACGTCTGCATGGACCAGGGGAAGGAAATCAGTACAACGAGGTGAAGTTGACAACAACAATCAGGCAGCTGAGAAGGGCCACTTTACACCTACCTTAAGCCGCCGGGCCAATTCCCCATGAAGCTGATTGCACAAAAATTTGGGGCTGAAGAGCGTATGCAAGTGAGATTACTTGTTAGAGTAAGATTACAAAGGGGGGTGAAGGGTGGGTGGGGTGTGTCAATTCTCGTGTAAGGTAATGTGTTGTTAAAGCAACCCTTTTAAGAGATGATTGCATTTGGGGGAAGCTAAACTCTTTGAAACAATTTTCAATAAATTTTTGTAGAAAGAAAAATGGAATTGGTATCTAATGCAAGTCGTTTCATATTTTTTGGACCTTCTTGGAATTAGTTACAAATGTTTGAAGTTGAAAACCAATGGTCACTAAAAATGATCCCCTCCAGAAATGTACACTTCCGGTACATTGAAGAAAGAAAAATGTACCTCTATGTTAGAAGTTGCTTTTAGAGTCAAGTTGCATTTAGAGCACCCTACCTTATGTGAAGGCCTTGAGGTCAAGAAATTAAGCTAATTCAATAAAACTTGGAAAATTTCAACCTCCCTCCCTCTTTCTCTCTCTTCATTGCTATTTGTATAAGATGGATGGAGTGGAGAACAAAAGGTCTTAGTGGCTCTTGTGTTCTTTATGGTTGTGCAACATGCTATAGCAATAGTTGCACTTTTGCAAAAACTTGCTTTGCATCAACATTATGTTGTCATGACATGTCATGCATCAACATTATGATGCTATCACAGCAATGGTTTTTGTTTTGATGGTTAGAGAGAGTGGTGTTTCTAAAAGGACACAAAGTGTTTGGATGTATGAGTGGAGTATTCTTTTTGCAAATAGACAATTATTTTGATGTTGCTTATTTGTGTGATGGCTTTTCTCCATCATGAAATTGATATAAAATTTAGATCAATCAATCCTCTTAGAATTCAAGTTGCTCTATCTTTGAATATATTTAGTACTCGTAATTCAATTTGTGTTTGTACAAAAACTTATGGAATTTATGAAAGTACTGCATCTATCATTGTTAGGGAGATTTATGTAGTAGTTGAAAAAGTATTTTAAGCCATTAGAAATTGAGAAACAATCTAGAGCTTCTTTGAGGAGAATTGCAACCAAGTTTGAAGAACTCAAGGAATTACTTTATATGATTGGAGTGGTTGATGGAAGTCATATATCTATCATTATTCCTTTTGTAGATTCTACTTCATATTATTGTAAAAAAGCGGTTTTATTCAGTTGTACTTCAAGGTGTAGTGAATAGAAAATGTAGGTTTGAAGGTTATGATTTTTGATAGGCTGGGTATTACCACGATTGGATTTTGTTTCAAAATTTAGAAATTAGAAAGATACTGGTGAAAATGGAGCTATTATCTTACACACATATAGAAGATGATGCTTATACAATGAGACCATGGTTTTATTTTTTTTTCAAAGGTGAGAAAGATGAATTACCTAGAGAAAAGACGATTTGGAATTTCATTCAATTCTCTACAAGAATGGATATAACATTAGAGGATTTTTGAGGGCAATAAGAGATTGTGAGTTACCATGCCCCCAAAACGGTGTGAATACGCAGAGAACTTAGCTAGCAACGTAGTTTGACATGGTCATGCGAGTGCCACATCATTCCCCCTTAAAAAATTTAAAAAAAAATTTCAACTTTCTTTTGCATTTTAAGAACTAATCAAATTTTTTTTTCCTGACAGCCAACTGTATCCTTCTTTGCGAGAAACAAGCCCAAAACAGCCCCTTATAGCCCTCAATTTTTTTCTAATGAGAAAGCCTTTGGTGTATTAAAAGGGAGGTGGAGGACTATTTTGAAGGGAATTGATATGCTTCTTTGACATATACCAAATTTGGTTACCACATGCATTTGTCTTCATAACTTGTGTATAATACACCAAGACAAGTTTGATAGTCAATAGGCAAAGAAAGGAGAGAAAATTATGCAAATGGAAAGTACAAATCAACTAGCATGGCAAGAGAATGCAAATATTTTTATGGCAACTACACAAGATGCAAAGGAGATGAGAAGATACCTTAAAATGAACAAGGTTGAAACATGAAGTGTACAAATTGACTACGTTGAAGAGACCATTGTAAGTAACATACAATGAGTATAGGGCATGATAAAAAATTTAGTGTAGAGGTTGTTGAAATAAGAAAGAATAAGGAAGTTAGGATCAAAAATATGCTTGTACAAGTTGCACAACTACAAGAATTACTAGCTCAATCTTTCAAGGAAGCACATTTGAGAATGAAGGGAAAATTCTTTTCCCAAATACTTCACTTATGGTTACTTTAAGAACAATGTGAGACTTATTATAGAGTACATTTTAAATTTTAGAGCTAATAATATAACCCCTAAAGCACCAAAAAGTGTTTTTTTTGGCAACATAGCAAGTTGGAGTACCTCACTACAAATGGAATTTTTATTTTTTCTTTGAAATTTTTACACAACATGTACCTAAGGAGTAGCTTTAAGGCCCAAAAGTTTCATAGCTTTTGACTACATAGTTAAGAAGTTATTGTATGATATATAATTTTCATTAATCTAGAGGGAGGCCGGGCAACTCAAAAAAATTCTTTAAAAATCACTTTTATTAGAAATAAAATTTTGAAAATGGTTTTCTAGATTTATATATACATGGAAAGTTTTGAGTCATTCCATTTTGATTAATGAGATGAAAGTTATGATGAGTTCTAGTTTGCATGTAGTTATAGAATCTCTAATTTAAAATAACTTTAAAGTCCTTTATTTCACTCAATTCTCAATATCTCTTGAAGAAAACAAGATCATAAGATGTAGATTGTTTATTACAACATTATTACCATTGAAATTGGCATTTTTCAACTCCATAACTAAATTATTAACAATTTAGTATTTTGAGTCATTCGGCTACTTCTTTCTAAAATTTTATGGGTTTAGAACAAACATTTATTAGAATTTAGAAAATACAAAAAATAGGAAGTAAGTGAATGGTAGAATTTGAATTTGACTGAAATAAAATGAAACAAAGTATTATGTGGAGTGCTCAAAATCAATATTTTAATTTATTTTTTAAGAAAAAATATGATTTTAATATTAAAAAATACAAATAAGAGGTGATGAAAATTAGAAGTTAGAATATAAGAAGTATTTCAATTAATTTGTATATAAAATTTGGTTCCAAATGTACTAGTAAGAAATCATTTGTATACAAATTTTAGATATTTTTTTCACTTTTTTTTCCTACCTTAAGATGTAATAAAAAAATTTGTTTTGATAATTTGGATATTTAATTTAGATTATTTTTTAGTTTGCAATTTAGGGTTTAAACCTTTGTTTTTTGCACATTGTTTTGAAAAATACAAACCAACTCTATACTTTTAAAAAATTGTGTATAAAGACCTAGAATTTTATAAATTTTAATGATAATAAATTAAAACCTTATGTAGTGCAAGATTTTGACACTATAGGAAGTCAAATTTTGAATATCATCTTTGAAGAGGGAAGAAAAAAAATCCTTTTTGTTTACTTCAAACACAAAATGCTTTGAGAGTTTGAGTCCATGTAGTTAACATTTGTGAATTTTGTAGAGTAATTTTTTATATCCTAGGCTTGAAAATGATATTATTTTCTTTTCTATCTTTTCCTCTCTTTGTACAAAAGGGTCATTTTTTGAAGTTTTTTTTGGTGAGAAACAACCAAAGAGCTCTAGAGGTTAAAAGTATATAGAGCAAATTTTTGTGTACATGTAAAGGGTTTAAATTATTGCTTAAAGTAATTTACAATTTTGGACCTTGACAAATATATTGTTAGAATTGAAATCAAGCTAGAAATATACTTATATACTCTTGAGCATTACCACTTCTAGTTATCCTAGACAATTATCTTCTATGTCCTATCTCATAGGACTTCTACATAGCTTTGCTTTGATGAAGCTGGGCTTTAATTGGAGCTTCATCATTGTCCAATTAGAGCCCAACTTTATTTATTGAGCTCTATACTTAGCTCTATAGAGCACTATGTTAGGTAATTAGAGATTCATTCTATAAATGGACAAAACTTCACTTGGTTTGTCTTATTGCATTAGCCAAAAATATATGCAAGCTCTTCTTGCCTCCTTTTGATCTCAAAATATTTATTCTTTCTTGGCTTTATTGCATCCATGTATTTACACCCAACATTTTCCTCCATCTAACTCGTCCCAACAATAATAATATTTCAACATGAATGTATTGGCCTCTATTTTTAAGCAAAATAGGGCAAAATAACACCAAAAAAATAGTCTTCAAATAAGTCTATGATATTTTAAGAAAAAAATGAAAATATTGTCAACTTGACTCTCTTGCTTGAGCACACAATGCCAAATAGTACCATAGTAGGAGGTAACTATAGCTAGTAGGACAATTTATTGTAACAACAATTCAAATGTTGATAGTGCCATATAGCACTATGCGCAAATAGAAAGGAGCCAATATAGTGGCTAGGTTTTTTCCTTCATTGCCAAAATTGTGTCTCTCTATGTTTAGAAGAACCATCATATATTTGTACCATTGCTATGAGGGTGGCCTTCATTTCCACTCTTTCACCGTTGTATCTACCTTTGCTTCCACTCTCGCCACAATTGCGTTTCTAACTTCTACTTTGTCACCATTTTTTTCTCTCTTTAGTTTCTACTACTTTGATTTTAATCTTTGAATATGGAGGATTTAGTACAACTCAATCTTGTTTCAATTGTTTGTTAATGTGGTTTAGTTGTTGGACCATTCTATAAACTTCAAAATATGTATTGATTAGGAGTGTTGTGGTTGCAATTTGTGCTTACACTAGAAGAAAATTATGTTGGAACCCAATAAATCATGTTAGAAACTATGTTGGAACCCGCAAAACCACATTAGATGGATTTTGTTGAGTTCTACATTCCCAATGTAGAATTTTGCACTAGACCACACTTTTGCATTAGAATTCTGCAAAATTTTGTGTTGGACTGTTTTTTGCGTTAGAATTCTATGTTAAAAATGTGAAATTCAACAAAATCCATCTCATATGGTTTTGTAGGTTCCAACGCAGTTTTCTTCTAGTGTTAGTAATGGTGGTTTTACTTCTTTGTAGGTGTATATTTGATTGATTCACTATAAAAAACTTATGTTGTAGGCGATGGATTTTAGGTGGCATCATATATAACAATGTATATTTTTGTCTCAACAATAATTTTTGCCATAACATCTTGACATTATAGTGGACGTTATTGTTGACATAAAAACATTGATTGTTACATTGATTGTCACTTAAAATTTGTCACCTAAAACATAAATTTCTTATAGTGATTGCATTCTTCTTTGTCTTTGTTGTGAAATATGCCATGGTTTGAGTTGCTTGCTAAAGGTGCATAGACTATGCCCAAGTTTAGGATTTTAGAATGTGTCTCATCCTACCATGATTTGAAATTTTTGCCAAAGGTATTTGTTGTGTCAAAGTGTAGTTCGCATTTTGCCTACTTCACAAAACACCCAGAACTATAGTATAGAGGTTCAATCTCCAAGGAATGATCAAATAGTCTAACGTAGTGTGACTAGAGTCACTTGTATTAATAAGACTAATCGTTCAATGTCGATTCTAAAGGGAAATAACATTAACATAACCCATTGTTTTTAGGAAATGGGATCACTCAATTATCCAATAACTAATTTCTATCCGACATACATGGATGTACAATACAAGTATGAAGTCTCAATCTTATCCTAGTATGTTGGTTCAAACAAGAAACACGCTTAAGCGAAGGAAAACATTAACATATAGCTTTAAGCAAACAAATCTTCAATTCCCTGTTGCATTCGCTTAAAGCGTAGGCTCACAATATCCGCTTATAGCGTCACTCATCATTCATCAAACCACAAGTTAATATAATAATTCATCACACTTTAGTGTCTCAATACTTTGCTTATAGCATCCTTCAATTTAAGTGCTTAAAGCCATTCTAATACCACAGTTAAACTGTACACTCCCTCAACCAGTTAGTGCACTGTAACATTCTCTCACAGCTTTAAACATTATATAATTCATTACAAACGCTTCAAAGCAATTTTTCAACAATAGTCTCATACAGTTGTTTATGCATATATCACTCCCTGCTTAGCTTAAAGCATCTACACATTAATCATCATACAACACTCAACTTTAAGTCATAATGTAATTCAGTCTATACGCTTGAAGCGGATTTCCAATCAATAAACACAAGGTACATCGTTTAAGCGGCCATCACTACACTGTAACATCATACGCTTAAGCGATGTCATACTAATTTCATCAATCAGCCAAGACATCACATTAGACTACTTAAAGCTACAACTCAACTTCCACTCAATTAATTTGCCTCAAGCCTCAATGAATACACACAATGTTTAAGCAATTCCACAATTATACTTTATAAAATCAAAGTTAAATTACAACAACAATAACAACTTTAAGCACTCAAGCATACAAATTCTTCTTCACAAGAAATTACAACAACAATCAACTATGCCCAATCACTGGGACTTCAATTACACACTGATCACACAAAAACAAATGCCCAATCACTGGAACTTTCACACAATTATCAAATATATGCTTAAATCTTTATTACAAAAATACTGAACAACAGTTCAACTGAAACACATACTTACACAAAAATACACACACACATACGACTAAACACAACAGTGAAAAAATGAATGAAGAAGAAGAACTTCAAGCCATATAATGCCGGCCGAGGCATCCCTTCAAATCAAACTCGGTTAAACTGTTAATAACTAAAAACTCTTGCACTTCCTGGAATCCCATGGCAATACTAAAAATCAATAACAATTGATCACCTATTACCATGAGTTTCTATAACCAAGTCTAATTTGATCTCCATTCACACATAAAACCAAAAAAATTGTTTATTGAACAAATTTACATGCTTACACAAAACAAATTAGGGGGCGTGAGGGATGCAAAAAAAGGATTGTAATAGATACAATAATTGTTAGAGTTAAAAACTCTAAACAATTCAATATTACTGGTCAACAACACTTGTATAATATAAGACTATTGTTTGAATTTAAATTAGGGTTTGATAGCAAAAGGTGTGAACTTCAATTTCTTTCTTTTTGAAGTCACCATAGGTGGGGGTGATGCGGTTGTAGATCTAACTTCAAACAACATTATTGGAGATGGAGTTGACCTTGTCTGCATCCAACTCAACATCTAAATCTCCAATGTCTACTTACAGATGGAGGATGTGGTGGCTGCCAATGCTAATATCGGTGATGTTGCATCAACGTTGGAAAAGAAGATTTTGCAAGCAAGGTCTACATAGGCTAAATCCTATCATATTGTGAAGATTGCAGCTACAAGGCATTGAGAGATCAAAAGAAAGAGCATCTAAAAAGAAGACATTTGAACTTGGCAACAAACAAGGTAGAATTTCATGATTGAAAAATCTTTCTTAGCTCAATGAATTCTCACAACACACAACCTCTGTTCTTAGTTTGCGACTCAATACCAGCCCCATATGATCCAAAATTCAAAACTGAAGACTTTGATGATAGTCTTGAACATATGTCTAGAAATACAACTATTGTTGATGATAAGCTGGGATGTGTAAATTCACTGTCAAAAGAGGGTCAAGCAGTCAAGATTAAAATCTAGAACTTACTAGTATTATGTTAGTAGTAGACCAACTGAAGTAGATAATAAGAATGGATATCAAGCAAATTTTAGATGAGGATAATGAAGTTGAGACTAATGACGATTTTCAAGAAATCTCACCTCCATTAGAAGTAGATTGTGTTTTTCTGGACATGTATAGTAACGTGTGTAGATGTTTAGTAAAACATTAGGCATGTGTGCTATGGATGTGCAAATTTTTTTTATCAAGATCAACATGGTAAAAATACAAGAAAATCTAAAAAAACATGCCATGTTTTTAGAGAAACATCACAACAAACATAGTTAAAAAAAAGTGCCCGAAGCATGCCATGTGGAAGTTACATAAGTGCCACGCAAGTAAACAATGCTACATAGGATTTTTTTTCATTTGACCTATAGGTTGCCTTTCACCAATTTTTTTTACATGTCGTCACTATTTTACCTTAGCCTCCAAGAATATCTAGAAATTTGCATGAAGTCAAGTCTTAAACCCTTGTTAACATATGCAAGTCAATTATAGTCTTTCTATCATTTTTCTTGTCTCAGGTCAAATCCAAAAAATATGGTCCCAACGAAAACTGTAAGCTTTAAGAATTTTTTCAATTTTTTAAACTATTATACACTTCTAAAGTATTTTGTGAAATCAAGATAATTATTCAACCCTATGGGAAGACTTACTGATGTTTATAATGCAAACATATATGTTCTAAATAGTAGTTACCACAATTTCAAAAATATATATATATTTCACTCCATAAATTATAGAGTGTAATGTAAAACAACTTCTTCCAAAGTCCGAAGGCCAATTTTTTGTCGAAAATGGCTCAATATTGAAAGTTCAATTGCCATAATGCAGGGTTGACACGACGTCTGGACGCGGACGCTGTGTCCGCAGCCTCCGCGGGGACTGCCCCGTCCGCCTGTCACCCCGTCTGCCCCGTCTGTCCGCCCCGCCCCGTCCGCTCTGACGGCCCTATTTCCCCCGATCGCCCTACCCAAACTGCCCCGCGGTCACTCCCTTAATCTTTAAACAATTAAATGTTAAATGAAGTGCAATGGTTCGCGATTTGTCATTAAAACAATGTCTCTTATAAGTTGAAAGATTATAAAGTTTGACCATGAGTCCATGATAGTCTTGAAACTATGAAAAAATTCCAATTCATTTTCAGAAGGCAAACTAAAAAAGTTTGTGACTTCAAATATATATATATACTATTTAAAAAATCGAGATCAACACAAATACAAACATAATCAATATGGGCAAAATATATTGAATTTAATATAGAATACCATACATTGTGCACATTTGGCTAATTGCACATATAATTTTTTTCATTTCAACTCTATATTTCTAAACTAATTTTTAATGCCTATATAACCTATTCAACTACTACTTCTGCATTACCAATCTAATATAAATGGTGGAAATGTTCATCTGGCATCGGCCAACGATATGTATTAAAAAATCGCGTAATCACATGGGCCAAACTAGTATTTTCATCGTTAGTCTTCGAAGAAATGCGCTTCAAGTAAGCATAAAACACTTTTGCAAAGTCATGAAAGGCAAATTGTGTCGCACTAGGTGTTTTTCGTAGCACGTTGAAATACGCCTCTGACATGTTGTTTCCATTCATCCGCCGAGCAATTTTTCGAATGGCATACTCTTCCGACTTACGTGAATACATTGGAATGACTTCCACATCTGCACCTGTTTTATGCAAATATGCAATACGTGGATCCACCCACCATCTCCTCTGCAAAGTTTGTTTCATCTCATTTGCTGATGTGAATGTGTACAAAGACTTCATTGGCTGAGAAGCTAAGGTGGTCATGCCCCAATCGCAAACTCCAATGTATACACGTGACTCATCCTCTGGAAAATGCAACAAGATGTTGTCTGGAGAAAGATCATTGTGCAAATGTCCAACAAGATGCATTGCATACATTATATGCATAAACGCCCATGTCAACTCCGTGCGCTTCTTCCGATATCGTCCTAAATGGTGAGCTTTTACAACCTCCTCTTCGGTTGGATTCGTATACATCAAACAGATTTGAATGTTGTCTGGAATGTCCTTATCCATATTCAACATTTGTCGAAGAGTTCCACCATTCCACCAATACGCATAATCTTCACACGTCGTTCCGTGCACCGCAGCAAATCGTATTATACCCGCGTGTGGAATTCGAACAGCCATTGATTCGTTTTGATGTTCTAACTTTGCAAGATCGGGTCGAATTTGGTGGTGAATGGATTTCTTTGCCGCAAACTCCCAATGAGGAAGTATTCCTGGACATCCTTCAATACGAACCTTTCAAATCGTTGCATATCCACCTCTCATCGTTCTATCATCAACAGCAATCACGCGTGCTGTATCTAGAAGTGCTATGATGTGCCATTTGTTCCTTTTCGCTTCAGCAACTCCATCATTGCTTTTCCACCAACCAATTGAACCAACTCGATTGTGTTTTTTGGCGAATGGAGCACATCACCCCCTAAACAAGTCCGCTTTCAGAATCACTTTTTCAAACTGGGCATCATTGGGTCGATATTCCTTGCCATATTTAACCAAAATGACTTTGGAATTCCACAAAGCGTCATGAACCTTGTTCTCTAAACATTTGGTGAAGTACATTTTATGCATTTCGTCATGCCACTTCACCACATTCAATGCGTCCAACAACATTTGTTTCATGTCTACCTTGAATTTAGACACGCACTCCTCTTGATATCTGATGTACTTATTGTCTAAAGACAATGTTGTTTCCGATTCATAAAATTGAACGATGCGCTCAATCATGAATTTTTTGCATTCCTCCGAAGGACTTTGGCGAGCTACCTCCAAGTTTGATGGTCCCTCTCCACGTTTAAGCTTCGCAACCTTCTTCTTCCCCTTCGTCATCGTGACAAATGAAATTGATATAGATCAAATTTTTTAATTTGAAATTGAATTCACGCGCAAGTGTCCAAAAAATTGGCAACAAGGGGGCCCCAATAAACCACTCTTGCCTTGCCTCGGAAAGGAGCCAATGGAGGATGAATCACCAAGCTCTCCGCTCCATCTTGCATTCACAAGGGGCAGAGCAAAAGTGACAATGCGGACGGCCCGTCCGCCCCATCGGACGGGCCAGGGGTGGCGGACGGATCGGCCGTCCGCCTCCCCGAAACCCTAGAGCCCCGTCCGCCCGATCGAACGGCCACGGGCGGACGGGACGGACGCCGGATCCGACAGGGCAGACAGAGGACGGGGCGGATAGGGCGGACGCCGGCTCCGACGGACAGGGCGAACGGAGGATGGGGCGGACGGGGCGGACGGGTATGAAGGTGGACGGGTACGAGGGCGGACGGGGCGGTTTCACTCTGAAGCGCTTCGACATCCATATTTTGCACAATAAACAAAGGTCTTCATGGCACTGTATAGTCCAACTAACTTTTCATTCATTCAATGTAAAATTTGAAATTAAAAAAGGTAGCCTTCCTTTATGACCAAATTTATGAATTTTTGGTAAATGATATTTTTGTATAAAGATATGAGCTAAAATGTGCAAAAATTCACGAAAGGATTGCAACGTTTAATATATGTACCCAAATATTCACATTGCATTGTGTATAAAGCAATTGTAAGAAGGTAGTTGAATAAAAATTCTACTATTAAATTGAATTAGTTGACGTCTAATCACTTAGTAAACCGCTAAATGTCCAAGTCCTTGCAAGTGTGTTTTAGCATGGACTTATAGTTATCCCCAATGAAGCAAATTGTTCTTTTTTCAAAATCTAACGGTATAGATGTTTAGCCCCTAAAGTTCTTTTCACTAAAAACACTTCAAAACTGCCATTAGTAGTGCAAATACCAAGTCTTGGAAGAAAAATACTTTTGGGCATATGTAACCATAGGATCTTGTAGTAAATTAGTTGGAAAAGATGTGGAAAAAATTTTAGACAAATCCACCATTTGGATTGTAAGATATTAGATATTGAATGTTTCATTTAAGGGGGCTACTCAATTATGTCTATTAATGAACAATTGGTAGGCTAACAAACCTAACTTAGTATGTATTTTAATATTTGTTGCAATTGTTTTAGGAATATTATAACATAATACTATTATAATATTCTTATAAATGATATAGTACTAAATCATTTCAAAATGAACAACATTTGAACACAATCTGTCAATCTTGTCTTCCATACTCCTTTAATGATATATATATATATATATATATATAAAATATATTAGATAAATCAACATGACCAAATCAATGATTATATATTTCATAGATCTATTCTTCATCAATCAAATAAGAGTGCATGTTCAAATATAGACAAAGATGGTTTCTCCATTTGTTCCCAAAAATTAAATAAACAAATAGAGAAAGATATGAAGTGAATCTTACTTGGAGAATTGAAGGGAAAGAAATTGAAGTACTCAATTGCATTTTATTAAATTGGAAAATTGCATGTAGATGGCATGAATTAATCTTCATAGATGCTAAACTCATACGAGTTGCATTTCAACATTTATGATTTATGCAATTGATTGAATTGAAAGCTCTTGTAATTACATTTTCAAATTTTCGATTCAATCATTCAAATTTGCAAGAGTGATTTATGATAGATTTATAACTTTAAATGTGAAAGCATTCAATGCCTTTATGCGTTTGTTCATCAAGATATTAATTTTAAATAAATAATATATATTTTTTATAACATATGCATAAACCATTGCATTAAAAAAAACAAAAACTAAGAGCCAAGCCAAATAGGCTGGTCAAATGAAGAGAACAAGAGAACAAGAGCCCTACGAGAAAGCAAAGGAAAAAAAAAATATCAAAAGGATTCAAAGGAAGGAGCAAGATGCATTCTTGCAAGACCGTAGAATACATAATGATTTCAAAATCCAAACACAAATATATTTTCTATTTCAATGAGAGTCAAAAATGAACTACCCTGCTCTCAAAGATTGTACAATATACACGTTATACAAAATGAACATATAACAGAAAGAGTAGAAGACATTGTTTATCATGATTGAAAACTAAAATGATTTTTTCTTTCAATGTAGAATATTTTATGAAATGTAACAATGTATTTAATTATCATAGTAATTGGTAGAAATCTTTGTGCAATACATAGAAACATTTCATTCATGTGGAGTTTTTTCATTTATTTAGGATTAAAATTGAAGTATTATACTCTACAAAGTACAAACCATAAACAATTTCATATACCTAAGTTCAAAAGTTTGCAATTGTTTCGTGAATTCATTTTGAAAACTCAAACGAAGAAATATTTTATAATCAATATCTTGTTCATTTGAATCATTTCAAAATTCAAATTCTGAATTCAATTCCTATTTATAATAGAAATTATATTTGTCAATTTTTTAGATCTTTAAACAATGAACCCTCTTTTTTTAAATTAATATTTAAAAACATCTGAAATAAGAATATTGGAATTACCCTTCAAAATAAATATAGCACATGTATAAGTGTATAATGTATTCTACTCAACCAACTCAAGTAACGAATTTTTCTATGTTTTTAAGGAAAAATATAGCCATATATGATTTGAAAGTTAAAACATTGATTCTTTTTCTTTGTTTTCAAATCTAATCAAAATTTCATTAAAAAATATGAAAGACTCGATGTTCATTTGAAGATCGTGATGCACTTCTAATTAGAAATCACAACCTTTCATTAAATATCATGAGGTTGAAATCCATTAAACTGTTATTCTAATTATGTATTGGGGCCTTTTTTTAAAATTTCATTTGCTTATGATGAAAAAGGAATTGATTATTTCTGCAAAACATTTGATTTCCTAATGAACTTTAAAAATATCCCCACCATCTTTAGATCTTCTCAAAACCTATTTAGAAGGATAATATGAGTAAATAATCCAAACATATTCAACTTAACCACATTCCCCTCATTCGTAAAACAATTTAGGGGAGAAAAGAAAAGGTTTAGGGTAATTAGGGTATAGGGTTTAGGGTTTACATTTTTTTTTTAAAATGATAAATCAATTACATTGATCCTCATTTAGTAGTGATTATTAGGCTGTTTTTTTTTGGAAATGTTACTGCTCTTTTTGAGTAATATCGGACTCTTAGGATGCTCCAATGGACAGCTGGGCGGACGCCGTCGGCGGTCAGTATTTAAGTGGGGCGGTCGGCGTGTCCAAAGCGTGGACGGCGTCGGAAGGCGGACAGTGCGGACAGTTCCGTCCACCCGCCTCGTCCGCCCGTTCGCTTTAGCCTCGTCCGGGCCGTTGCTTGTTTTTGAACGGAAACCCTAAAAATGAACCTTTAATTTTCTGGAGGGGACTATAAATGTTAGAAGAGAAGCTTTGGTATTCACTCTCGAAAAACCGAACGCTAAGATTTCCAAGGGCTATGAGCTTCAATTTATTGAGTCTCTTGCTTGGTAATGCATAGTTCGGTGGATGGGGGGGCTTTGATTTTCAAAGCTTTGTGTGACTAATTTCATTGATATTGTATACATTGTCACATTGTGGGTTTCAAATTTAAAACATTTTATTGTTTTCTTTTGAAATTGAGGTAAAACATACACTTGTCAGTATGGTGGCCAAACCGATGGGGGATTTTTCTCCTTGGTTTCGTGTGCAAGAGGGTGGTAAAGTAAAATGTAGGCTTTGCAAAGCGAGCATGTCAAGGAAGCTCAGCCGTATGTTCAGCCACTTAGGCTATTTTGGGCTTGGAGGTGTACGTGATAAAGGGGTGAGCCTTTATCCACGATTATCAATGGCAATTCGAGATTTATTTCGGCATTGCGAAGGAATTTTTCCAAAACGCGTTGTAATGGACAATGTGGATGGCAACCCTGACCCTTCAGATGTCCAAGAATTTTCGGCCAGAAAGGCTGTGTCGCATTCTGACCACGAAGACTCTTGTCCAGCGTCCAAAGAATTGGTATCAATGGTATGTGCCACAACTGAAATGACTTTGAGTACGGAAGCTTTTGGTAAACGTGAAACCTCGAGGGCATCAAGTTCTAGGCCTCAAAGGCAAGGCAGCTTAGTGAATGGGTTTGAAGAAGGTCATAGACGCAAATTACATTCAGTGTGGGCAAATTTTTTTTATTCGGCGAATATTATATTTTCCGTGGCTCGAAATCCAGCTTTTAAAGAAGTAGTGAAGAAAACGGCTGCGTTCAGTAGGCCATACATTCCTCCCTCATACCACGACCTTCGGTACAAATTGTTGAATGAGGCGAAGACCAACATTCAGACAGAGTTGAATGCACGGACCGAAGATAGCATTCGAAAATTTGGAGCAACATTGTCCATTGAAGGATGGAGCTTCGTGACTAATTGACCTCTCATTAATGCCATGCTTGTATCATCCGCAGGTGAAGAATTTTTTGGATCTGTGGATACAAGTGGTTGTGAAAAAAATGCGGAGTACTTGGCAGCTGTGTTGAAAAAGTTCATTGAACAAGTGGGGTCCAAGAATGTCGTGTTAATAAGTACGGATAATGCTCCCGTGAATCCGTCCGCATGGGATGTAATATCTGCAAAATATCCTCATATTTTTTACCAAGGGTGCGTGGTACATGCATTGAATTTGTTGTTGAAAGATTAGGTTGCACAGAAATGGATTGCTTCCAAATTGGATAAAGGAGTTCTTGTAGCTAAATTTATCAAGAAGAGACATATGCCGCTAGCTCTATTGCGAAAGTATTCGCCAAATTTTGGTCTCTTGATGCCTGGAGATATAAGGTTCACCTCAAAATTTATCATGATGGAGCGTTTGACAAAATTGAGAGGAGCATTGGAACAAACGGTGGTAGATCCGCAATGGGTTGAGTATGTATATATTCTCAAGAAGAAACGTGGAGCCAAAGTCCAACCAAAAGACTTGGCCTTAGCGGTGAAGAAAATTGTTCTTGATGACCATTTTTGGAATCGGTCCATCAATTATGTGGAGATGGTTGAACCAATCATATGTGCACTCCGCGATTTGGATTCAAAATCACCATGCATGGGGAAGGTGTTGCATATCATGAGGAAGTTAGAGAAGCACGTGAACGGATTACAAAGTCCACCATTTTGTTTGCTAGAAGAACTTGCAATTCCATTGGTACAGTCTTTTTATGCCCGAAGAAGAATGGTGGACAACGATCTCCAATCAGCCGCAGCTTTTTTGAATCCATACCTTCTTCATGACAAAGAGCTAGCGGATGACGCAGATACAATGTCAGGATGTAAGAAAGTTTTGGAGAGAATATGTAAACCGGATGAATATGCAGCAGTGGTGAAGGAATTTGTAGCTTTTCGACACAAGGAACCTCCATTCCACAATATGTTGAATCCGGGAGATCAAATGTTGTCCGCACATGCTTGGTGAGATTTTGAAGGTGCATGTGGCAAGTTTATAGCTCCATTAGCGAAGAGGATATTGGCTCAACCGGTGTCATCATCTTCATGTGAACGGAATTAGAGCAACTATTCTTTTGTTCACAACAAATCTCGAAATAAATTGAAGCCGGAGAGAGCAGCGGATTTGGTGTACATGTATACCAATTCCAAAGTATTAAACGCATCGAAGGAAAAAGATGAAAAAAAATGGTATAATGATAATGTGGATCCGATGGAATCAGAGGATTCAGATAGACCGACGTTAGAAGACGATGATGACGAGGATTTGGAAAGGGCCCTTTCAACTGTAGATGGCGGAGATGACTTCAATCGTGCGACAGCATGGGGAGATGAAGACGTTATGGAAGGCTTTCCCGATTTGGTGAATGATACGCATGATTATCATCTAAACCGCAAGGATGTCGTTCCCGACAATGCAAACGATGTATATACCTTTTGTGAAGACGAGGACAATGTAGAGGTACAGGAGAATCTACCTTTTTTAACTGCATATTGCAATGGAATGGGATTCTTGAATAGTGAAAACATTCTATCGGAAAAGGCAAACGCTATTGTTAAAGAGGTGAAAATCAATGAGAATGCTATTGGTGATGATGGGAGAAATGAAGAAGTTCTAATTTCTCAATCTCCATCTGTGGCATTAAATGTAGTGCAAGGAAACGACAAAAGAGAAGATGCGGTCATAGAAGTGGACGTTCCAAAAGATGTGGGCAACAATAGTGGTGATGAGGGGGAACCAAATATTGCGGTACAGAAAAATAATGATTCAGTTGGGATAGCAGTCACAAATTCGACAATTGTGAAGAGTGATAAAGGAAAAGAACCAATGAAGTCAATTTTTGAAGTACCGAGATCTAGTGCTCTTCCACCAATACCGTTGAAGTCTGTTAGCACACGATTGAATGATTCTCAGAGCTTTGGATATGGAAAACGCCTAATGAACATTTCCAAAGAAATTTCTACAGGCGGTAATCTACGGAAAGTAGCGTCATCACCTACAAGCCTAAGTGATACGGATAGTGATCGGATGCCATTGGCATCTTTGCGTGCTCGCATTTTAGGAAAAGGAATGGCGCAAGAACCCATCAAATCAACAAACGGCACTCTATTACTTCAAAAAAAAGCCAAAGTGGAGATAACTGTTCATAGACATGTCGACCCTACATCGAGATTGATGGTTCAAGAATCGAGTAAGGTGAAAGCGAAAAGAGAAATGCAACCTTTTGCTATCTCTCTAGTGAAGAATAGGACCCCTCTTGATGAAAATGTTGCTACTTTGTCAAATAGAAAGAAAAGAAAGGTTCCTATTCAAAAAGCCTTTAATCGTTCTATCAAAGTAAAAAAGAAAAATTAAATGCGAAAGAAGGGAGTAAACTTACTTCGAGAGAAGACTTGAAGGAGACAACGATACTTGATTCCAACAATGAAGATGACTCCGACAATGAAGATGACTCCAATAATGAAGATTTTGAACGGAGAGCTGCAGGAGAGAGTAGTGGGGCTGAGGTTAGAGGAGATGTGGATTGGCGTCCATAGGAATTGTGGAGATGTGAATTTAGATGTTTGATTGTTTAGTTGCTCATGATATATGGAGCTCATGTTGACAAATGACAATGGTTTCTTCAATCATTTTATTATAAAATTGTTTGTTTATTGATGATATACATCTCGCTGGATTTTAAAGTGATTTTTTTTCTAAATCAAAATGAAATTCAACAAAAAAAATTAAAAATATATTTCATATTTTAGCTTTTACATAAATAGTGATATACAATTCTATTGAATCGCAATTGCAATATAAGAAAAATCAAAATCAAAATGACTTCACTCTCAATCTCTCATTGGTGAAAACAATCAAAACAAAAAACCCAAAACGGGTTTTCTAAGCCGCCCCGTCCGTCCGCCCCGCGCTTCCGCCTTCCGACGGCAGGAGGGACGCTGCGTCTGCTAGCGTCCGTGCGTCCAGACGTCCGGAAAACGGACGCTATTTTGGGGTGGACGTAGAGATTCGTCAACCCTGCCATAATGAGTTTTCAACCTTTTGGAGGGTTGTGAGTTCCAAGCAGTTCCTAAACTTCAAGAACTGTCCTACAACAGCTTGTTGATGTGGCACATCGATTGCCACGTCTTGAAAAAAATAATTTTTTTTTTCAGCTTTTTTCTTCATTGTAAGAATGAATTTCTTTTCTTTTTTTCTTTTTTTGAAATTTATTTTAGGGAACAACCATTTGCTTGAACTGCAAAGGGGACTGTGGGAAGCACCTATTTGAAACGGCCCTCCCAACACCCCAAAAATCCTCTAATGATTCATCCAAGAAAATCTAAAAAACATTTTTTGCGAATCTAACTATAGGATCTTGCACTCTAGTTGTCTCAAATCACGTAGTCATAATTTCATGAAGTTTAACCATAAAAATTAGAAGATATTAACATTCAAAGTTGAAAAGTAAAGATTGTTTGAACAATAGCTTGCAATATCAAATGACATTGATTGCCATTTGTGGAATTTTTTTACTATAAAATTTACATTTAAAAAATATTGTGTTGAAGTATTGAATTCAAAGTCTACAAAAAAATATAAAAAGAAAAACCATTTTCATTCTTCAAAAAATTGTTAAGTAGAAGTAAGTCCAAGATTGAAAGAGAAATTGAACTATTAATATTTCTAAGATGAAATAGAAGTATTAAAATTCCAATGGTGAGATTATTTTAGCAAACCAATTTAACCTTCTTAAGCAATTTTTCTTTTAAAATTATGGAAACTACATTAAAAAAATGCATCCTATACTTTAAGATTCTAAAGAAATGCTCTAATTGCTTGAAAAATAAGATTGTCCATCACTTTCACATAATAAGTCCAAATGGAATGAATAAGAGCTTCCCATTTAGATAAAATTACAATATATGAGAAAAAATTAATTTAAGAGGGGAAGATTTCTACCAGTTGCACCTTAAAAAAGGACCTTTTGTCCCATAATTTTTGCTCCTAGACATTGATTGAAATATAAATTAAGTTTTTGGAAAGTTATTTTATTTTTATATTTTCACAAGCAATTTAAAAAAATTATGATGAATGTTGAAACTATAGTAGTGAGTCCAAAATTTATTTCTCCCCTAAGGGGACAATGGGACATTAGGGCTTAACACACGTTATTTACTTCAATGATGACATATTACTCACAATTGGAGATAATTTTCATCATTATCTTGAACTCAATATTACATTACTAAATCATAATGTAACAAACGTCAATCTTTTGTAAAAGTCTTCTAAATAGCTTAGCATAGAACACCTTCACTTCAAAGCAATCATTTGATGAATGTATATAAATGCATGAAATATTGGTTTGGTCCTTAGTTAACACTAAAACATGTATGCATGCTGCACATCCTCCTCCAAAGACATCTCATGAATTGCATTGAAGTACTCATAAATTTCAATGTATAGTCAAAAAATTTACAAATAGCCTTTTTGAGCATTTCAAAGATTTGTACAAGATATAGAATAAAATTGACTTTTATTATTGACTTTGAATTATTACCCAATTTTTATCCAATATCAATGAAGCTTATCAAATTTCAATTTAAAAAAATAAAAATAAAAATTTTGATAAATTTTTAAAGTCAATTTTTGTGGTTTCACATAATATTTTATTGAAAACAATTAGTGATGAATTTTTTAAAATCAATTGCATGTATATGTAGGAAACACCCATATACACATCTTTCATATTAGAAAACATTCCTTTAAGTAACAAAAATATGATTAATGAAGAGTTCAATGAAAAGTGTTGTATGACCAAAATTTGAAGAAATGGATGTCTCTATATTTTAACTTGATTTTGGCTAAGTAATTGTACCACTATGCTCAAATGTAAAAAATTAGTTACCATATGAGGGGGAAATAGAAAAATCTAATTACAATAAAGAAATATCTATTTTTACAACTTTGGGCATTGTCACTCCAACATTGAAATCTCTATAGAAGGAATTGTGAAACTTTTTTGGAGATACTTGAGAGCCCCATGAATATCACTTGGATCCTTGATTTTTCTTTTCTTTACTTTTTGCTCATTTTTATGGGTAATTATGGTCAAAAAGACTAAGAAAGTAGGTTTAAAGAATAATTAGAAGAAACTCCTACACTTATGGGTTAATGTTCCAAAGACTCTAGAAGTACCATAAGCTTTTCTTTTTGTCAACTTTAAGAGTCTAAATGGGTGTCTGAGTGCCAATTAAAGGGTTGGGAGTAGTTTCCAACTTTGGGCAAACCATGATAAAACCACTTAGTTTGGATTCCATGTAGGATTTTGCCAGTCAAAGTACATGCTGCAATATTGGCTAAATTCAGTAATATTAGAATCAATCTAACTTCCCTAGAGTCATAGCAAAAGATTAGGTGAAAATCACATTTCAACTACAAGAGTTGAAAATTTGCCATCATATGTAACTTTGCAGGCAAAATTCATGAACACTATTTGTAGGTGGTTGTTAGAAGAAGAAAGGTGTTTTCAATATAAAAACATGCTAGAAGCATAATAGTGAAGCTAAACTATTAAGATTCCCTCATACATGAATGATTCCTCTCTAAAGGAATTAAAATCAAAAGAAGTAAATTTATTTCTTTTTTGAATTTTAAACTTTGCACAAAGGATTAGGAGACTTGCTAAGAAATATCCAAAATTTTTGGTGATTTTTCAAATTATAAAACAAGACTCCATGGAAAGCCAACCGATGTTACTAAGGATGGGAAAATTCATAGATATTCATTTGGTAATGGTAAAATCCCACTAAAAATTAAGATAGTGTTTTTAAGTCTAAATAAGCACCTAATCAAGTTTCACAACATTCCAACAATGGTAACTACCCGAACCGAACTACAAGCATACAAAAGCCAAATTGAGTTATCTTGAAATCTTTTCCTACATTCTTGGATTTTTTGGACAACCCTAGCTATTCAAAATTAGCAAAAATCACAAACTCCAAAATTTAGGTTTTTCACCTTTTTCACCTTTTCCACTAAGATGAAAGATGTTGTCTTTTATGAGGGATTTTGACTGGAAAGTTGTGGGTCTAAAAGTCCCTATGTGAATTTGGGTCTTTTGAAGCCAAAAATGCAATTCATTTTTCATTTTTCATTTTCCTTCAAGAAATATAGGGCAATCAACAATAGGGTAGAATTCAGTGTAGTAAAAGTTGGAGTAGTAGTTTTTAATTACTTAATTTTTAGAGTAAAAGGAGGGGATGGAGGCTTTTGGAAACGTATAAAAGGACTTCCACCAACTCCTTTTGCACCCCCTTTTTTCTTGCTTGCATTTTGTTAGGCCGCCACAAAACCTCATTTGTATTTGGCCAATTTGCGGCCACATGTTGGAATTGTGGTGATTCTACCTAATTCTTGTGTTTGAATGTGATTTGGGAGTCTTACTCTTTACTTGCTTGCCTACCTTGTGTTTTGAGCTCATTTCAAACCAATTTGGAAGGAAGTTTTAGGACCTGTCCTGTCAATCAACCAATAGTCCAGGTAAGGACCCAAGCAGCCAGCTCATCCGAATCCCAGGGCCACTGATCACAAGGGACCCAAGGCCGTTCGATTCGGGGAGCCCAGCCATCCGATCCCAGGGAGCTCAACCGTCCGATCGAAGGAGCCAATTGTCTGATCCCAGGGAGCCAGCCATCCAATCCCAAGGACCGGAATAACCAGTTCATCCAAACCAAGACTGTTCAATTTTTTTAGATGTCAACTTAGACAACTAAATGTTTTTTGAAATATTCACTTAGATGTTCAAACATTTGTGACATCAACTTAGACATACATCACACATATATACCATACATTATATGTCATACACAATATATCATATTTGACTTGAGAAGCTACTCACTGTGAATATATTGACATGAGAAAACAACAGTTATTTATACATGTGTAGTTGTAGGAGGGAAGACAAACCATACGGGATATGTAAAAGTTTGGAATTGTATGAAAAGTATAATTTTAGATATAAACATCTTCATAAATACAACATTTTCTTAGTTGATGTCTAAGAAAACATTTGGATGTCTTAGTTGACATCTTAGTTAATATGCCCTAAAACATCTTGATGTCTTAGTTAATATTTAAAAAAATAGTTTAAAAATTCTAAAATGGCGTTAAAGTGTGTTGACGTCATCCTCATTGGATGCCATGTCAGGTGCCATTATCTATTTATTTATTCAACAAATATCCTTGTTAATGTGGCATTGTTATGTTTTTTTAAACATCACAAAAAACATGCCGACATTTTAGTGGATGTTTCACTAAACATACTTCTTTTTCTAAATTTAATGTTGTTTATCCATTAACATCCACTCATTCTCTACAACATTCAAGACAATTCTGCCACCCACTACCTTAAGTCTCTAACATCCTTCTATTTACAAAAACATACTATGCTTATGGTTTGATGTTACAAAAAACATGGGGTTTTTTATAGTGTAAATAATGAATCCAAAGAAGCACCACCATTTGGGAAAAAAATTCATATACATATAGTGACCTTATAAAGTATAGCTACCTTATTTTTGACAAGGCCTAAAAAAGGATTTATATCAATTCAAATGCTAAAATCTTGCAATCCATGCGATGGAAACTTCTAAAATTTTAAAAATAGGTTTTCAAGTCAGTATACTACATTACTACAAGATCCCATGATTAAATATGTTAAAAAAAATTTTACAAAAATTTGGTACTTGTATTTTATAGTTTGCACTTGTATTTTACTTGTATTTTATAAATTGCCAATTTTAAGTGTTTTTTGACCAAAAAATGGCCTTGGGACTTTTGGAATTAAGGATAGTTGCAAGAAAGGATAATTCTATTTTTTATCACGTTTTGAGTTGCAAAGTTTAGTTTGCCAATAACATTTGAAGAATGAAGCCGATGTACTTGAATTTCTTATTAAAAATGACCAACTTGTTTATAAAGAGAATTCTTATTTTTCAAAAAAATTCAAAAAGACATTTGTAATTAATTTCAATTTAGCTAATTTGTCACAATTTGCAATTGAGAGGTTTTTAGTACTATGGAGTATCCATAATTAATGATGTAGAGCTTAATTTTTAGTAGAATATTTCCACATTTAAGAGGCATGTGCCATGTGCCTATTGAAAAAAACTTAAAGAAACATTATTTTATGCCATCTATGTGCATGTGAAGAGGGATTCCTTACGTGAGCACTTTTGAACAATGAAGATGGTTTTGGCTTCATTTTTTTGATGAAATTTGATTTATTACCATCAAGTCTTCACAAATTCTCAATTTTCAGTTTTTTTCTTCATGATTTTCATTTATTATTAATTTATACCTAGTGACAATATATTTATTTTTTATAACAATCTAGTTTTTTTTTATCAAACAATACTATTTTAGTACTTTTAAATACTCATATTACTCAAAATGGTACTTTTAGCCGTTGATTTTTTTTTATCAACGGTTAAGATTGTTTTGTTTTGTAGTACTTATGTACTAAGCGGAAAAACTACAATTTTGGCAAAAATGCTACAAAAACAAATGGCCTTCTTGCAACCAATGTGCAAACGATAGAAAGAAAGAGATAGTGAGAGACCTGATATGTGCATGTCCCAGGAACCCTGAGCTCAGGGTTGACAAATCTCAATGTCCGCCCCAAAATAGCGTCCGTTTTCCGGCCGTCCGGACGCTAGCGGACGCAGCGTCCCTCCCGCCGTCGGAAGGCAGACGAGCGGGGCGGGGCGGACGGGAGGCGGATGGCCTGGGTAGGCGGGGCGGTCCCGGCGGACGTTGCGTCCGCCGGGACTGCGAATGTCAGCGGACGCTGCGGATACAGCGTCCGCGTCCGGACGTCGTGTCAACCCTGCCTGAGCTTGTAACATCCAAGATATTCTGTATGATATACAACACAAAATTTGTATGCTCCAACTTTGATAAACTAACATTCTACTTTTTTGATATGAAGAAGTAGACTTCAAAGACCTCCAAAGCATCACTGATGAGAGAGATTGTTGTTGGGACTTATAAATTTATAACAAAGGTCTGTGAATCCTATATGGAGACCATTGAGCCGAGCATAAGGATAATGGACTTTATACAATCGTCTGATAATAGAAGGAGGATAATGTATACTTGTGCGGGTATGCTTTATAGAGAAGATTTTGAAGAGTTGCTAGACTCACGACGTGATGTGATAGGCATGAAAGGAGGTGTTTATGACTTTACAGAGAACAGATTTAGGAAGGTAGAACCAGATGATTATGTTACATCGTCAACAGGGATTCCCTTTGTTGAGCTTCATAGCAACCTAGAAGTTGTAGATGAAGTGCTTGACTTGCTGACAAAGGTGTTTCCTAGTGAAGCTATACGCAAGTACTTTATGAGATTCATATCATCGTGTCTAGAAGGTAGAAATGCAAGCAAGATATTCTCCATATGGTCAGGATCTGGAGATAACGGAAAGACAATCATGGTCTCGTTAGTTGAGCAAGCGTTTGGAAACTATGTAGTGAAGATGCCAACTTCACTACTTATGGGTAAGAGAGTACAGTCTTCAGCAGCCACTCCAGAGCTGACGATGCTCAAAGGACGACTTGTTGCTCTTGTACAAGAACATGATGAAGGTGACAAGCTTAATCTTGGTGTAATGAAGGAACTCACTGGAAATGATAGCTTGTACATCAAAGGATTGTACCAAGAAGGAACTGTGATTCCTCAAATAGCAAAGTTTGTACTTATTGCTAACAGGATCCCTCAGATGAGTACGTTTGATAAGGTAGTGTGGAGCAGAGTTAGAGTAATGCCTTTCGTGTCAACATTAGTTGATAAGATAGAAGCATCTGACAATCCTCTCACAACACATGTGAAGGACCATGGTTGTCATAACAGGCGAGTTAGGGTCATCGGACGGGACGGATGAACGGGCAAACCGAACCAGACGGACGGATGGTTCGGACGGCTTTAATTTTGTAACTTGTGCAATTTTGTGGAATGACACGTCACCTCAGAATGCGAAATCTAGGACGTGGACGATCTTGTCCGCGCCCAGCATGTTCCTTAATCCATATGGCATCCACGTGGCCTATTTTCCCGTTATCAGAAAGTCAACTATGTGTTGATTGTATCGAACGGGCGGGACCTCTAACGGATGGGCGAACCGGACATCCGTCTACTATGACAACCATGGCAATCACCCTTAAATAGATACTATTACAATATTTACAATATTTTTTTAGTAATATTTCCATGATTTAAAAAATCCACACTATTTTTCATGGTTGTCACATTGAACAGATTACTATTCATTTCATGTCCTACAGGACAAGTTACTATTCATTAGATGTACGTCTTACATACATCTAATGAATAGTAACTTGTCCTGTAGGACGTGAAATGAATAGTAATCTGTCCAATGTGACAACCATGCTATTTTTTGAATAGTGATTGAAAACTTTCCTTTTTTTCTTTGAATAGTGTTACAATTACCTATATATTATGGTCTTTGTCATTTAGGGTGTTTGCAATGTATGGGTTCACAAATCTAAGGTAAAATACAATCTATATTAATTGATGATGAAAACTCTATTCAATGTGACCCCATATTTATAGGAATATCACTATTTGAGAATGAAGAATTAATGTAGCTATCAACAACCCACACATCATTCTCATACTTGGCAGCATCTTGTGGCAAGCTCCACTATTCAACTAAACTCTGTCATTCTATTTTTTCTTGAAAGAAACTAACCTTTCGAACAGTTATCCACAATAGCGCAACTCATTGTCAAAATAATATCCGACAAAGTACATTCTCAAAAACGGTGACATTTTGAAAACCATGACATTGATACAGTGAATAAGAGCAAGTTAGCTCATTACATTTTACATAACCGAGGTACTACAGACCTACAGTACGTTAGACCGATCACCTACAAACGAACTTCACGAAGGACCTGAGCAGCGTGCCACAGAACTGTAAATCACGTACGCCCTGGCATCTAAAATTACACTCAAATCTATAGAATCTGCAGAAACTTTCTTCACACAACGACATTCTGGACATCTAGACTGTTGTGCACACTTGCACATCTCGAGGATTGCACACTCGATTCACGTTCAAACTATTTGACCTTTAAGATCGATGACTCTCTTCCAGGCAGAGCAATCAGAGCTAGAAAGGAGTTCGAGCTTCTACTCTTGAAACAGTAACCAATACGCTATTCACAAAGAATAGACGCAGAACTACGGTTACATCCTACAGGAAACAGGGTAGGTATATCCCCCCGCACTAATTCCTCTACTAGTCTCCAAATTACACTGAGAAAATCCCTGTGTTTCATCATAAAAAATGTGACAACTCTCATTACCCAGAAGCTGACGCTGGTCTGCTTCGCCGTAGCCATCCGACGCTTGCATGTACGAAGTAGTTGCAGCCAGGCTCTGGATACGGACCATGTTCCCCATGTTCCCCGCGTTTCCTTGATTGGCTTGCAGCTGCCAGAGATTCGACTCCGGATGACAGTCCCACAGAGGCTCCGAGAGGATCGAAGTGGGCGACATGGGGTTGAGAAGCTTGGCGCTGCTAATACTGGAACCCGAGCTATGGTGATTCTCATCTTGGCTGGAGCTGGACTCCGCAGGCTGCCCTGAACTCCAGAAACGGCAAGGTCTCGTAAACAAATCAGGGTGCAAATTGGAATGCCTTGAAGGTTTTGCAACCATGGGCGACTGAAGGAGTAATTGGTCACTGGTGGGCTTGTAAAAGGAGCTTGTGTTGCAGAGACGAGCCTCGGTTTCCATGCGTACCCTGTCCCACTGCGACGTGTGGCTCTGGACCTTGGATGAAACCAATCCGGGATCCAAACTGTGAATTCTGTCTATTTGAGCTTGCGGATCTGTGCTTCTGTTGCACGGTTTGTGTGTCACAGGGTCGATTCCTAAGTGCAACAATCGCTTCTTCAGATGCGTGTTCCAGTAGTTCTTGATCTCGTTGTCTGTTCTTCCGGGTAAATGCGCTGCTATGGTTGACCATCTACACGACACCGAGTGTAATTAGTGCTGAAAACCTCGTTCAAATCTTAGATTTCAGAGAATATGGAGCGTTTCAGTGAAACCTCAGATCTGTACGTCTTCAGATGTGAGGGTTACCATTTGGAACTCTGAAACGTACACGCCATTTGAATACTCAGTATCAAGCAGACTTAATTAAGGTGGTTGGAGAATGGAGATGGAATTGAACCTGTTTCCAAGGATAGAGTGCACGTGAACGATCATCTGGTCTTCGGCTTCCGAGAATCGACCACGCTTGATGTCGGGTCGTAGGTAGTTCGTCCATCTCAATCTGCAGCTCTTGCCACACCTCAACAAACCTGCAAACATCTGCAACTCATCAATTACCAAAACACGCACTCTGTATTTCGATCGATCTACTTATTCGATCAGTCGAATATGCCACAGGTCAGATTCTTAGAAACTACAAAGTGCTGTGAAGGTCTTGTTCAAAAAGCCTCAGTCTCCGAAGAATTGGTGCGTACCTGCATTCTTGGGGAGAGCTCGCCAACTCCCATGGCCGTGCTGTTGAATGTAGGCCACCAACTTGCGATCCTCATCCGGAGTCCACGGCCCTCTCCTTAGCGCCACCTGCTCAGGCTCCCTACAACATGGTGCTCTCCCCATGCTCAAATTTCTCCGTGCAATCAAATTCTCAATGCAATTCAATGGAATCTCAGAAAGTCTCGATGTGCTAGCTAGAGAATTGAAATGTCAAGGTCCTCAGCTAGTTAGAGAAGGATATCTATCAGCAGCAACGTCATTTATTTAGTACTGAAGAGAAGGCGAGCATGGACACGGTCTGACGGAGCACTGAAAACCTGTCAGACATTGGAGATTCAAAAGGACATTGTGCCTGCACCAGTAAGGAAGTCTTCACGAGAATTCTAGTGAGACGCACATGCGGGGCTCAGACTGGCAAGGTCCTGAAGATGGAATGTAAGTTATTAGATCTCTGCAGTTATTTGGGTGTCGCTCGATGCTGACAATAGCTGCACCTAGCTTGCTCAACTGGTGCTACTAATTAAATCATAGTTGCCGAAGTACTCAGTTCCATTTGGAAATCATATTATAGTCAATCTGAATTTGATTGTCCACCCCATCACTACTCTATGGAAGATGATACCCACACTGGTTGAGTCATCATTGAATTTGTAATTAGCGGAATTATTTTCATTTAATTCTCCAGGGCACGACAGTTAGTTATTTCAACTTACTATATCGCTTTTCACTTCTGTTGGAATAGTTGAACAGTAAAATATATTGAATATGGGATCTGTGCATATAAATACATGCTAATCTTAATTGATTTCAAAATCGTTTTAGCACTACCGTTACGGTGTCCGTTTGGAGTTGCGTTGAACATCTCCAATTGGGCTATCTATGGGCCTAACTGAAACAACCAAACAGCCCATACGTCAATATTGTTAAATAGGGATAAACTCACGAAAATTATACATTCGACATTGACACTGTAAAGGCGGGCGTCCAGAATGTCAATTTCTTAAAAAACGGGCGATTTCGGCGCCAAAAATTGTAAACATAATCTACGAAGAGCTCTATAAATAGAACAGGAATAGAATTACGCTTCAGGCCGCCTGAAAGTGCCAAAGGAGTAGACTTTGCCATATTATCGAAATTGACGTTCCAGATACGTAAACCTACACCAGGCCTAGTTTTCAGAGTATTGCATAGTTGAACTCATACCAATATTTAACTCCTTGCATGTTCACTGTTTGGGGGTGGGGTGGGGTGTGTGTGTTCTGACACAAATGAAAGGAATGTTCACTGGTTCCACTACGGAACCCAAGTGACAACTGAAGAACATGGGACGGTCATGACTCGATGCATGATGATCGAGGAATGTGGATGCATCGAGCTATCTAGGCCGGTACGGGATGAGTGCAGCTAAGATAAGTTATAGCTAGCTAGCCTGCGAATTATAAGTCTGCGCTGGTCGATCGAAGCTTGATAGTTCCCTCATGATCATCTTCCCGGTGCACATGTCAGAGGCCTGTGCGTCGTAAATGCGGCGGATACAAAGAAAGACTGACGCCTGCGCTGCGAAAGCGGAGCTGCAACTGATCGAACTCTGCAAGCAATGAAATCTTCCTTTTATTTGCTCCTCAAAAAATTTAAAAAATAAAGACTGAGATGTAGGGATCTGGCCACTGATCTGGCAATCTGGGGCTGCGTTGGGGACGGGGCGCACATGCCACATGGCCTTGCGGCCCTGTCATCTCGTTGACTCGTGGGGCTCCATAACGAAGTCACTGGAGCTCATCGAAAGCTTTGGAGCGTAGTGAGGTCTCTCGTTCGGTCCCAAGAAAAAGGCTTTGGAGCGTCTGCACAGAATTGAATGCGACAACGGGATCCGACAACGGCGCTGTTTTTCAGGCGACGTCGGGCTGGCGGAACCGCTCTCTTCGTTCGTTGCCTGGCGAGTAGAGTTGCAGACTTGCAGTCTTTCTGTTTTGGGTGGGAACTGGGAAGAAGCGTCCGAAGAAGCAATTCCGTCAGCATGGTTCCCATTATTATGTTGGAAAAGTTCAGTTTATTGGGGTCTTGCCGGTAGTCAATAAAAGGGAATTGCTAAATTCTCTTAGACTGCATTTTTATGAATTTTCAAACTGTTGGAAATATATGTACCCAAGTGCAACCCAACTCACCCAAGCTCCCATGTACAGTACAAAGGATGTACATTTTACGCAAGAATTTGTAGGGGTTGGTTTTAGAAAGGGGACACAATTTGAGGTGGTGTACCTTGGCATTGCAATGACCTACATTGAGTGATAATGGTGTCAATTCAACCAAGGATAAAATACTATTGGTTAGAAAAGGTTAATAGAAAAATGGGGTCATGAATGTCCTTTAGGTTTGTCATTGGACTGAGCAACACAATATCTACACAAGCATGGCTTGGAAGAGTTTTCTTCTTAAGTTCTTTAATAAGCTTGGTGATAAGTGTTACAAAGTTGAGATTAGTAAAAAATTCTTTTTAGTTTGGTGTGTAAAGAATGTCTTTTGCTCTAGTAGCATTGACTTGCAGTCTTGCGTGTGTGAAAATTGGCCTTTTTTCTACTTTCATCCAATCTTCTTTAGTTCCCTATCCCCTTAGACATGGATTTATTCTTTGATTTCTTTTATTTTCTCTATGTTTTCATAATATTGAAAGGCAATTGTTCCTACACCACCTAACCACTCCAGAAGAGGTGAATAGATGAGAAACTTGCAACTAGTCAAAAAGAAAGCAAGATGGTTGGGTTCTATGGAATTCCAATATCCCCTTAGACATGGATTTATTCTTTGATTTCTTTTATTTTCTCTATGCTTTCATAATATTGAAAGGCAATTGTTCCTACACCACCTAACCACTCCAGAAGAGGTGAATAGATGAGAAACTTGCAACTAGTCAAAAAGAAAGCAAGATGGTTGGGTTCTATGGAATTCCAATATCCCAAATTTAAGCAAAATCATTAGTAGAAATGATGGTCTTTTAGCATGAAGCTATAGAAAGAAAGCTTGGTTCCACAAATTCAAATAGATACCAAATAATTGCCATATAACTGATAAAGGTTTGTGGAACCAAGCTCTCTTATTGTAGCTTAGCACTCCAAGACATCCTTTCCACTAGTGAATACTGACACATGATGAGGGTGTCTTCCCTACAACACATGATATAGTCTTTACTTTAGATTTTTACTTCTTTTTACACATTCAACTAGGACTCTAGGAGCAAGGTTGTCTTGTCGGATGAAAAATCAAATTTTGGTATCTAATAGATGTTTGACATCGCATCATATATAACAAATGTCAAGTATGCATGACATTTTTGGATTATAAGGTCATATTTCATAGTTGAGGCAATTTAGAATATAATAAGTGTTTATCAAATTGGAATGCTTTAATAAAATGGAACATTCATATGTCAAAATCATAATTATTGAATCTTTATTGAGAAATTCAACCTTAAAGTTGACTTTATTAAATGGACAACGTCATGTTTCTCGAGTTGTTCTCATGTTTGACAAGACAACTAGGTCTAGAAATGGCTTTGTTTTTGTAACATTGATACACTTTTTAAATAAAACTAAGAAAGAGATAGGAACTTCAACCCTCTAGTATGGACTAGAGCTATAAATTAAGAGTCTAATATACATTCTAGATCCCATGTCAAGACCTAATAGTGTGTGCAAGTGACACAAACTTCTTCATATATAGCTTTATAAATGCAAAATGTCTTTTCCCTTGATTCAAATCCAACAAAAGGTAGAGGTCCCCCTAGAGTTAGATTCCATCTACTCTTATCAATGTGACTCCCAATTTTTTCCTTAAACAAATATAAGATGAAAAAAATTGAAAACCTCTATATATTAAATAAGGTCAAAAAATAAAAAATTAATTTAACTACACAATATAGAACAAGATTTTACATTTATCGGCCAAAGTAAAAAAATTGTGAATTTTGTGTATACTAGGCCAATAAGATTTAGTGAGATCTACCTGGGCAATACAAGCCCATTACTTGATTTCTAAGAGATTGTGGTAACTGGCAAGACATGAATTTACATAACAATTTATTTCATTTTGACAAACATGAAAGTCATTTAATTGCAAGAGTAGAGTTCAACAAAAAAATAATTTAAAGCCTAGATGGCAAGTAAGCAAGAATTAATAACATTCTTCACCAATTAATTAGTTATAGAAGGCTTCTTTTAATTTGAAACATAATGGAGGTCATTCCTAAGTTTGAAGTGGCCTAACTTCTTTGGCGCACTCACAAGATGTTTCCTTCTATTGAATTTATATTTTGGAACCTTTGACAATGTTTTGGACTTAGGAGGCCTATTTACAATGTTATAGAATTTTATAAATGAATCAAGTATTTTGAGGCAAAATGAATTATGACTTGCCAATAAGCATGACAAAAAATCTTCATTTTTTTTACTTTTTTACTTCTCATTTAGACATGATCACATGAATGATGCTAAACTTTGCAAAAAAATTATAAAGCATTGAATGATAAAGCTAGTCTTGTTGCCAAAAGTAGACAAATAATGATTATTCACCCTACCATCTATTGTAACTCATTTGTTTCAAATAGCAATAAACTCTTAAAAACTCTCACTATTTATCTATTCAATGTCAATTCTTTTAGGACTTAGGAAGTAAGAGGAAGAAAAATAAATAAAACTTTAGAAATAGATAAAGTAATTGCGGTGTGTTTGATGGCATGTTTTTGTTTTTTAACCACTAAATGACCATTGTCATTTTTGCAAACAATGAGAGTTTGTTTTTTCCATGATTTTATAAAACATTTTAGAAGATAGGCGAAGTAGTAGGGAGTTATACTCTCCTAAAGATAATCTTAAAGTAGTACACTTGAAAAGCCACCATTGAACAAGGGTCTACAACCATTTTGGGCAGGTGAGTTAGGCTAAAAAAAACTTGATATATTTTTCTTGGAAAAATAAATCAACTAGGCATCTTGTACATGCAGTTTTATAATTTTTGGATGATTATTATTATTTTTTAATTTTCAAAGTTCAAGGGCATAGGGGCACCTATTGACCATAGGAAGTGCTAAATCTATAGATCAATATTCTGTAAAGGAACAACCACAATGAAAAAGAACATGCAACCATTCAAGATTCAACCATTACAGAAAATTTTAGGCCTCAAGTGGGTTGTTTGATTGCATGAAAATGTGTTAATAGAGAAAATATTAGCCAAAATTGTCTCATAGAAAAACTGGTGGTGAAAGTCAAATTTTGTGCCCCATTAGATTTTTTATTAAAAAATTATTCTTTTTTATTTATTAATTTAAAAATAAGAATTTTAAGAATTATATAAAATATATATTTAAAAAATTTATTTATGCACATCTACCAAAAGTCAAACGGCCCTCCATAGGGTCTAAACTTTATATAATGACAAAATTTTCAAAATGTGCCCAATGGCAAACAAAATGTGACCTGATGCACATCATAATGGTGTCTTCAAAGATTTATTATCCCCTCCCCACATGCTATCAAAGTCTTCTAAAAAATACCATACCATCTTTGAATGAGTTGAATTTGTACTCATAATTTCAAAAATTGACTAACAACATCCATAACTTGTCCACTTGTCTTCTTTTGCTAGTTGGTATAAAAGCCCAAATTCAAGGCCTATGAAGGATCGAAATTATCTTTTACTTTATGTGCTTGACTTTTACATGCTAAGAGTTGCACACTTTGTTCTCATGCATCTGCAACCTATGGGCTTATATGTTGCATGTTGATGACTTAAACATATCCATTGCATACTCCACCTATCAATCTCACTTGCTTGGCTATGACTCTACTAAATTGTAGGAGCCCTCCCTCCATCCTCTCAAGTCATTCAAACCCATTTTTTATAGCCCTTTGCTCACTCCTTGTTTAATTGTCTCTCTTGTGCAATTCCATCTTTTCATCACATCCTAATTGCTTGGCCACTTCTTGAATTGTGATGACTAGGAGTGCCTCACAACCTTGCATTCATGCTATAGCTATTTTCTGTCGCCACAAGATGAAGCCATGTTTAAAGAAAGCCTCCATATTTATATCTAGCCATCACTACAAAAAACGAGGGTATAAATGACTTGTCCACAATGACTATAGTAGTTATCTTTGTGTTGTAGCCATTGTGGATGTCATTGTGGACACTTGTTTTTTTGTAGTGCATCTACTCCTCTCAATCTTTACCTTCCTACTTTGAATGTTGTGTTGTAGTTTATGCTCTCATTCTTTGCTAAATATCTTTTCTCACGCAACAAAAGCATCCATGCTCTACAATTTGTAGGGTCCTTGTGTTCAAAACAATGTTGTAGTAGCGGTTGATAAAGTCCACATTGTCCCAAAACCATACCAAATGTTGCTCTAACTCTACAAGATTGTGACCTATGCTAGATGTTGGCTATCTACAAATGTTATTGCCCCTTATATTGTCGCCCGTCCCAAATTGCAATTGCATCCCTTTCTTCTTCAATATCCACAACTCGTGCCAGCAAGTTAATCTTCTTTCATTTTTTTTGTTCTTTTTAATCTTTTCCTTGAATAATCATCATTGACTAGCCATGTTAGCAATTCTTTTGCAATCCAACAGTCACATCCTCTTCTCCTTACTCACATGAGGTGTGTGCATTGAAACTATATGGACATAAATCCAAAGGTTATCACCTACTATATAGAAGAAGTAAAATGAAGAGTTGGCAATCATCTAAATGGCATTGGCATATATCCATTGTATTATTGCTAGGGCTTTTGGAAGGAATTTGAATAGAAGAAGGTGCCACCTTGTTGCAATCATAGCCAAGAAAGCTTTAATGGAAGAAGTAAGAGACTAATCTATCTTCATCTTTTAACTTTTCTCTCTTCTTTGCTATGGCCCTCTAGTTACCCTTACGTACTAGAGGGGGGAATTCATAGTAGGGGACATTTAGCCTTGAATTGGTGTATTTTCTTTTAATTTAGTATGGAGTCTATCACTATAAGCAGCTACACTTTTGGCTAACCATAATTTGTTGTGGCTTTCTTTGCCTTTTGAAGATATTGCCCTTCTAATCTAGTTTTTTTCTTCCTATTTTTTCTTGTTTTTCCTCACCTTGTTTTCCTCCATCTCTAACTTTGGCCTCTCTTTCTCTTGTATAATTTCTTCTTTGCATTCAACTATTTATTTAAGGGACTTGATGTATCCATCTTGTGCCATCCAAATTCAATTTTGATAATCAATAAAGGACTTGCTTGATTTGATTGTCTTCTTGACCTTTAGCAAATTGATCTTTGGTACCTCAAAGAAGTTCTATTAGAAAATGGTCTCTAGGTCTTCATCTCTAGGTTCTTTTTCTAAATCTAATCCTCTATCTTGGTTTTCCTCTTGTAATGAATGTTCTTCTTATCTTCCTCCTCCACTTCTACATTGTATTGTGTGTATTCGGGCAAAGTGTTTGGAACTTCATCAAAGATTGATTGAATGTGCTATTGTTCTAAATAGTCAATGGCTCCAATGATGCTTAACACATGAGCCTAGATTTGAGAAACTAAAAAAAATGAAATTTTAGATATTAGCTTTGAAAATTTTAAATGTTTTTTTTTTTAAAAAATTTTGATGTTTAGAAAATTATAGAATCTATGACCATGGAAAATTTAGGTACCCAATGACCATGGAACCATGAAAAATGTGTGTATCCTATAACCATAGTGTTTCATGTAATATTGTAATTAGACATCAACCACACATTCTCAAGATCACCACTTAGTTGCATTCAATGCACCAAATCCACTCCTAGGCCCCACTATGAACATGTGAAAAAGTATAATTTATCCTTTCCTTAATCAAAAAATACATTGTCATGTATGTACACAATAATAGAGTCCCCCTCCTTTGATCCCCTCCACCTTTCCCCTCCTTGATTTCCACACCATTCCATTCACATAGCCTCTCCCTTTCCTCCCCTCTCTCCACCCCTCTTTCTCTCGTCTACAAATCATCAAAATTAAATGCATTGTTTAGCACAATCAAGCAAAGTTAGAATACATTGGTGATGGATTGTATTCATAGTCTTATTTATATATATGTGGTTACATATATATATATATATATATACAAACATTGATATACATTTATATGTATACTATTCAAATGCTCTACTCTAATCTAGAAAAAATTTCAAAATCATTTCAAATTTTTCAATATTCCACCTTGACCTTCACCAAAAATAGAATCTAGGCCCTTAGAGGAATCTCTTAGAAAGGTGAGGATCTTACTTAATGTTTGTAAGGCTGGATATAGATTGCAAGCTTAGATCAACTTTAAGATTCAACTTTGCAAACAAAGTGCACTATTCCTTATAAGATTCTTCCATAGGTTGTAATTTCCCCCTTATGTTGACTTGATGGTTTTCTGAAGCCTATCCTAGGAATGTGTTAAATCAAAATTTGTTGCGAACTATAATGAAAATCACAGTGGTAAAATTGATAAAATACTTACTTTTAATTGTCATCAATCTCGAACATGGATTAGGCACAAAAATAAATGACTTTTTAAATATTTTGAACTCCTTTCAATCAAAAATGGGGTCCTAGCTCCAAGAAAATTCTTTAAATAGGGGAAAACAATTTCAACCAATAATTTTGTCATTAGATTCAGTGGGCTCTATGATTTCGATGGTAAGACATTAGATAGTGAGGATACTTCAAATTCAGCACCTTCTTGTTGAAATAATTTCATGCAATAAGTCATTAGTATTTTGCTTGTGTGTTGTGTTGTATTTTTTGTATTAGATATAATATATCTTCTTCAACACTATATTTATACAATGTATCTTTACGACCTACTTTGTATTCTTTAACTGTAAATTCAAAAATTCCCTACACCACGATTATAGGTCCTAAACCAAAAACCCAAAAGAAATACCTCAAAAATTAGAGGCTCCTAGGCTCTCAAGCTCCTATACTCATATTTATAGGCTCACAAACTAGCACTTGTGAATTGAGCTTGATTTTTGCCATGGTCTTCCCAAAATCTAACATGCCAACTATATATATTGTTCTAATATTTGAATGGAGTCACTATTTTGCTAGTGTTCATTGGATCACGTGTGAGCATTAGGGCAATAGTAAGCATGTTGACATGCTCAAACATTCTACATATCATATATTCTATACATGAGAAATTTTAAATATAATATAGGGAAGATTAGAGCATAAAATGTGCAGTCCTTATGCTACAATAGACTCTAATTGTATTTTAAGTGGGTGGATGTAATGCCATGTTTGTAGATTTTCTTTAAAGTCTTGGTCTAATAGTAGTCACTTTTATTTAATCTAGTTGTTTGAAGAGATGTGCCTTAGTAATAACAAGGATTTTCAAAACTGAAATGAAATCCAATGTTGTAAGGTAGATACAAAGTCTAGATGGCAATGAATCAGTTGTAGATATACTTGCTCTTGGTAATGTGCTATTTTTCAACAAGAATAATGTATATGTATATGATTTTTTCTTACATATTTTTGCTATAGTATTTAACCCCTAAAGGTTTTGACTATGTTTTTACCAAAAACATTCCAAAATTGCCATTTCAAGTACAAGTTTCAAATTTTAGGAAAAAAAACAACTTTTTAAACCCTATATTTTATTGCATGGAGTGTTCTTACATTTTTTGATAGTGACCTCTTCGAGTTTTTGAATTGAGCAACATCACTTCACAAGGTCACATTTGTATGAAAAAATCTTCAAAATGGTGGTGTTTCTTTGGATTCATTCTTCTAGGCAAGTTGGCTACATGCTTGAAAAAATTCAAATCATTTGGAATTGTACAACATATAGGAAAAAGAATGGTAAGTAGAAAGAAACAAAGAACAATTCAAAATAAAAAATTGTTAAGAATTTAGTTATAGAATTGAAAAATGCCAATTTCAATTTTTATAATGTTGTAATAAACAATCTACATCCTATGATTTTATTTTTTTCAAAAAATATTGAAAATTCAATTAAATCAAGAACTTCAAAGTTCATTGTAGAATAGAGATTCTATATTTGCTTGCAAACTAAAACTCCTCATAACTTTCATCTCATTAATCAAATGGAATGATTCAAAACTTTTTGCTTATATACAAATCTAAAAAATCAATTTCAAATTTATATTTTTTTTATAAGTGATTTTAAAGAATTTTCTTGAACTACCCATCAAGCAATGAAAATTACATATCATACAGTAACTTTTTAACCGTATAGCCACAAGTTATGAAAATTGTTGGGCCTTAAAGCTATTCTTCAAGCACATATTGTGTGAAAATTTCAAAGAAAAAATAAAAATTCCATTTGAAGTGAGTTGCCCCAAATCACTATGTTGCCACAAATGCTATTTGGACCTTTAGGAGTTAAAATATTCATCATCAATATTTTCCAATCAATTATTATATAAAACAATATTTTTGAAGGTCAAACTTGGTGTGTTGATTGAGATTAGAGAAAGGAACATATTTAATAGGTTGATTTTGAAGAATTAGTCTTAGAAGGTCAAAATTTGAAAGATATTCTTCTCATAAGAAATTGAGGTTGAGTTATAACCTTTAAGGTACTATGCATTTAAGTTTGGAAAAAGATGCAACTCTATAACCAAGGTTGTTAGTCCAAAATGATCAAATTCCACAATGAACGATACATTCTTTGTTTCTAGAATTTCCTTGAAAATCATTCATTAGATACTTTAGTCCTAAATGCCCTTATTGGATTGACGATGCAACATGTATTTTTATATCAAAGAATAGTATTAGAATTCAAACTATTTTAGAACCTCTTACCTTAATAGCACCTAAAATCATGCACATAAGGTTTTGAGTATGGTTCCTATTATTAAATTGTAAAGGTTTTTTTGAAGGTGAAATGAAAAAAAGAATCCATTGTATAAAGAAAGTACAAACATGCCCAGGCAAGGAGTATTTACCCCAAAGCTAGGCAAACTCTAGACCATGTAGACGACAAATTGAATACAATACAAATAGACTATAGGCAAAAGGTGCTTTGATTTAAATACAAGGTTAGCTCTAGAAGCCTATAATGATATGATGCAAAAAACATTTCAGAGTCTTATTAGTAGTTTATAGAGGATTCAAAATGCTCTTGAAAACATTTTTTGAACATCTTATGAAAAAATAATGAATTTTCAAAGAACCCAAAATAAGTAATTGTATCTAAAATAGACCCAAGCTCTCATGAATGGAGGTTATGCATTTTAAACAAGAATCTATAGGAATTGATTTTTAGAAACATTTCACAATTAGGTGCAATTTTCATAATATAAGAGCCAAAGATTTTTGTTAGATGTCATAGATGCAACACTTATGGTTGAAGGGTATGGTAGTCTCAACTCATGATGAAACTTCAACAATACAATATTCAAATAATGCTAATATATTTACAGCATTGGAATGCTTTCAAAAATAGGGAGTCTTCTTCCCCTCCAATCCATTCTAATAATGGAAACAACTCAAAACAATTGAAAGCCACAACAAGGGATTCCCTGCTCTCTAAAGTCCCATTGTCCCTCCGAAGGACAAAATGGGTTTTGGACAGGCTCTTACAATCTCAATATTCATTATGATTATGTGAAACTTTTTGTGGAGATAGTGAAATACATTAGCTTTTTAGCTAAGAATATAATTTTTTTATTTTAATCTGTACGTAGGAGAAAAAGTTATGGCACAATAAGCCCAAATTTTAGTTTGCATAGGAAGTTTAAAAACCCAACCAAAACTTCAAATAACCAAATTAAAATTTTTTTTTCTTATAGGTTATATTTTTATCTACATTGAAAGATTTGATTCATTCTATTTGAATTTGTTATGTAAAAGTTATGGACAATCTTGTTTTCTAGGCAATCAAAGCATCTTCTAGAAAAAATAACTTGTTGGATTCATTTTTTAACTCAATTTTCACAATTTAAAAAAGAAATTCACAAGGTTAAGATCTCTCGCTAAACAATATTTAAAGTTTGGTGCTAAAGCAATATTTAAATAGAAATGGCAAAAACTTTAGATATGCAGAAAAAATACAATACTTAAAGTTTTTTTTCTCTTTGCAATAGAAATGGCAGTTTTGAGTGATTTTTGCTGAAAAAAAGGACTCGAGACTTCAAGAGCTAAATCATACAGAATCTTTTAGGTCGTTTCTTAAAGTCAATACGATGCAATGTACATGTCTACTTGTGGACAAATTTTGAATGAAGAATGACACAATCTAATTCCACCTATTCAGTTCCCTTTCACGGAGACCCTTTGGTTCTGAAGCAGTGTCTACTAGATAAATCTGCTTGTTCTCCTCATCTACATACAGCATGTCTGCCATGCTTTGAATCATGTCAGTCAGCCTCCAGTATTCATATGCTACAAGTACCAATGGTCGACCGGTCAGCTTGCAATGCTCTGAGCTTAGGTGGTCTTTAGGAACACCGTGCGGCCAGTACGAGTGAAGAATTTTGTACAAAATGCATCGCAAATCTTGCCTGCTGAAGTTAACTCGGGATTTACGATCAGCTCCACTCTGCAAAACAGATGGGTACAGTCAAACAATCGCTCCTAATATCAACGAGCTTCATCAACCGAACAAGGTTACTTAAAAGAGAAATTTCCCATCCACAAGAGTGGAACATTTCAGAGATTAGAGCGGAGTGTCATTTTCAAGGAAAGTTTACCTTGACGTAAGGAAATATTCTCCAATCAGCAGCATCGAAAGAAACATTGCGCAAGGAAAGCAAGTCCGGCATCGACTGCAGGATGCTCTTGAGATTCGCAAACCCATAATGTGAGGTAACCAAAGGATGCCCCATTTCGAGTTCGTATAACAATTCGAACTGCTCAAATGTCATGACCGCCTTGGGTTTCCCTTTGCAGTACTTGTCAACAACATAGGCTACCTCACATCGCAGGTGTCGCAAAATCCTAACCCTGCCTCCCACAGGAGGGATGACCTTTGGCCCAACGTAGTTACTGTAGTCGACGTCAACTGGCTGTCTCTGAACATCTCCTGCCTTGCCACAAGTGGAATTTGGAACCACTGGACAGCTCTCGGAACTAGCGGCTTCCTCTGTACATATTCCCATTTCCAAGTCTTTACATTCATCACACCCATTTTTGGAGTGCCCATTCCGAGAAAAGCTATCAAAGTTGCTCGAGGCTTTTTCATCTGTGAAACTAGCATTCCTGTCCTTCCTCCTCTGGATGAGCCAGATAACACTTGATCAGAGAGGGCTTGCAGTTGCAGAAGCAGACAGTAAGGAACATGAGGAAAATATTGCAAACCAGACAAGAGGATAGCTTCTACGTTCACTTGATCGGTAGTTCATACCTCTCCATACGGGAGGCTGCCTGCAAGTCCTTTGTCAGGACTTAAATCCAGGTTCTCCACATCTTCAGATCCTTCTACGATATGGGACTTGTCACAGCCAGATGGTATCTGTTCATCTGCTATAGTTCGCCCAAGCGCACAAATGCACGATAAAGTGTAAGACCAGCAGAAATAAAAGACGAAATGTTTAGCTAAAGCTTTCTTAACGTGGAGCTTGAGAATGGCGATAAATTTTGGTGGCTTACCTCGGGACTCGTATTTGAGAAGAACGTTACATGAACTTGATGCATCCCAGCCTCCAATCTCGAAATGATCTTCCTCCATGATACTAACTCTCTCCGTGAAGCTGCCGTTCTGGTGACCATAGCAACTGCTTCGAAAATCCGGAGTTTCCATCATTTCATCCCATTGAATGCTATAATCTGCTGCCTGAGCCAAAATCGGAGGGATTCTCTGATGGCCATTCCCAATGACCACGGTGGTGATGTGCCTGTTACTAAGTTCCCGCAGCAAAGCACAGAACCCTCTGTCTCCTGTAACAAGCACAATTCCGTTCCCTGTGGATGCATCTTTCTGAACTGACGGAGTGTCGGGACATGGCTTATGGTCGTATCCAAACAGCAGGGCGTCCATAATTATAGCCTTGTCGGCAGATTCTTTTCCATCAGGCACGGGACACAGCTCGACCCCCATGTCCAGTAAACTAGGGGCCTGTAACCAACCGACAAATACCAGCTATCAAATTGACATTATCACCGAACTTAACTCATATACTAGTTGCTGTTGAGTGCAACTACAGTGGCCACTTACAAGCATGGTTGTCCACGATGTTCAACTGTTCTGCTATTTTCTTCGTTTGATGTCATGCATGAAGAGGACAGTAATTAGAGATTCAATAACACATGGCCCATAAGTTCAAACATCATGAAACTAAGACGATGCATCCCTCCTTGTTGAGGGCATTCCTTAGGCCTCATGACTTGTGAAATCAAATCGTGACTTTCTTAAATAATTGATCTTCACAACCCTAAGGCGCCACACAAATTGGATCGGATGGTTGCAATAGAGACCAACCTGCCGAGTAAGATACTCCAGCTTGCCATATGCACGAAGGCATTGAATTGTTCCAAAAGAAGTTCCGAGCCTGTGCATCTGCTTCACCACTACCTGCGCATCCAGACCTCCTGGAATAGGGCAGTTTTCAATGTCCCAGAAGATCCCAATCCTTCCCAATTTCGTAGCAACAGTGGAATACGTGAACGGTGAATCAAAGTATCGAAGTCGCAACCGAGCCACCCAGAGTCGAACAGCATCCGTGATGTACAGCAACTGCAATGCAGTACAAATGGTAAGCACCACAGTGAAGGAGGATCTGCGGATGGCGTCCTCATCGTCACTGTCGCTCAGTAACGCATCGTCTTGGGGCTCCTGTGAGAGGAATGAGATCGGCGGTGCATGTGAAGGAGGAGACAAAATGTTCCACACCGAAGATTGCCCTAATGTGGATTCCAATGACGTTGGTGCATGCTTAGGCTGCTTCAGAGAATTGAGCTCCGGCCCTGCCCTTCCTCCCACGTCCGGCCTGGACCTATGCTGCTCCCCAAATGATCGCTGAGGAATAGCCGCTGCTCGATAGAGCTTCAGAGAACTTCGCCTGGTGACGATGGACGGGTCCCTATTGTGTTCTGAATCCCGCAGGAGCTGAGTCTCAATTAGCGAAGAAGACAGGCTACCGTATATCGACGAGGAACTAGTGGCTGGAGAAGGAATTGCTCGTCCCTGCAACAGGATGACTGCCATGGCTATGGCTATGGCTTTCACTCATCACTAGCCCTCCCACTTGAACTCACATAATCTTCCAACAAAAAGAAGCACAGAGGGTTATTATTGTCCTCCTCTTCTTCAATTGCCGCGAGAGAAAGCTTTGATCGTCACAACCTCTGATGTCTGAATGATTTGCCTTCAATCCTCCAAAAGCCTTCTGAAGACACTTTACGTCCAGAAAGCGGTGTCAAAAAACAAGCAGTCTAACCCCTAAAAAGACCGACGATTCATGATTTTTAAATGACTAATTCGATTGATCATACTGCGAAAAGTACATTTCAGACGGGGTCAAGTTTTATTGATCACCAGAATCAGTGAAAGACATGGCAAGAGTTGGTAAAAAAAGAAAGAAAACTGAACAAAATAACGTCCCCATACGCCCTGCTCAAAACTGCTTATAAAAACAAATTCATGAGGTCCCCCTGGAGCCTCTCAATTAATTCCGCTAATACCCTACCTGCCCAAGACACAACCCTAGTGCACGATCAGACCAATCACTTGAACTCTCAAAACTGACACAAACCATTATGTTCACGGTTGCAACAGAAACTGCCGCTTCAAATTCAAACCTTCACAGCTTTACGACAGTGGTCAATTCCGAAATTCACTAATTGTACATGCTCCGAAGATCAATCACAACGCCCTTTCAATTTCAAAACCTCGCACCATACTTCTTAGCAAGAGCCCCAAACACTAATTTTCCTATAAATTGACCCAGAATCATGATAACCTACTCTGCAAGAGACCTCACAATTTCCAACCTCGCACGATGATCGCGCTCTCCAATTCCGATCCTGCCGATCCTGTCGATCCTGTACAAAATTCACACCAGCAGCGCAGAAATTGCACCGAGACTGACGATCTCTCCAGCAAGCATCAGACAGGTATTATTCTTTGGCTGCATGCGAGATGCCCGTCAGTCAGTCTCCGAGCGCACCTTCTTCGATTGTCATTTCTTTCTACACCCACGGCTCACATCAACTGTCTTTCCCGCAGTAACGGCTTCGATTGAGCCTTGTGTGGAGTGATCTTTGTGTCTTTCTCAAGCGAGCGGAATTCCGTAGGGCCAATGAGGAGAAGCCACAAGGAAATCACGCTTTCTGTTCTGTTTGGACGGACACAAGACCACGAGTCCACGACTTGGCAACCGCTCTTCCCATTTTCCAAAGCTTCAAATTGTTCTGCAACACGGAGCAACCGATCGGAGGGAAGGGGTCCGAGTAGGTGGGACGCAAACCCTAAACGCGAAGTATGCAATCTCTGTGGCGTCGTGACTTAATTTCTATGAGTTAGTGATATTGAGAGCTAACTAATTACGGAGTACTTATTATCACACTCGCTAATATCACACTCGCTATTATCACACTCGCTAATGTCACATTGAAGCATATTCTGAGAATATGTCTGGTGTGTCCACATGTGATTGGACGACTTTCACATGTCTGAAAGCACGTGATAAAAGTTCTGTGGGTCTTATGGCGGACTTCCATGCACCTAGAATTCGCCCAACCTTGAAAAAAAAGACCAAAAAAAATCTGAATTCTACATAGATTTGTTGCAAGAGGAAGATCAAGAATTGTTGCAAAAATTTCAAAGTCAACTTATAAAAAGCAGGGGAGGTAAGTTTTTGATTTCCAGAAATTCAATAAAGCAATTCCAACTTTGGAAAATTTGGAAATTCATTTCCAATTTTGAAACAATATGGAAGTTTACTCTTAGAGCATTCTTTATGGTTCATCAAAAGTTCATTTAGCTAAAACACCATGTTTCAAGATTTGGAGAGTGGATCACTTGTGTGCCCCCACTCCATACAACTTGTTATTTTAACTTTCCAACCCATGGTAAGTCTCCTAATTTGCAAAAGCAAAAAAAATCTCATCATTGGTGATGGGTAATAACATTTAATGGAATTGCAAAACAACAACAAATTGCAATTTTTGTTGTGCCAAAGAAAATATTTAACTAAGCTCATGTATTTATTGCTTGCTTCTCATTCAAAAAAATACTACAGTGGGCTTGAAAGCAAGACTTTGGATTTGTTTTTAAATTTTAAAGTTTCATGATTATAATTCATCCAAAAAAACTCCAATTCAAAGTGAACAAAGTAAAAAAATGAAAAAAAATCTTTACATATCCAAATATGCCAAATAATTAAGTTCAATTTTTAGATTGAAATGAAGTTGCAATTCAAAAGTACTAAACATTCTCATAGATGCGTGTAAGCTACAACATTTTCATATTTACATGCATTAGATGCAACACAATAGTGCTAGTATGTGAGCATGAAAATGCAAGCATGTAAGCTTTGAACACATGCATGTGCACACATACACACACACACACATATATATATATATTATAAATGTGGAAGGTTTATATAATATAGACACCTATAATATAGGTGCATAGTCTTTTAGGCTCATGTGCCCAAACTCCTAGGCTCACATGATAGCAACACTCCTTCACAAAAAAGCAATGGTTAATCAGCTCCTATCTATGAAGATAGATAAAATAATCAAAATGCAATTTTGTTCAATGATGTATATTTGATTATAATTGCTATTTCTTAGATCAAATTTTTACTTTTAATATCCAATTCAAACATTCTATAGCTAATAACTACCAGTATATGCCATCTCTAGAAAAAAAATACTTTATCTACTAGTAATCAATGGTTAGGGTCAACAATCCTTATTGAATAATTAGTTAAAGTTGGTAAATGTAATTTGGTAGATGTCTAAAAATAGGAAAAATATTTTTCCTATACATTTAAAAAAATAATAATAATATCCCACAAATTCTAGCTATTATTTTTTAAATTATTTTTTGTTGCTCCTAACCATTGGATATAGTAATACTCAATGGCTTGTTATGTTAAATTATGAAATCATGCATAACTGTGATTCTTAACTCTACATGGAACTATAATAAAGGCAAAAATGAAAATAGTAGGTATCTAGGTACCAAAGTTTATTGTCCTATTCATAGCTACAAAATTCAAATCTTGAAGCTCATAAGGAATTCTTCTATAGTTCTAGGGCGGCACTTGTTATAGCATTAAGGAAATAATAAAATGTATGTTGAAGAATGGAGGAATAAGAAACTTACTATGCTCAAAGTTACATATGGTGTTTGACCAAACACAACCTTTCTATTTCTTTAAAGGAATATACTTTAGAGATGTTTGAAATAAAGAACATGCAAAGAAGTCCACTTCAAGACCTACTTCATGTACAAAAGTCTTATACATTTGAGAAATGTATAATAATCAATCTATTGTAATTTATTCCCTTGAGGCCTAGGATATAGTCTAGATCTCCCAAATTGTGAAGGTGTATTATAAAATGCAACTTGGAAGAGTAAATTAATGATGACTCTCAAACAATAATTGTAAAATATGATCCATAGATTATATCCATATGGTTCAATCAATTGAAACATAAACCAATATTTTCAATAGAATATGAAGTCAAAAATTGGAAATTCCTTCTAAAATTGATTGTAGATTGAAATTTTTTATTCTCATAAGAATTTTTTTCCCTTGAAGCTCAAATTGTTAATGTTTTAATCATAAGAATTTTTTAAATATATATTTTATATTTTTATTCAAGTCATTTTTTAAATTTATAATTAAGGTTATCCAAATCTACTAGTACCTATTGAATAAAAGAGTATTTGCAAAGAAAATTCATTAGAACCTATACCATACAAATATTAAAGATTTAACATAAGAACCTTTAAAAAAATGATGGATGAAAAGACAAATTTTTGTATGCTTGAGATGTATTTGCATTCATCTATTGTTTAAAATTTGAACTTCTAGTCTTTTAGGGATTATTAGAGGTTTACAAAGTTTTTCTTAAGTAAATCAAATATTCCAAAAGCAAATGCTAAAATGTACTGGAATCCTTTTCCAATTGCGAAAAAGATCCAATAAAAAATAGTTTAATCATAAGTTCTACATATACTCAAATGTTTATTTGGATGCTTTAGAAGTAAACCATGGTATAGTAAGATAAAACAATAATTCAATTATTTTTCAAGGTGAATCAATGTTGAAATTAGTCTACCTTTGAAAAGCTCCTAAAATTTCAAAAATGAATGTATTTTTGAGCAATAAAGTACATTTATATAAGAAGATAATAGAATCTAATTTCATGGTCTAACAAGTTTGCATAATAAAGTTGTAAAATTATACATCAAAAAAAGCTTTTTGTTATACATTATCAACCATCTTGTGCTACCACCCCTTGCTGCATTCATTGTTTGCATTTTGTAAGGCATAGTGATAATCAATGTATGAAGTGACTCTAAAGATATTGTATCCTATACAAATTGAATTTTTGTGTCATTTTTTTCTATCAACTTTACTCTTAGTTTTACTATGATGTCTAAGCAAATATCTTACAACCATCCAAATGTTCTCTATTGGATTCAAGTAAAGTGCATTGGCTAGCCTATTCAACTATTTTGTACATGAGTACATTTCCATTGCAATGGCAATGAGCTATGGAAGACTAGAACACCATCCTCCATCAATATCAATTGCTCAAGGTCATCATTTAAGAAATAAAAGCCACTTAATGCTCCTTCATAAATAATGGTGACAAAATCAATTGTTGATCTCTTATCCAAAAGAATTGCAATTAGGGGAGACTTATCAAAGCCACTAAAGGCACTCCAAACTATCATTGAATTAGGCTCGAACTTGAAACTTAGTGTTATACAATTTCAATCATATTTTTCACACTACTAGGATTTGAGTGTTTTATGACTACAAAAATATGATTGAGGATGAGTGGCAACTACTTGCAGTCATATTTTGGGATTTCACAACGTTTGGAAAAAACATGACTACAAATATGATTGCCAATCATATTTTGCCTTTGTACTTCATAGGTGTATGGTATACATGCATGGAAAGCGGCAAAACATTTCTTAGGGAATTGTAGGGAATGTATTACGGGAACACCAGTCATATTTGTCAATCATATTTTTGTATATATGACTACATGCAATCATATTCTATAGTCACATTTTTGTAGGTTCACAGTTTCTTTTGAAGTTTTTGTTTCAGACAACCTCCTAAAAATTTGGGCAACCTAAGAAAAATATAAATAAATTATTGCTTAAAATTGTAAAATCCTAGCCATTGTTTTAGGGGGATCCTGAAATCCTAACCATCATTTTTTAGGGTTTTAAAACCCTAGCCGCCACTTCATTTGCTTTATCTTCTTTATTTTTTGTTGCTTTATAACTCTTATTTTTTGTTCCTTCTTTTGTTTTTTGAAGTTCTAATTTTTGTGTTGTTGTATTTTAGTTGTTGTTTAGTTATTGAGGTTCTAATTGTTGTTTCTTAGTTGTTACTAATATGTTGTTGCTTTTTACATCTTAGTTGTTGTAAGCTTGTTGTTGTTTCATAGTTGTTACTAGTTTATTGTTGCTAGTTTGTTGTTGCTTTATAGTTGTTGCTAATTTGTTATTGTTTCATAGTTGTTGCTTTGTAGTTGTTGCTAATTTGTTGATGTTAGTTAGTTGTTGCTTTATAGTTGTTGCTAAGTAATTTGTTGTTGTTTCTTAGTTAATGTTAATTTATTGTTGTTAGTTAATTGTTGCTTCTTTGTTGTTGTTTCTTAGTTAATGTTAGTTTATTGTTGTTAGTTAATTGTTGCTTCTTTGTTGTTGTTTCTTAGTTTTTTATTTTTAGTTGTTGTTGGTTTGTTGTTGCTTCTTAGTTGTTATTAGTTTGTTGTTAGTTTATTGTTGCTTCAAAGTTGTTAGTTTGTTGTTGTGTCAAAGTTGTTGCTAGTTTGTTATTGTTTTTTAGTTGTTGTCTTTTAATTATTGCTTTAAAATTGTTACTTAAAGGTTGTTGTTTCAAAATTGTTGACTCAAGTTTGATTTTAACTCTTACTTAATTGTTGTCTTTTAGACATAATTTCCTATTGTTTGTTATTTCTTGCCTTTTATTATCTTCTATTGCATCTTAACTTGTCTTATTTTTGCTTCTTATTGGTTTTTAGTTTTAATTTTTGTTGCCTCTTGTTATATCTTATCTTCTACTTTTTACTATCCTTTAGTACTAATTTGAACAAAAAAATGACTCACTATAGTTATATGCTACATCAACCAAAATATGATTTACTATAGTCATATCTCATATCACCCAAAATATGACTCATTGCAGTCATATTTCATATCACTCAAAATATAATTCACCGCAATTATTATTCCATATCATTTAAAATATGACTCACCGCAATTATATTCCATATCACTTAAAATATAGCTTAAAATATGACTCACTACAGTCATTATTCCTTATCATTTAAAATATGATTTACCGCAATTATATTCCATATCACTTAAAAATATAGCTTAAAATATGACTCACCACAATCATATTCCATATCACTTAAAATATAGCTTAAAATATGACTCACTGTAGTCATATTCCAAATTACTTAAAATATGATTCAAAATATGACTCACTATAGTCATATTTCATATCACTCAAAATGTGACCCATTGTAGTCATATTCCATATTACTCAAAATATGACTCATTATAGTCATATTCCACGTCAGCCAAAATATAATTGCGGTGAGTCATATTCCTTGTAGGATTTTTTTATTTTACCTAGACAACTCATGAAAAAGTCAAGCCTCCAAGGATAATCAACATATACACCATATTGGCAAAATACGTTTAAAAATGGTTTATTATACTCCCAAATCCATATGACTACAAATATGACTCACTAGTCATATGATTGAAAGTGAATGACTTAGCATGAGCCATCTACACTGATTTTTTCTTGAGTCACATTTCTTGATTTTGTGACTCACTGCAGTCATATTTTGCAGTCACAAAACAATCATTTTCTTGTAGTGTGATACAATTTCCACCATATTCTAATTTGCCATGGATCTTTGCCAATTTCAAATGATGACTCGTCTATCTTAATAACATCACACCAATCTTCATATATGCAATTTCTATGGGCATGTGCAAATGCAAGCCTATTTGCTTCATATTTGACACTCAAGTAGGGCCTTTTGGTGCTACACTATTTTTAAAGCCAAGCTCATGGAGGTAGAATCGAACAATAACTCGGACAAATATTCACCAAGCTTGCAAGTTTTGCTATAGAAAGCCTTTTGTTTGTACTAATAGCAAAACATAACATCCTTACATCTCACTTAGGCAACTTCTATATCTACCACATTGTGATTTCAAAAACTTTACTTTTCTACAGACCTTTCAAAAATTCGAGATAGTTGAAATGATTGAACAAGGAGTATAGAAGGCTTCTGCAATGTCCATATAATTCATCCCAACCTTTCTCATCCCTACAATTTGATTATTTTGCTTGAAAGACAAAGTTATGTACTTCATGATGTTTTTTTGTAAGCCTTCAAATAAAACACAACCAACTTCTAGTGTGATAAAAGGAAGCGACTATAGCTAACAATGCCCAAAACAAAAAATCTACACTTCTAAAATCTCTATATGCTAGGAATGCTCAATTTGTTGTAATGCAATGTATTTCACAACCTTAGATGGCTTATGTAACTTACCCCATCTAAGAATTTTGTACCATGATACCTTACTAATTCTATACATGCTCTAGTTGCATTTGTGATTTTTGAGCTCACCAAGCCACTTCCATAGAGACCATCACATTTGCAATCTACATGTGAGGACAAATGATTGGTTACATGCATGCAAACACTTTTAGTCCAAAAATAGAATGCCACATGTTGTGGATAAATTCTTTACAATGTGATCACTACATTCAAGTGAAGAGCATTGTTTTCTCAATATAATGGTACATAGAAAATAAATTTAATTATTATTGTACCCTACTATACATATCATAAACACTTTTTTTACAATCTCTTTGTTCTTGAATGCCATTGATGTGAGCATGGTCCTAGCCTTCAAAGTTGTGAAGGATAATCCTTCCAAACATTTAGAACTTTTTCACATATAAGCACCATATGAACATTTTTAAAAGGACAAGACATGACAACTTTCATTCTTTGACCCATCATTTTTATACCTAGGAGTATTTACAAAATGCAAGGTTGTGAGGAGTGTGGAACAAACTTGCCAAATTTTGTAGGGTGTTATTTTTTACCTTTTTTAAACCAAAATAAGAAGTCAATAATTCTTGTTTCACTTTTTTTTTCCTCTTTTTCTTGAAAAAATTTAGAATCTTACAAAAGTTTTGTTTTAATTTAGGTCTTGATAAGTGAGCACATGTGAATAATCTACCCATTTTTTTCCATTGATTGTATAGAAACCAAGGTTTTTTCCTAGGCATTTAAATGCCTAAAAGTACCAAAAATAATAAGAGAACACCAAGCCTATAGGAAAATTTTGAAGAGAAATTGGATGATGATGTCAAGTTGTTCTAATTTTTTGAAAATAATATGGATGAAATTGCCAATTTTAAATGAAACTCATCCAAATATGTGGATGGAAAGATAGTTCTATTCAAAATATAGATGAATACTAAAATATTTGGCTACATCATTTTCTTGTATGTTGTTACTTCAACATTTTTTTGAAAAAACAACCCAAAACTTGGATAGGTTATGAAGGAAATCCATCCATACCTTAAGTTAGGATGTTTGTTTGTTTGTTTTCTTTGTTACATTGAGATCTCTCAAACTATGCATCCTTAGATCATATTTTTGATACTATCGAAAAGCTCTCGACAAGGAGGGATGCATGGGCTTTGTTTCATGACATTCCAACCTATGACGTGAAAGTCATTGAATTTCGAAATTTAAATGTATTACAAAATTACAAAATTATTTTCATTTTTATTTTGACCAAGGCAATAGCATGGGGCACACTACACTAATGATGATAAATAATGTTACCTACACTAATTTATTTTTAAAAGCCATAAGTTTTTACTCTTGATGAATATTTTTACCAACTATGGGTGTACAGTTTTCCCACTTAGGATGATACTAGGATTTATGCACTTTGTAAAAATATTTATGAAGAGTAAAAATTTATAGCATTTCTAAAACAGTTAGTATGGGTAACACTATTTATCATCATTAGTGTAGTTGACATGAAGGTAAGGGAACAAGCCTGGCTTCCCTTTGGAGCTTCTCGTTGAATGAAAACGAGGACTGATGGATAAGAAACGGTGGACGACATTCGGAATTAATGCCACTAGCGATCAAGGATGAAAACGGTGACTAATGGATGAGAAAATGAGGACGACGTTCGTCCGAGCTCCATGATTGTGGATGAAAGACTTTCCTCGGGAGGCGACTACGCGGCAACCTTGTGGAGCTAGGTCAAGATTGCCGAAGCCCGAAATAGAAACCTCAATAATGTTGCACAAGATGTTTTCCAGCGATTTCTTCTTCAACTATAGCAGCTTGTGTTACTTCACAGGTCGCGATTTTAAATTCTAAGTTATTTGAGGATTTCCACCGCCACATTGTACAGAGAATGGTGTATTCATTCTGTATCCAGGCGTCCGATTTGATGCAGAAATAGTGTTGTGGCGAGGATGCTTCCTGCGCGTTGTCCGGCTGAATTTGAACTCGTTGTTTGAGTGATCTAGAGGCTCTGGAGGGCTTGCCGGTGGCGTTACTAGCGGAGTTCTGGAAGAGCAGTTGGCCGAGGGTTGCTGGAATTAGGGAATGCGCGTCTTAGAAAAAAATTATTTTTAGCAGTTATTGTTTAAATTTGGTCGTTTGGTGTTAGTGGGCGAATATTGGTACGCGGTGGTGCAGAGCATGAGTGCTCTGTCGTGATTTCGCTTCGCAATCTTGGAATGGTTGCGACTCGCGAGGATTTTAGTTTTCGTGAAACCCTAAAGACCAATTGGAGGAGCTCTGAGAGTAGAGAATCGTGCACTGGATTGATTTGTTCGTTGTGTTGTAGGTCTGCATGGTTTTTGTCATTTGGAGACGAATCCGTTTCATTTTGAAGGGGTAGTGACTGTTGTGAGAATTCGAAAGGCGCGTAGCTTTTTACTTTTCGTGATCCTACAAGTGAGAAGGGGATAGCCGAGGCGAGTGCATGATTTGAATTATTGGCGTCAGTTCTCGCTGACGAAGGTGTATGGGGCAAGGTGGCCGCGGCCAATTTTCTTGTTACCCTGGTAATGAGTGTTCTTCTCCAGATCAGATAACTGGAAAATACTGGAAGAGGGCTGAAATGCCCTTTTCTAAAGTTTTGGCGGATCCCTCAGGTGAAGCCAGCACCTCTGGCAGCGTAGGATACATCGACCACACTGTTACAAAGCTTGATACTCTGGCTGGCGTCGCTATCAAATACGGCATCGAGGTAGATGCTTGGAACTTCAAAAGACTGGTAGTATTGTTTTGAAGTGGTACACAATTTGATTTTTTTTTTTTTTTTCGGGAAGGGCTCTGTACTAAATTTCTAACAAGCAACACAGGAGTGTGCTGGATCTCCTTTTGCCAAGTTGTTGTGAGGACAGCCAGGTTGTGTTGTGCATTGTTATCAGTCTCATTAATGGCAGTCATCGTTATTTACAAATGTGCGCCACTTTGGGGCTCCGAATTGCAGGTTGCAGATGTCAAGCGTTTTAATGGGCTTACCACAGATTTGCAAATGTTTGCACTCAAAACATTACGAATACCGACACCGGGCAGACATCCTCCTTCAGACCCTACTCAGTTCAAGTTAGTTTATTCTCCATTTCCTCTTTGTCCACTTAATGCAGAGTTAAGTTTAGCCAAGGTTGCGAGAGAGGACAGCATATTGTAGCGTGTCCTTGGTATACCTTATAGTCAGGTGCTTAACTTCCATATTGTGATTTTGAAAGAGGAGACATCTTACAGGAGCCGACTGCAATTTGTTACGAATTGGTCAAAGTACAGAGTCGGATGGTTTGGCATCCTGGTTGAAGCTAATGATGTAAACCCTGTCGTGCAGACGTGAGAATTTCACAGCCAGTTCTGACCTGCACCGTGTTGGCAGCCAGGACTTAAAGGTTCCAAGCAATGGGACGCACAAGACGGCGGATAACACACAAGACACATCGACAATGGAGATGCTGAGAGATTATTATGGCCTACCTTCCGCGCCGAGAAGTGGGATAGAAGATGTAGAAATGACTACTATTTCTTCCAGCAATGAGAGCGACCTTGATGATGAAGGCTTTTTGCCTATGTGCCGACCTCCGAACGCCCCGGACTCTCGAAAATACTCCACCGTGGATTTCAAGCCTAATCGTTGTGGTTACGTACGAGAATCATGTAATAACTTGCTAGATTCCTGTTGGTCAGTTCAGAGTTCTAAATTGACACAGTCCAGCCGTCTTCTGAAATCTGGCAAAAATTTAGTTAGGGAAGGTGATTCACTGAGTAAGGTAAAACCTATCAGGAGGCGTGCAAGGGGTGAGTTATGCAGTGATGAGACACTGGATGTCAGTGAGAGAGTCAATTTCCCCAAAAAGGATCCTGCTCCGAGGCTTAAAGACCCGAATTCTGGTGTTCCCCACGCTCGGTTTGGAAACCCTGCGCTTCCGACTGCTGATTGGCACAACAGCAATGAAAGCTCAAACGGCATCAAGACTTTTGGAGCTGCTCTTTTAGGAGGGAGGGAGGTTGTGGAGGGTCTCTTGTTCAAGGTGATGACGACAGCAAATCCGACTACCTCACAAGAAGGTGGCAGACCATTCTCTGAGCGGGTGCCTTCCACAGGATCATTCAGTGTGTTAGAAGGTATCTCCTCTGTATACCGTCAAGCCAAGTCTGCTTTGGATTAGGTTGCTGATAGCTGGTAGTGAGAAACGGTCAATGCTTTCTTAGTTTTGATACACTTCATGGCAGTCTCCTTCTGACGGTATTATGTCAGTTTCCATCTTGTAAGCAAAGACATAGTTTTCTTTGCCGACATTGGAAATTAGTATGCGGAATCTTGTGCAACTTGACTTGCAAGCTTTCGTTTTCCAACTTTTAGATTACAGAATGAGATTCTTTCACATTCTTTGGCATAGCGTTCCTCAATGTAGAGAATAAGAGGTTTAGTCTAGGCCTATTCTTGTTGCCTTCTAATTTGTAGCGATCGCGTCTACAATTTAGACCATTGGCTATGAATCTGTTTCCGTATCTAGGTTCATTTATTCGTTGAAACAACTACTGAAAAAGCTGCATAGCGTGACGTTATTCATTGGATACTTATTCAGGTACTTTGTTCCCTTAAAGAAGAGGTTTGAGCATCGTGAGCATGTAATCGTCATGTTTACCAGTTTCAGCACTGCAAGTCTAGCTGGACTATAGCGTAGTTCTGTATTTTGAAACTAGTCCTGGTTAGCCTTATTAATTTGATTCATTTACCCATGACAAGCCGAACGCGCCAGAATGTGCTGTATTCGATCTTTGTTAAGAGTTGGAATTGTGCATGGCTATCTGTTGGGTGCTTCCTTCGCCTACTTGTGTAGAAACAGTAGTTCAGGGAGTCTTAATGTAATTAGCACCAGAAACTCCATTTCTTTGCTTTCTCGACACATATACACAACTTTGTTGAATTGTAGTGGCATGCCACTTGTTCAGAACAGTGCAATTAAGAGATATATAGTGCAATTTCTAGCTAAATTAAAGCAAATGAAGTGAAGTAGAATGTACTGACATACCCTCACATGTGAAGTCTGGCTCTTTGGCTGGAGGGGTTATGGATTTTTTTCGTGCCCATTCAGAGGATACTCCAAAGGATCCTCCATTATGGCAAGCCCTAGTAATTATGAACCTGGGGAACTTTCGAGTATTTTGAGTTTACACTTGCTGAGATTCGGTGTCTTTGTATTCTCTCTTTTTTTTGTATGGACCACTTTATTTGTGATGGTTTTTGAACTTCATAAAGTTGCGTTTTCATCTTGATGTTAGGAGTGATGCTAGCAAAGAGAATCTAATCCAAAGCCGTACGTAAATTTTATTCCTAAGAGCATCTCCACTCAACAGGATTGCATCGTTTTGATTTCACCCCTCATGTTGTGTAAAACCCTACGCCATGTATCTATTTGGACGCTTGCCATGTACCTACCCCCCCTGGCCTTTTGGTTACAGAAGCTTGAATTAATGAAATTCAAGGAGTAAAGCAAAAAACTCAGAATATAGGAAGGGGTCTTGCAGCGCTGTCCAAGAATGTCAATTGGTTCTTCGTTAGTACAGTCTGAAGTACTGTAATAATGCACTCTTGACAAAGTACTCTTGAGAGTTCAACGCAATTTCTTCATAAAGTGGAGCCTCCATTACGAGGGCCCTGAAAACCCTCGTAAAATAGGGAAGATCACATATAAAATAGTTTACAGTTGAAAAGTACAGAAACATGTCAAGTCCCGTCAACCTCACGAAAAAAAAGAGAGTCCGTAAGGTAACTTAGTCGCCATGAAACTGTAACCTAAAGTTTCACGTCGCATGAATGGCAATCCAAGCGTGATTCTGCAACCGTAACATTCTTAACCAAACCAATCCGAGAGGCTCCCAATTTAACCTTAAAGAAACCTCAGGTATCTAGGAAAGAATCTAGATATTCAGGAAACAAAAGCGTCTTCAAACGGATGAGGTGGTCACATTTTCTTAAGAACAAACGACTCTTTGGGGAGCCTCCATTCTTGGGTGCTTCAACCCTATTCAACCAACGATCCATGAATTGACAACAAGTTTACAATGTTACAGTTGACACCAACAAATCCATATCAAATCCATATCAGTCACACTAATTTCTGCTACTAAAATCTAATAATCATTGTTCAAGGGTTATCTAGATACATGATTGGAACTCAACTACTTCAAACTTCAACAACTCATAACTTATGCAATTAGGGTCTCTTGCTATGTGAGATAAGTGGGCAAAAAAAACACTATAAAAGACAAGAAATGAACACCAATTGTCTTACCAACCTCAATGAGCAGAAAAGAAGGATTTTATGTTCATTAAAATTGGTGAACAACCCTATTGGTGGAGATTGATCTATTTGAAGGGAATCATTACGTGTGCTATTCCTACTTGATCTCTCTTCCACCCACCAAGTCCACATATCACTACAATTGCCCACTTGGATATTGTAGCCTCCCTTGCTAATTTCACCCACCGTTCTCACATGACAGGAGGCTCTTAACATTCAAATAATACCTATTTTCAGTGCAATGCATTAGATTCTTCCTCTCTCAAGACGCCAACCCCAACCAAAATAAAAAAAATCTATAAACAGAAGAAGCAATTCCGATGTCAAAAACCACTCTCAACCGACGAAAGCTATCATGAATGTCGTGATACCTGATTCCCGATCACTTCGTCACTCCTACTTCCCCCAAGTTCAGATCCGTGGAAATGGCAGCAGCCAGCAGCGCCGCTCCAACTCCAGAGCCATCTTTGGAAAGCATGGTGGTGACGTTGTCAGCGTAATCGTCCCCCAGCATCTCCATCATGGCCACTTCCATGTAATTCCGAAACTTGGTGTACTTCTCGTAGAGACTCCCGTCAATGGCCACCACCGTCTTCTTCACATCGGCGAGAGATTGCGTGGTGAGGCAACTGTTCATCAAGTCTCCGCATCGGTTGATCTTCTTCAAGATGCCCACAATTCCTGCAGCTGCGAGTCGCGCCCCGCGCTCCGCCACGATATCGCACACGTCGTACACGGCTTTCCGTGTTGCTAGCGTTGTGTCCTTGACCTGAACAAGAAGACCCAAATCACTTCGGTTCAGTATATAAACCCCAAACAAACGAGTCTGGGTAGGGAGCAGAATGTGGATTTCGGGAGCTTTCTTAGGCAAAATCAAAAGTATGTCTCGAGAGAAGAATCTAGAACATCTAATCTTCGTTTTAGCAATTTGTTTTTGCTTCTCTTCCTGTCCGTACATGAACTGATTCAAACCCTTGCACTGAAAAATCATGAAGCATTTGAGGGACCATGCTTGTCACACCACTGAAGAATAAATCAAAGAATGTCTTTTCAGCAAAGCTCGCCCACAATTTCAAACATTGAGTTTCTGCAATTTTGAGGAGCGGAGAAACTTACCCCAATGGCTTCGGCAATTACAGATCCCACGACTTGTAAGTCAGGCGAATCATCACCGTGCATTGTTGACATGTGAGGAGTCCTGCAGATCAAGAAGGTGGACTGTCAATCCGCAAATTTGCAGTGCCGGAACATACCCACAGTTCATTTTCAGTAGAGAACTAATCTCAGGAACACATAAATGAAAGTCAATTTTGTTAATTTGGCGAACTTCTATGACTACTATCATGGCACTTTTCATGGTGAGCAGACTAAAACTCAAATCTATATTGATCCTACATTTGTGCAGAGGAATGTCACAAGTTTTGGCACCCAAAATTGTGCCAATTAAATCAAATTGACAATATTGTATTCTACTACCAAGGTAGACACTACTAAAACAATCTAGTTTACTGATCTTCCTTATAAGAATTCATCTATAGTAGTCTACTCTAAATGCACCCATGCTCTAAGAGCGATCATGACACAAAGGTATATTTTGCTTTCTTCAATGTACAAGCGGTGTACATGTTAGGAAGTAGTCGCTTCTAGTGATGACTGCATTTCAACTTCAAAAATTTGTAACTAATTCCACAGAGGTTCAAAAAATATGAAACAACTTGGGTTAGATGCCATTTCCATTTCTCTTCCTCTGAAAATTTGCTGAAGATTGTTTCAAGGAGTTTAGCTTCCCCCCAAAGGCAATCAGCTCTTAAATGGTTGCTTTATGAGTAGACTACCTTATTCATACATTTAGTTGGTCTTCAATTAGCAATTGTAAGTATGACTTGGCTAAATGTTTGTCTCCTTATCTTTAACTGAAAATTAAGGTTGTTTATTACTAATTGTAATGATTTACATTCTCCCACATTGAAACAACTCAAAAAATTCATACAAAGAAGAAAAAAAATTGATGTCTACACATTTTGGATCTTTTGTACCCAAAGTAAACCCTTTTTTTTCAATGACAGTACACTCCTAAATAATTGATTAAAATGCTTAACCATGTAAGGATGCAGAGGCCAAAACGTGAGGTAACTTGGATTTCTAAACAAATGATTCAAAAGGTATGAAAAAGGATAATTTCTATAGTAACCAACTTGTTGTTTCAAGGTTAAAAGTGATGGAAAGAATAACTTGGATACCCACATATATATAGATAATGTCCACTTAAGAACCAACATCTTGAATGAATCATCATTATTTTTTAGAGTATTTCTTGTAATGTCGGAGGTCCACAAAGTTCTCAGGCTCTAAGAGTGTCCACCTCCTAACATTTACACTATTTGTGCATTTTGCCTCTTCATTGCACCAGCATTATACAAATAGTATACATTTTAGGAGGTGGACACATTTAGTGACCATTGTATTTCAACTTCAAAAATTCATAGCTCATTCCATGAAGCTCCAAAAAATATGAAACGACTTGGGTTATGCGACAATTCTATTTTTCTTTCAAGGAAAATTTACTAAAAAGTTTCCCCAAACGAATTTCCAAATCTTAAATGGACGTATACCAACAAGAATGGTTTGTATGAACATACAGGAGAGAGAAAGGCTTTGTCAGTCTTTCTGGAACTTCTGGGCCAAACAGGCTTGTCTCTTGAGTCATCTTGAGCAGGACACGACGTACAATTTCGCCCATGTACATACCACCAATCATTTTCTCGAATTCCTACAACAAACACAATCCACTTTTTTTGAACTACCCTTCTTTCCAAAGAGTAGGTTTCAAGTTCCCTTCTCAAGAAAACAAATACGGCCACAATTCTGAATCACGTGCAATATGTTACTACGTACAAGACAAGTACATATAATTATTAAGCAAGTCAAAAGGTTACCGATAGAAATGGCTAACTACAAGTGGAAAATTTTGTGTTTTCCACTCTCAACTTTAAGCAAAAAGAGAGACCAATAAATCACACTTACTAACTTACACAAGTAGAAAAGAGGTCCTTGAAAATGCACTCATAATATTATCAAAACCAATGTAGTTAGGGAGTATTATTTTGGTGAGCAAAGTAGATGTGCTAGCAATAGTAGGAAGAATGTCCTAGAGAATCAAGCTACATTGGAAGAACACAGTTCCAAAGACCATAGGGCACTACCTAGAATATTTTGCATTTTCTACTCTCAACTTTAAGCAAAAAGAGATCAATAAACTTCACTTGCACTAGTAGAAAGGAGGCCCTTGAGAATTCACTCATAATATCATTAAATAATACAACTAGGGAGTATTTGGTGAACAAGTAGATGTACTAGTAGTAGTAGGAAGGATGTCCTAGAGAATTAAGCTATATTGTGAGGATATGGTTCCAATTTGGTGAACAAAGTAGATGTACTAGCAATAGGAGGAAGGATGTCGTAAAGATTCAAGCTATATTGCATGGACATGATTCCAAAGACCATATGGAACACTACATTGATGTTCACATGTGTTTTGGGAATCATGCCTTCACAATAAAGTGTGATTCTTAAAGGCCTTCTTTCTTCTTTTGCTAGCTCATCTACTTTGTTCACCAAATAAGGTAGGGTGCTCTAAATGCAACTTGGCACTATAAGCAACCCCTAACAAAGAGGTACATTTTGCTTCCTTCATTGTACCATAAGTGTACATTTCAAAAGGAGGTTGCTTTAGTGACCACTCGTTTTCAACTTCAAAAATTCATAATTGATTCCAAGAAGGTCCAAAGAATATGAAATGACTTGCATTAGATGCCGATTCCATTTTTCTTCCTGCAAAAATTTATTGAAAACTGTTTCAAGGAATTTAGCTTCCCAAAAATGCAATCAGCTCTTAAAATGTCAGCACACTACCTTACTCCCCAATTGCATTGGTTAATAATGTTATTGAGTGCATGTTCCAAGACTTTGAGAAGGATTTATAATATTAAATCTATCAATGCAACTTTTGTGAAAACGTCTACAGCAATTTGGAGCTCACCTGTCGGCCAGGATTCAAACTATCCTTGTCCAGCCCCTTGTCAGCAAATGTTCGAGGAAGATTTTCCGAGAAGAAATTGCCCCATTCAACATTAACAACCTAATTTATTGACACCCCAAGTCAGAGCATTCCACATCAGTCTTGAGCTTGATCCTTCACATTCAATATAAAGGTCAAGGATTCTCTTTCCCTCCCTTCAGAATCAACAAATTAATCCATCAATCTTAAGGTATGTTCACATGTGGTGTTAAAGAGTGTTGTTTCGTGAAGTTCTTAGGAACAAATTTAGACCTACTTCTGGACCAGATTCACATCGCAAATTGATCTCCCCTAACACCAAGTGCCAGAACATATATCTTTATGATGCAAAGAGAGAAATAGTCAATGCCATTACTCATGTAAGTTATTGATTTTTTTGCTTCAAGGTTCCAAATGTATTGTTCCTAATGAGTCTATGACTCATTGCAAGGAGTCTATAGTGAGTTGCTTTTCATTCTTCAAGCAACAAAAAAAATTCAGATTCTACTTGCAACATTTTTCACTACAATTTGCTACTCTAGTTGAACAACTTTTTCATGATGTAGACAAATGGAAGACACTGCAATGCAGTTATTGATTGATGATCTGATCTAAGTTAGGTGCCTTTGCCATGATACCTTTAATGATCGTCTGCACCTTGGCATGATTTTGAATCAATTTTGCAAAACTTTTGCAAAACTAAGTTAAGGTAGATTAAGTTATGTGTGGGCCAAAGGCTTTTTACCGTCAAGTCTGCATCTGTAGGACTTTTCCAGCAAGGCACGGCATCCGCACGCTCCACATAGCAGGCATTTGAACCAGTGCCCAAAATGACACCCACCATTGCATCCTCATGCCAATATCTACATTGAGCTAACGTCCCAACCGTGTCGTTCACCTATGGCATCACAAAGTTTGGATATTAATTAAGCCCCATTGACGGCCAAATTCTTCTTGTGATGTACATTTCACACCACACATGTACATGAGAAGGAGGATTTTGATTGGCATGGGTTGAGTTGCCGTACTTCCTCCATTCAGAAAACACATAAGGTACAGGCACCTGAAAATGTCCTTTTATCCAATGGCATCCCTTTCTAAAAAGGGGAGTCATTTAAGAACAAAAATGTAGACATGTACCAAATAGAACTTATTAATTGTTGACCAACATAATAAGCCATATTGATTCACCTAGATTTGCATTTCAAAATGACTCCCCTTCCTAGAAAGGGATGCCATTGGGTGCCTTTACCTTATCCATAGTGTTGGTTTGAATGTTTGATATCAATTTGATTGGTCATTTTGTGAAAAAACATAATACAAACCAGTGTCCAAGTTTTATTTATATCACTAGAATTGATGAAGAACATTACAAGTATTTGTCCACATGTATGTCTAGTTATTAAAAAAAGAAATTCCTCATATGACCTACTCAAATCTACTGGGAAAAAAAATATGAGGCTCAATTTTGGAACACTTCTTTTCTGGAGGGAGAGAGAACACTGAGAATACTTGATGCCTTGGACTTCCACAATTTTTCATTTTTGCAGTATTGAGAAATGGATTTTATTACAAGAATAGAGAAAAAAAAATTAACATAACCCCCAAAGATCATTAATTTGTAATAGGATCAAGAATTTATGGCTTGAAAATGATCAATTTGATTAATATGGTATAATTCAGATGAGGCCAAATTTTATGTCATCAAAATCGATGAAGAAATTAATAATAAGGTTGAACAAAAAGAAACCCCATCCGAACTCCCCCAAAGTGCTAACAAATATTAGATCTAATTTTAAAAAAATTCAATAGTGAGATCCATACCAAACATACTACTTTTGCATTCTCCGAGCCGAGTTCTGCAAGAGCTGTTTGTAATTGCTGCACCACATCTTCACCAACCTGCATTGATTACATGAGGGAAGGATCTAATGTCATTTTAATATTACAAGGGCATGTTGAAATGGAAGGTAATTAAACCCTAAATGCTTGAATTAGAAATATTAAAATAATAATTTTAAAATAATAATAATAAATAATTTTAACTCTTCCAAAATATTTACACCATTGTTTGAGATAGAGCATGCTTTTTTCAGCTTTCCAACAATGTATTATACGATTTTTTGAAGCTTCCTAAATGAATATCAATTAGATAAAATGAACACTTTTTCAAAACATGCTCATTACTTTTGTTAAATATTGTACTTGAAATTTTTTTTAAAAAGAAAGAAAAGAGTTTCTCTAAATTTTGGAAGTTAGAGGTCATTTGCGTTTAGAAAACATACTTACCCCATCGGTGATTTTAAAGCCTTTGGTCCATGCAAGGACTTCGCCTTGGTTCACTTTGGTTTGAATAACAGGAAATGAGAATGTGAAGCCTATGTCCCGTCGATGATTTAAGTTCAAACACTCAAATCCAAGGTCTGCTTCTTTGGATATAAATTGTACAATGGTCTTGGCAAGGAAGTCGAAAAGACCCTACAAACCATCAATCTCATAATACTAAGCAAACCCATTCTATCTTTGTTGAAAAATATCTAATAAAATGCATGGAAGCAAAAATATGTCTAATATTTACAATATTATCAAGCATGATTATTATATGTCTACAACATAAAATATTTTGTTAATACACATCATATTAAAAGTAGTCTGCTTTAAATCTGCCCATGCTCTAAAAGCAATCATAACATAGAGGTACATTTTGCTTTCTTCAATGTACTAGTAGTGTACATTTCAGGAGGTAGTTGCTTCTAATGACCACTGCATTTCAACTTAAAAAATTTGTAACTAATTCCACAAAGGTCCAAAAAATTATGAAACAACTTGAGTTAGATGCCATTTCCATTGTTTTCTTCCTCTCAAAATTTGCTCAAAATTGTTTAGCTTAGCTTCCCCCCAAAAGGCAATCAGCTCTTAAATGGTCACTTTATGAGCAGACTACCTTACTCCAATACCGCTCATATGTAAGTAAAGTTGGAAAAAACATTAATTAATACAAAAGTTACCTTGCTGCTTCCTGTCATGACTTCAGTAGGAATGCGAACTTGCTCCGACTCTTGCTTCAAGATACGCCCTTCTTTCCCATCCAGTTGTAATCGCAACACTCGGAAGTTGGTACCCCCCAAGTCCACTGCATAATAGAGTCCTTTTTCATTCCTTCAATTTGCATCCAAGAATTCGTAAGCATCCAGATTTAGAAGAAAAAAAAAACACAAAAAGAAATTGGAAAATGAAAGCAAAAAATTCTACTTTGGATAAACTTTACTTTACTTTACTTTGGAGAGATGAAAAAAAAACTAAATGACTTGAGAAATGAAGGCAAATGCTAAGAACTTAGCTACATTTATACATCTATTTCTAGAGCTGCAAATTGATATAAATCTAAAAAAGCAATACTGGTAGCTCACAACATTCCTGAAAAAAAAACTAGAAACACCTTGCAAACCCAACTGCCAATTCAAGAAAAAACTCAAAACATTCTAGATGCTTCAATTCTTTGCCACTTTTCTCCAACACAGGATCCTCGATCTCCCATCTCACCTTCAAAATCGAAACTGTTGGTACTCAACCTCCTGTTGTAGTTACAAAAAATTACAGAAAAAATGGTGGAATTGACAAAACTGCTCTAGTATGTTGAACACAAGAAAATTCAAACCCTGGCAAATTTGGGGGTTTGAATTTCACTAGAAAGATGGCTGTAGACCAGTGTGCTGTTCCCGACCAAAAGGAACTAAGAAACCCGTCAACACTGCTCTCGAACATTACCCACACGAAAATTTCAAACCCTACAAAACTAGTTCCCCCAAGCAAGACGTTCCTCAAATGCGATGTATCCCTTCAAAAAAAAAATCTCCAAGTTGATCAAAACACACGCACCCTGAAGGCAAGCATTCGAGATACGTGGGCAGCATTTTGAGCCTTCGCTGTCCCGGATGCTCCAGCCCTTGTTGCATCTCCTCCGCCATAGCTTGAGCAGTGTGACGCAACAGCATCACGGGCGTACCACAAGACTTCCGAAACTCCGCAAGAAACGAGCTGGGGTCGCTCGAAGACTCCATATTTTTTTCTTCAACCGCCCACAAAGGTGGAGCGAGCTGCCGCTTACGAGATTCCACTGTTTGTGCTTCGGAAGAGTGACAACAGCCGAAATCTGAAGATGAAGATGAAGATGGAGAGGGAGACGGGAGAAGGAGAAGGAGGGAATGAAGGCAGAAAATCGAAGTGTTGTTATAATCTAAGTTTAATCATCTGGGTGTTGGTAAGCTTAGTATTATCCCCGAAGATTCACTAGATCTCTCCTTCCTACTGCGGTGCCACTTGGTCGCCAATCGTTAACGCTACTCTGGCTGTGAGGAATTTGGAGAATTCCCGAGAGGATTTCTTTACGAATCAAGACGTCATCTTTCGTAACATTCTTCAACAGAGTTCTGCGCTCTTAGAGGAATCTTCATTGCACGTGAAGAGACTTCACTGTTGTCTTCGCTAAGTTCTCCTCCATGGTCTCGTGAGGGAAGTGCACCTAATTGTGACACTTTTCAAAATCCAGCAATCCAGCCTTTACAGATTCTTGCTTAAAATGTACAACCTGGAATCATGAGAGCCAAGGGTTTATTTTCAGCACTTTTAAAATTCATAGTTTACAATACAAGAAACCAAAGTTTACTGATGTCAAACCCATGTTTTTATATCAACAATGATGTTCAATATAACATCAATGGACATCATTGTTGACATAAAAACATGGGTTTTTTTTTTTGATGTCACCTTAGATGTCACCTAAAATCCGTTTCTTTTGATGTCAATCCGTCACCTAAAACAAGGATTATTTATAGTGTTATTGATTCAGTGTTAAGTAAATGCGTAAGTCAAGAATCTAATGTACTCTCTCGATTTTCAACAAGATTGAATTCTAAATTAGGCAATTTAACAATAGGAACAATGCTCAATTGCTTATTTTGACATATATAGGTGTAGTTACTTGAATCATTGCTTCTTTCACAAGAGAGAGAGAGAGAAGGGACAGAAGTAACTCCAATCATTTATTGTAGGTTGGCATAATTTAAGGCATGATTTATTTGGAGTTTCATGTTCATCCCCAACGAAAAAAGGAAGAAAAATTCTATCATCATCTTTTGAGGGAGGGGAGAGGCCAATCAAATGAAATTGATTGTAAAACAACAAACAATTTTGTTAAGCCTCTAACAATGCTGCAACCAAGAACTGATTAATGGATGACTTTCCAAATTATTATAGAAATAAAGAATGCACCTTTTGGTTCAAAAATGAAATCATTTTTGTCAAACTACCTTAGTGATAGGTCTCATCTTTTTAGGGTTAAGAAAGTTTTGTTCTTGAAGCATTGGTTTCTTTTTTAAGTAAGGTCCTATTCAAACTACCACACATGATGCAATTTTTGTTTGTGCAAAGCCTCCTCCTTTTTTGGTCAAGAGCAAACACCCAACGAACATCACTTTCACCATTTATTCTCTATCGTTCTGATTGCTCTATGTAAATTTATACATGATGTATTCTAAGAGAATGGTCTTTCAACTAGTTCAAGAAAGCAATGAGTTGAATAGAATATTTGGTGTATGTTTTTTTGCCACATATGGCATTTGGGCCATAATAAGAAGTTACAAACCAACCAAGCCCTTGCATTTACTCCAAAAGTGATAGCCCCATCAGTAACAATTTTTTTTCCCCATCAAACGAGATGATTGTGCTTAGACTACAAATACTACTATAGGAATCAAACTAAAGACCACATAGGCCCCAAAAGTCCAATAAATACAATCATTTTTAGCTATCCTTTAGGAGTAGTTTAAACTTGGAATGCCAAGTTGGTCACCTTGAAAATCATTCTTTTTAATACCATGTGAATCATGTGCTTAAAAAACCCGAGAACACTCATTGGAAGCAAACTACTATGCAAGACCTCCTTTTTTTACACAAAATTTTTGAAGATGAACATTTGTACTTTTCTTTAGCATAAATGGATTCTCTATCATCCAATGGACAATTTTAGGCCACCATGTCATTACAAGTTTGACCCTTAAAGGATACACCTCCCATTAGTGCATTCTTTGTTTCTACAATGAACAATGAAGTCACCCATCAACCACTTTTGGGCTTCAATGTTCTTCAAGAATTAACCCCTCATTGCCAAAGTCCCATTTGGCTTCAAAAACATCATTGCTTTTGAAGTGATATAGATCTAAATGTAACTAAGTTATAGAAATCTTAATTGTACAATCTTGTAGTGAACATGTTGTAGATAATAAGAAAAAATTTGGAGTCACTTGACTACATAGATTGCAAGATTACAATGTTTTAGTATTCAAAAAAGTTGCTTAAATTTTCCTAGCAACACACTTGGAGGTGAAATTCGATTTCTAAACCTACTCAAATGAAAAAACTTGAAACTATAAAGTGATTCAAAAGCAACATACAAACACATTAGTAAAAAAAATCATTCAATTGACTCAATGTGTTTGCAAAATGGCTTGCAAATGTCAAAAAATAGACAATAAAAGTTGCAAAAAACACATATGATGTTGAACCTCCTTCTACTAAAATGCTTCTCAATCACTCATAACTCCTTGGATTAATATGAAAGTTTAACCACACAAACTAGACTAGTATGTGCAACTTCACAAAAAATATTTATTGGAAACGGACATTCTATGGGGAAGAAACAAGTTGCCAAAGTTCACTATAATCCAAGTTCACTATAAGTTTATGTTGAAATTTTGAACTTCAAATTGCTCCCAAACATTCAATGAAACTTGGATTGACATGAATTTTTTACCACAATAACTAGACTGGAAAGGAAACATAATCCAAGAAATTTTTATGGAAAACAAACATTGGATGAAGGAGATACAACACACACACACACACACACACACACAAAAGTTGTAGCCTTCAAATGCAGTTTGGTAGACTCAAATTGAACCTGTGAACTTGGATTGGCTTCCAATTAATTAGTACATCTTGAATCAATTGAGAATCTTGTCACACAAACTAGAAAAGAGAGCGCTAATTTTTCAACAAGTTTTATTGAATTTGGACATTGGATGTAAAAATTATAGCACTTTGAATTGAACTTGAAACTATATGAGGACACTTTTGGTCCCCTTGGGCGACGAGGGGTCAATAAGCGGGTGTTTTGATTTAAGAGGGGATCCAATAGAAACACAATGAGATTGTGATATGCCCAACTTTTTAGGGTGCGTCAGATCTTACTCATTCAATTGGGTACAGCCGTTGACCCCTCGGAATCTGACGTGGCAAGTGATGATTGTCCTGTCACTCATCATAGAGTCTAGTTGGCAGTATCCTGTGGAGATTAAGATACCGGTACTTTCAAGTGCAGCTTCCTCTCCGTTCTCAGGACGGGCTCTGTCATCCAAAAGCCCAAGTAGATGAACTGATGCCCCTCTTACATTGCTCCTTTTGGGGTCACCCAATGAAATTGGTGTTGGCAAACAATCGCCAAAATCTTAACCCTAAAAGGATGCACACCCCATGACTAAGGCAGGTACCAAAATTCTCCAATTGCTGGACCAGTAGGTGCATTCTCTTTTTCTACAGTAAATAGTGAAGTCATTCATCAAAATCATTCTGGTCCTTAGAGTCCTTAGAGGGTTAAGGTGAAGGCATCAATAACCAATCACGCAATATCCAACCTACAAGGTGTACTATTTCCAACCTTAGGCTAGGACCGAAGCTTGGAATTTGTTTTTTTGGTTCTTTTTAAGGTTGGGACTAATAAGGTGATGACACATGTCTCAAAGTAGTGAGCAAGAAAGTAGGGAAGTAGTGAGCAGGAAAATAATGTCTTGAATGATTGGAAATGGAAGACTCTAGACATTGGCTATGGGTCAAACGCTCTTTTGGATCCCAAAATTCATAGTAATTTTAGTTTCGGGTGTAAAATTTTGATAAATTTGCAATCCCCATATTTCCTATCTTCCTACATGGGACAAAAATATCCACCAACTCATACTACATAGAATATACTTCCAAATTGCTTAAATGATCGGTTATTGGTGCCTCCACCTTCCCTCATTTTTTAGCTTGCTTCTATAACACCAAGAAAAAAAAGGATGAATTCACCAAAATCATCTATCAAAAATATGAGATTTGTCAATATTTGAATGAAATATATTATTTTTAGGTGATATTGTGGATGAGTGAAGGATGGATGATCTAAATTGGATGATTTGCTTCATTAGCTTGCATTCTCAGGGGGTGCCGGTGTGCTTCCACCAAGAAAACAACAAAAATTCATTGGGGTCTTTAGGAAAAATGCAATTTTTGGACTATAAACATGTTTTTCTAGTGTAGTCATAGGACCTTGTGTTAATCCATTAAGGTCTAGACAAGTTATATATTTATTCACAAGCTTGAACTTTGATTGGTTGCATATAAAGCTTGTTATAAGAAAATTGATTGTACCTTTGAGCTTCCTATTCAATATAACCAATATAATATGAGACTTGTTTTGTGAAGGCATCCTTGATCAATGGAATGACCAACATACTTGTCCTCCAAATATAATTATAACTTTTCAATGGAGTAAGGTTAGAACTCAAAATTACTATCATTAGAAAGACATACAAAAGTACTTTGAATAGACTCAAAAAAACTCAATTTTTGACATTGGACAATGAAAATAAATTCCTTCAAAGGCTTGTCCTTTGGTCTATATTTTCCCATTTCATATGACTATTTTATGAATGAAATTTTTATATTTATTTTTCAAAGATGAAATGAAATGTACAAGTCATAAATTTGTATTTTTTAAGTTTTAGAAATTTGAAATTAAAGTGAGTTTTTGAAGAATAAGTAAAGAAAACTTAGATCAAATACAATATTAGTTGAAGAAATCTGAAATTTTCTCCATAGTTGTATATAGTATTATAAAAAATCATAAAATAAACCAAATTTCTATGTCTTTTATAATTATACAATTAGTAGACTTGTTTACTAGCCCTAAGTTGAAATTAAAATAAAAAAATTATTTTTTGGAATTTAAAGAAATTGATTAGAAACTAGGTTTGAAAAAACTCATTTCATTTTTGGATCTCAAATTCAGGAAATATGATTCTTATGGATGAAATTTACATTAAGATTGGGGAGTGAAAAGTGGCAAGAATACACTATTAGGTGGTATGCACGTTAAGTATTTTGTGTAGTGTAAAAGTCAAAAATATTACAATGACAATGAAGGAATTTTCAATATCATTCACCACTAATGTGATTAAACAACTCCACACATACCACATAGATGAAAATTTGACTTTTTTGTCATACAAAAGGGCCCTAAAGTCATTGAAAGAACATATATCAAAATTAGTATTGAAGCAAGGTTAACCTTGCAAAGATAAGTCAATATAACCACTTAATCAAACATCTTTCTTCTTACAATTGTACATGAATAAAATTTTATTTATTTATTTTTAAGACACGAGATCACAAATTAAATTCTATAGGTCATAAAAATTTCAAACTTTGGATCTTTTACTATAGGCGTATATTAAAATATAGAATATCATGTTGTAAGATGAAATACCATGTTACCATACTTAGAAAATACAAAAACAAAGTTCAAATTGCAATGAAGTATTGAATTTTAAGAAATTTTCAAACTTTCAAATTTGAGTAGAAGCTAGACTTCATAAACTTCATTTCAATAGTTGGAATTAAACTCAAAATAGAAAATTTCATAACTAAAATTCACATGAAGAACAAAAAACTAAAAGTGGCTAAAATACACTACCAAGTAATCAGTGGATTTAGAATCTCCTTATGTAGAAAAGTCAACACCAATACTAAGAGGGAATTTTCAATATAGTCCACTAAAAATGAGTTTAGGCACGCAACTCCCAAAAAAAATTGGATGAAAAATTGTCTTTTTTGTTCTACATAGAAGTCTCAAAGTCATCTAAAAGAAACAAATAAGTCATTTGAGTGTTTCAAGGTCAATAAGATAGATCATTCCTAAAAGTTATGTGCACGTATAATTGTCACTTATTGCATTTTAGCAAAATTTTAATGAAGGAATATTGTGTCAAGGAAAATTATATTTTTTTTACCAATTAGAAGAGAAAACAAACTGAAATTAAAGTAGAAAATTTCAACCCAAATTGAATGAAGAGACAATTTATTTCCTATATTACCTTAGTAAAGCAACATTAATTGACAATATAATCACCTATAAATCAAGTGCACACATGTTCAAGAGAACACAATGAAAACCCAAATAGTAGATTCACAATCAATGACAACGATTCTTATTCAATGACTTCAATCTCCCAATGGCTTCCTATATTGACAATTTTCCACACCTTCTTTTTCCACTATAGGTTTTGATATTTAGACAAAGTTGATAATGGATGGACCAACATAAAAGCATTGCTTCTACTATGGCAAATAAATTCATTTGGCAATTGGGGTATGAAAAGTATACAATTAGTGCTTAAGGGTCATTGCAAAAAACACCAATCTTGATTCTTCGTCACAATTGGAGTGACATTGTTGTATTCCAATATAACTTTTGAATCCCAAGTCCTAAGAACTTGAAATTTCTATTGGAGAGGTCTAACTTAATGGTAGTCAATTCCATAATTTTTTAGAACAAAAATCATGTTATATTAAAATTTGATTTTGTTAATTTGTCACATTTTGAGATTTAGAGGTTTTCATTATGTCTGGAGTATCCAAATTGAATGATTTAGAATTGAAGTTTTGGTGGTCTAGAATTCCTACACTAGGTGGGTATATACCTACCAAAGGACATCTAAAAATATATTATTTTATGTACTCTATATCCATGCAAATAAGGCTATGTTGTATGAGCACTTTTGTACATTGAAGATGGTTTCAACTTCATTTTGGGGGGAAGTTTGATAACCATCAAGTCCTCTTAAATGACCAATTTTTAGTTTTTTTGGTTTATGATTTTCTATTTATTATTAATTTATATCTCATTGTATTCATTTTCTATGACAATATGTCTTTCTTCTTATATAGTACTCCCTCCGTCCCAAAATGATCTTCCTCTTGGCATGAATTTCTTGTCCCTAAATGATCTTCCTGAAATGATGTGGAGAAAGGACCTACGGAGAAATTGCATGTGTATAGTAACAATACAAAAATAGGGGCCTCATCTGGACTGATTTAGTTGTTGATTTGACTTGCTTCTTAATTTGTACAATTAATTTTTTAAATAAAAAAATAAAAATGAGGAGCCTTAGTCCCCATTGGGCCATTACCCCAGCCATTAAGGTAGCTGATTCTTCATTTGGCTAGAATTGTGTGAATTTGTACAGTACATCTGATATTGTACAGAACAAATCTCCACATCATGCAACTTCTGGCCAACATGGGATGACTGGACAATGCGGGAAGACAAGAGAAAGAATACACAGCATGCAAAATGTAAAAATGATTGGCTAGCACTGCTCCATTTAAAAGGCCCCAAAATTCTACTTTTTGAAGTGCTATACTTATATTTTAATTACTTATTTGAAGTTGAAAATTTTAAGAGAGTAGGAGTGCATCATACTCTACTTACAACTCAAAACAGATTTAAAAAAAACACTATTTTGAGTCTTAATCTAGAACATTTTGTTTAACAAGAAGATCATTTGGGGATAGAGGGAGTATTGTATTAGTTCTTGCAAGTAGTTTGTAGTACTTGCAACGATATTGTTAACCAACAATTTTTCCAATCAATGGCTAAGGTTGTTTTGTTACAAAGTACTCCTAGTACTCCAAATCTGAAATCAAAATTTTGCTAAAATGCTATAGAAAACATACAGTGTTTCTTGCAATGACCCTTAATCCCTCTAAAATATTCTCTTTGGCATGGCAAAAATATCAAAGTTTTGTTAAGGGTAGCAACTTTGCTGAAACTACTTTTTCTTCTAAAAATAGTTCATTAGATTAGCAATGATGGAGATTGTTTTTACTTTTATATACTAGCCTAATATATCTTATCAAATGAGTTTGGAACCATACTAGTTATATGTGACATCCGTTGAAATGTATTATGTTAGACGTGTATCTAATATAATACTAGACACTCATATAATATACTCAAATATTCCAAATATTGTAGCTATATTCTTGAATATTACCAAATATTATAATTATTTCTAAGATTTTGCTTATTAGTTGGACATGAGCTCACGTTGATGTCTAAGATACCAACAAAATAAACAAAATGTTGGAGTGCCTCCATTAGTACTAGGAGACTTGCAATTAATTGAATGTCTTAAGAGCTTGTGGCACATGTAGGGCAAACAAAGGGATTCATTTTTCAAAATAGACAAAATGAAGTTTTGTCAAACCCGTGGCTACGGTCTTTTAAGACTGGACTAAGACATTTTCAAGGTCAATTCTTTATGACAACACTACAACACTTTGTCTTATTGAAGTGTCTACAATTCTATATGAGCATTAAATCCTTTTATAATGTATTACTACAAACTTTTAGTCTGAAACAATAACAAACTTAACCATCACCAACAAGTCCTACCAACGGCCTTAGCAATTTTATTCTAGGCTTGTCCAAAGCAAAAAGACTCCACATGAGCACCCCTTCAAGGTACAAGTTGTGTCGTTCTTCCCATCACTCCCACATTTGCTCAGCAATAGAGGACCTTTGGAGCAGATAGTTTTACACTCACGCTAATTTGGTCAATTAACTTTGATTGTTGCCTAGTGAAAGACGTGGAAGCTAGTGAGGGGCATGAGAAAGAGGGAAAGAACTTCAATGAGGACTTTAAAGGGGGGCTAATGCAAAGCTTTTGGTCTTCAATGCTACATCTCATGACGTAATAAATACCTCACCACTTCTTGATGCTATAGTCAAATGGAGTGCAATTGGTGGAAATGCTCTTAAATTGATACAAATCCTACAAAACAATTAACTACTTGGTGTACAAGGTGGGCACTCCAAAACCGATACTTTTGCTATTGCACCTAGTTACTATTATTAAATTGGTCAAATTTTCATTGATTTTCTTATTGGTAATTGAAAGAAAGTTCCACAACACCAAAGAATGCGACATTTGGATATAGTATGCAAAAGTTATGAAGGATCAAAGTTTTTTTTGGTAGAGGTTCTAAAACTGTTTCTTCTACATAAATACATATTGATTTTGGAGATGTATAGTGACAATGGTGGTTTTGGACCAGTGATGCATTTTGAGGTGGTAACCTTAATCCCTAAAGGACCAAAAGGCCACTAGGTAGCTTCTACAACACAGTCGTTTTTGCACTCCTAGTCATTTAGGGGTTAAGTCATTAGAATGTAATTGATTCTATGAGCAAGGTGCATAAAATCCAAAATCATTGTATTCATAACTCAATCTAACCAATATTATTCAATTACATTAATTGTTCCCTAGAGTAACAAAAAAGAGGCAAAATATTTGTTTCTAAGTGTTATTGGCTACAAATCTATCAAACAAGTATTTGAAATTCGAGAAATTGACTTTTGTAGGTTTTCAAATTCTAGACTAATCCAAAAGGATAATGCAAAACGAAACGAAGAGTAGTTGCATGGTGTTTAGGTGCATGTCAAATTGACAAAGTTTAGAAGCATGATCGACGAGCCTTACAAGGTACTAGAAGAGTTGCACAAATTGAAATTACAAGAACTAGAGAAGGCAACAAGTAATTTCAATGACAAATGTTTCACTAGATTGAATGGATGCATCCACAAAGTATAACATGATGTCTTTGACAACCTTGGTCATGAGAGATGGAGCAATTGTGGCTATGAAATGCACACCATATAGTAGTGTGCTCTAAAAGTGCCCATGCTCTGAAAGTGATCATGACACAGAAGTACATTTTTGCTTTCTTCAATGTACCAGCAGTGTACATTTCAGGAGGTGGTCGCTTTTAGTGACCACTGCATTTCAACTTCAAAAATTTGTAACTAATTTCACAAAGGTCCAAAAAATATGAAACAACTTGGGTTAAATGCCATTTCGATTTTTCTTCCTCTGAAAATTTGCTGAGAATTGTTTCAAGGAGTTTAGCTTCCCCCCAAAGTCAATCAGCTCTTAAATGATCGCTTTATGAGCGGACTACCTTAGTTCAATACCAAGGGCAAATCAATTCAGTCCACACTTCATTAGCCATTTGTTTCCACTGGAATCTTGTGAAGTTTGCGATGAAGATGGTTTGCAGGTAACTCCGTGCGCAACCAGCATGCATGAGCTTCTGATGAAGGATTTGAGAAGTCCTGATGAGTGTATTTACTTTTGAAGATGAAAACTTCAATTCTTTTCGCACTTGTTGCTGGAACTTCGTAAGCAGATGCTGGATTATTAATTTATGGAAGAAAAAAAAAATGGGGATCTTCACTCCAATTTTCTGTTCTCTATTGCATATCTGAACTCTTTCTGTTTTGTGTCGATTGCAATGTGGTGATTCATCATAAGCTTGGACTTCTTGTGATTGTGTAGATTTTGAAGGTGGATCTTTGAAACCTCGTCTGCATTCTTTTCAAGAAATTTCATTTGAATATAAAAAAAAACACGTAACATTCAAGTGCTGGAAATTGTGACTTTCAAAGCATTGAATGTCCAGCAGCATGCGTGAGCTTCTGATGAAGGTTGATTTTAGGTGCCCAACTTATACTTCCAGCTCTAGAATTTCGCACAAGCATTGATTTGAAAATTTCAGATGAGTGTCGCTAACCATTGGCATCTCAAATTGCTCCAATTCCTAGATTAGAGACCTTCCTGGAATGTGACAATTTTGTAAGCCTACACCAATGCAAAGTATATGATAAATTTCTCCCTAAGAAATGGGAAGGTCACACGGAATTCAAGAAAAGAACTACTCAAAACTTGTCCTGGGATTATACGAGATTGAATTCAGTTATCTCCACTCTTTTGCAGTATGTGGTAATGTTCTGTTGTGACACCTTTAATTGTTGCAACGACCTCGATAATTACCGGTTAGCGTTGAATTTGAGAAGCAAATCATCAAAATTTGCTGATTTCAGGAACCACCAGTTCAATTCATACGGCCATCAAACTATCTAATGTGCCCAAACTGTGGGTATTTCAAGAATTTCTGTCGAGATTGACAGACGTATCTACAGCTCCAATATGAACGAGAGAGTGAATTTTGCACTAAATTTTGCAACAAATAAATGAAACAGTTGAGCTAGTTCAATTCAGGACCAAAATAAATTTTGAGCTTGACTTTTGCAGAATTGGAAACCGGTCACCAACTTCATATTCAATTGTACAAATTTCTTCAAATTGGTGAGATCAAGTGGGTGCCATGTAATGTGCTAAATGCTGAATATAATGGTGTGAGAATATGGGTATAGTTGCAATGAGAAGCTCTTTGGGTATGGCGAAACTTGAATTGCTTAGTGTAGAGTATGACCAGCTCCTAAAGACCAACTATGAAAGTGGGTGCATCTCCACTTACAGGTCAACTCCTCAAGCTTTAAGGGTACATAAGAGTTTCGTAATGATCAATTCAAAATTGATTAAACTGACATCAATATTTCAGGGGGAGCGAAATTTTTTTACCACCAGGATTAATGAAGAACATTGCACGTGGTAGTCAATAAATAAACCAAATGAAACTAAAAAAAAATCCCTGATTGACCTACTCAGAAATGTTAAAACAGCAAAGCTCAAGCAGGGCCGGTTGCTTCTTTAGGGGTTAAGTTTTTGCTTAATTCTAACATAAAGAATTGTAACCTTGGATTTCTTTTTGTGAGCTAGTTGACATCACATTACCCAATCGAGGTGCCAATCACTCATTCAAGAATACGTTTGAACTCTGAGTTCGGGAGAGAATTTGAAGCTCCCTTCACATGCACAGCCTTTAAATCCTTGTTCCAATTGTATATTCGCAATACTACAGTCTGGCCACGATGACAGGTTAGGACTACATTTCTAAAAGGTTCATGTGCACGTGAGGCATATTTGATGAGTACGTAATTTGATATTTCATTCCGTGCGGCAACTTGTCTTCACACAATGCCATGTTGATAAAGTCTACGGAACGTGGTGACTACAGTAATTGAATCTCATATTCGTTAAATAGGTGCATTTCCGTGTTCCAAAAGTTTCAGACAGAAAACGGCGTGGATTAGATCGAAAGCTAAGTCAATTGGGTGATGTTCACACAACAATGCCACGTTTCCTGTAATAAAATTGCCCAATTTGTTGAATATTGCCATGTCGGTATATGCATTTCAGCCAATGGAGGATACCGGTACTCAATATACAGAGAGAGGCCTAATTAAACCCTAAATTGGAGCATGATTTACGAGTTCTTTTCGAGCCATTAAGGACGGTGTTTTTAGGCCACCGTCTCACATAATTGATGTAAAATTAATTCTATACAATTTCTACCAGTTGCAAGCATTAGCGCACACACTCAGTTGTCACGACACTCTTTGTAATTTTTCTTGCCCATTTGCTGTGTAATATCGTGCGCATCCTTCTCTTCTTGTGCACAAATCTAATTGCTTGCGCAACACCCACAAGTCAAGTTCTGAATACCTGAATTGAAGAGAGCCCTACCTTCCATTGATATACGATTTCCTATTCACCGTCCATCGTGCCTTACAGGTTCTGAATACCTGAATTAATGTTTGAAGCGTTCACGGTCACTAAAGAAAGTTGTCTGTAATCAACCGATGAAGACTTCAGGTAGCGACTATGACCTCATTGCACACAATCACTCTCTAGCTTCATCGTGCAATTAATCTGTGCCCTTTCACGAGTTTAAAAAGGCGTAGATCGATCGAGAGAACTCGATCAGAGAAAGTGATGAAGTCAGTCATTCGACCAAGTACTGATGAATAGGAGAGTATTGAAGCGCGCATGATCTTGTACTGTAGAATCTTGGAAAAAAAAACTAACGTAACGACGTGGCTTTGTAAGTTAGTCCTTCCTGGCATGGGTTGCCAATCATTTACTTAACATCCAAGTGTGTTCCCATGTGTAGCGCTGCGACTGGCACACAACATAAGATAAGGCCAAATCCAAGTACCGATCGGGAGTACATGGAGTGAGTATCATAACATAACAGCCTTTGCAAGTTTGAGGAGGTAACTTATAATAAGTTTGTTGGAGACTTGAATGATTAATTGACGGTGTTGCAGTTGGGTTTTGTTGTTTTTGTTTTTGTTTTGTTTTGTTTTGAAACAAATGAAACGGGATTTCCTTGCCAATGATCAATGTCGTTGTTTTGAAACAAATGAAACGGGATTTCATTGCCAATGATCAATGTTGTTGTTTTGAAAGAAACGAAACGGAATTTCATTGCTTTCAGTTACAAATCTTCCTCACCAAACAGCATCAATGAATTCAATATGCAAACATGCGTCGATCATTGCTCCGTCCATCCGTCGCGTTAATTTATAACTTAACTGACTTCAAAGTCTCTCTCTCTCTCTCTCTCTCCGATCCCTTCCCTTCAATAAGATTGTTGATCATCAATTTGAAAGGCTCACAATCTGTCCTCGCATGCTGTTGTTGTAGTTGTTGTTGTTTATGTTTATTTTACGGGTTTTTTTCTTAATGGTTATATATGATTACATCAATGGGAAATGTACTGTACTCAGATTCATTGTAATTGTCGATCGGACTGAGTTGTTTTTGATGCAAAGAAATCTTTGGTAGGATCCGTTCCATTCAACGTTGGTGGCTTGGGATCGGACGGCATCATTGAAACGGATCAGTACACTGTAGCTTCTGGCTCTGTGGAGAGCCACAGACAAGTGTAACGACACCAAATCTTGGTTCCAAAATCAAATATCAAACGGAGAGAAAAAACATTAATAAAGGGAAGTCCAACGGAAGGAAAGGGGCTTTCAGTTCAGTTGCATTTATAAGTGGAACTGGAGATTGGTATAATTAATGATGAATGAATGCAGGTGAGGTAACTACACCTAAAAGCATCCGAATGTACTGACGGTAGGAGCTTATTTACTATTATTATATTGACTTCTCTTTTTTCTTTTTCTTTTTTTTGAAACAAATGATATGGGATTTCATTGGGAAAGATAAAATACAAGCCCACCATTCACATTGACTTTGATTTTTTGCCTAAAGGCAATATAGGCATCGGAAAGAGCCTTGAGCCAACATAGTCTTAAACACCTAAAGTCTCAACGATGTTAGCGTGTGAGCATAGAAATGTGAGCATATGAGCCTTGAGCTTAGGTATAAGTTGATACCCTACGACCAACCATTAAAGGTGCTTATAACATGAACATCTATAATATAGGTGTTTATAACATAAGAAACTTATAATCATGAAAGATTTCTATAATATACACATCGACCTATAACACAAGGTTCTTAGATTCCTACCCTCATGTACTTATGATCCTATGCTCACACATGAGCATCCGTATTTAAAGCCTAAAGGCCTTTTGTTGTCAAAAATCCCTTAGAACTACCATTTCTAGTGCAAAGAGCAAAAAAGATTTAAATGACATTTGTTTTTTTTGCATATTTAATGGTAGGGACTTGGCAATAGAGTAATATGAGACTAAATGTGTGGAAGAAATTTTAAAAGTTGTGACTACACAAATTGCAAGATAAATGTGTTCAAAGTGAAAAAAAAAAACATATTTTTTTAGCTCCATAATAAACTAATATATGTGAGGCTTTGAATCCTTGTCACTTGAAATTTTTGCACTATATATTTTGAATTTAATTAACTATCATGAAAAATTGAACTAAAAAGCTAAGAAAAAAATTCAAAAAAAATAGTGCGATTTCATTCTTTAAAAAAAATAAAGTAGAAGCAAGTACAAGATAGAGGGAAAAACTTAATCATTAATAGCTTTAATATTTCACTAATCTCGATGTTGAGATTCTTCTTAAAAATCAAAGTTAACTATGTAGACCTTTTGTTTTGAAAAAATGTGAAAATTGAGCTTAAAAACAAATCTTATACATTAGTTTTTCAAAAAAATGCTCTAATTGCCGACAAAATAAGATGCTCCATAACCTTCACATCACAAATCCAAATGGAATGAATAAAAATTTTCTATGTAGACAATAATAGAATCTACAAGAAACAAATTTTAAAATTTTTATTTCAAGTTTTGGTAGATGTCTTTTGCCACCCACCAAGTTGAAATTTGGACTTATTGTATTATAACTTGTGCTCCCTTGCATCGATTGAAAAAAAACTATATTTCTAAGAAATTAATAGGTTTTCCTATCTTATAAAAAAAAATTTGGAGAAGATCTCAAACATTAGATTTTTATTGTTGCAAGTCTTTTTTTTCTTCCATCACTATATGAGTTCATTTATTTTTTCTTTGAAAGGATAATGGGATATAAGAAAAAAAGAATACAAAACACATATGTTTTAAATAAAATTTTGTTGGAAATCTCCATAAAGGTCATTACTTATAATCTTATGTCTAGGACTATACTGAAAAACTCACTTAAAACACACCTTTCTCTTATAGTGATTGTTTCCATACAATTAGTTTCCCTTCCAGCTAAGAGAGAAATACTAATGGAGTTGATGGATTTGCCTATAAAAAAAGAGCTTCCATCTAGTACACTAGATTTGTTCAGTTGACGGAGTTCTATCAAAGTGAATAGACACCATTGATGTTGTGGGAGTCTAGAAGGATATCTTGTAAGGATCTCCCTCCCTAAGAAGAGTGAAGGGATTCTCAAGAGCCATCTAGTACGTGAACTCATTTAGAACCTTGCACAATAATCAAGCTAGTCGCATCGTTGAAGAATTATAGACAAAAGTGAATATTTTAGCATACTTAGTTGTACTTCATGCATTTTATATGGTTTTTGTCATATGCTCTCAAAAATGTTCATCATCTGTCTACTAGATGTTGGTTCTCTAAGGAATTAATTCCATCATAGAGTTATAAAAAATTGAATTTTATCTTTCATCTTGTACCTTCTTTCAATGAATGTTTAAAAAAATTGAAGCTATATTTTTCCTTCACAAACTCCTTAGTGTCCATTTCCAAGAGGTTAATTTACATCCAAGTAAACCAAAGATTATACTCAAGGTCAATAATCAATTGTAAGTGATTATTGGTCTTTAGTATAACCTTTGAATTTACTTATCTAATAATTTATTTCCAAGAACATTAGTCAATAATGAAGCTAAGGTGTCATCTTTGTCACTATCTACCTATCTACTGAAAAGAGGTGTACCACCTCCTCATTTGCATTAGTTGCCCCCTCCTTCTCAAAAATATTTACAAGCCATTGATTTTTTTTATAAAATGCTTACCCTCGAAATGGCCATTGATTTCTCAAAAAATCACAAGCTATTGATCTTGTGAGATTTAATCTGAACCATCAAAATAAATATTGGTTATAGATACAATATTGCATACAAATATGTATTGAATACGAGTATCGAATACAAATACAGGATGAATTGTCCCATGTTGATTGTCCAATAAGTTGGTTTCTGAAAATTACAAGAGGAGGGAGGTGGGAATGAAAATATTAAAATTTTAAAATCCTAAATTAAAATTTGAATGAAACTCAATGTCACAATTTTTGGATCAATAAATGCAATAAAAGATCATTTTATATAATGTAAAACTACAAGCACACTTTTATTATCCTTTTTCTCTAAGATTATATAACTTTTTTTCTTTTTCAATCTCTTTTTCAAGCTTGTTGCCTTTTTCTTGCCATTATTGTATTGACATTTAAATATTAGTTTTTCCTATGGGCTTAATTTGGATTTTCAACTCCTAACTATAACGGAATACTTTGCCTTATAGTATTGATTAGGGAAAAATTCAACATTTTTGAAAAATATCTTAATGTGATCATTCTAACTATTTAATTGTTTCTTACAAATTGATCTACTTGATTCATAACTAAATTCAATAGAGTCAATCCTTAAAGGTTTGAGAAGCCCAATTTGGTTTGCAATATGTCTTTTTTAGTGCATTTGATATACAAGGGGTATGAATTGGTGTATACAACAATTACAAAAGTTTGTATTTAGGTTGAGTTGGATTCAATGACATGTGGTACTTCCAATTTAGATCATTATTTCACTTCTTGCAGGTATGAGGAAGGTGCAAAATGACGATGTATTCTAATTGTATATGATTGTACAATGATGTATTTGAATATAATAAGTTTTGGATATTAAAATGAATTCCAAATGAAAGGTAGAATTTATTGAACTTTCAATTCAATAGTGTAGGTCTAGCCAAATTTTAAGTGTATATTTGTATTCCAAGAATAAAATACATGATTGATTATAAAGGTCCTACTAGACCTTTAAGGAGTAAAGGCATCTTATGGCCTTGTAGATCCAACTTTAAATTATCCCTTGGAAGAAAACATAGATGATTATAATTCACTAAAAATGTTCAAAGTTAAAAAGTTTGAAGTCATATATGAAATCAAGAACTCCAAAAGAATAAATAGAATATGAAAAATAGAAAGTTAGCTAACCACAAAATATGAGGGATTTTTTGCATTTATTCACTCAAGGTGAAAAATTTGGGGTTTTTTCACCTGAAGTCTACAATACAATCTCATCAAGACCTTACATTTTGATCCTCTTTGTCTATACATTATATAAAGGTCATAAAAGAGGGAGATATATGTCAATAGTGAATTATATTAGGGAATAACAAAGTTTTTTTTCTACCCCTACATAGTAACTAATGCCAAAGTGAAATCCCTAATGTGGAATAGTTAAACCTAAAAGTGTGTAGCCCTATCAAAAGTAGTCAACCTAAAATTATCAAATTCAAATATAAGTAGGTGCATTCTTCATTTCTTCATATTCTAGGAAATTCATTCACCAAACACTTTTAGTCCTCTACAACATTTAAAAATTAAGGTGAAAATATTGCGCCAAACCATTTATGTATCCATTTATGACAAGTAGAATTCTATTAAAAGTATCCCCAAAGTGCAATCAAATTATTCTTATATTTAATTGCAATTGATTGTTGATTCTTTAGATTTTAGTTGTATGACATGATGCTATAAGACAGTTTTAGTGGCCTAGGGAGCTTCCACTTCAATGAAAATCCATACTAATTACATGTCTTATCTAAACTTCTAATTTATTTTTTTGAAGAGTTATGATTTCCAATTACTTAAACAACAAAAATGTTTTTCTTGAAAAAAGTTGCCTCAAACTATGCATAATTGCTTATTTTGATGGTTTTGAGAGTTTTCACCTTAACCCTAGAAAGACGGTGTGGACACCAAGGTAAAAGGTCCTTAACGCCTAACTGTCTCAATGACCCTATATGGTCAATCTCAAATTTCAGGCTTATTTTGGTGTAGGTAGTTAAATTGCTTTAAGAAAAAAATTAGGCAATTTGTAGGGTTAACTATTAAAAACTTTCATTTGGGGGGGAAAAAAATATTGATTTGATTGTTGGGAGGTCTTCAAAGCCATTAATGTTTATTGATGGAAGTGTGAAGCTAGCTAATTTTATTTCATTTTCCAACTGTGAGTAAAGTTTGCCAATTTCACTTGATTCGAGATCTAAAAACTTCTACTAATCCATTTGCTTTGAAAATGGTCCTAATGGAAAGAATAAAGTGTTTTCATAATTTTCACCATTGAAAATTTAAACATGCATGCCAGTGTTGATTGGAGTTATTTGTGATTTATACTTATAAAAAAATTGCATCTCAACAATTGCAAGGTGGATTTTTTAATGAATTTAATGTTTTTTCATGTGAAATTAAGTTTTTTGGAAGTGCATTTTAGTGTGCTAACACAATTTGTAGTTGTTCATGTCACCTCCATTCCCCCCAAACTTTTATGTGTAAATTTTTGAAACATTGTGAGGAGGGACAATATACTAAAAATAGAAAACTTACATTTCTTTTGTTATAATCTAACAACTCTTTATGCAATTTTCACACTCAAAATTGGGAAGCATACTAATAAGCAACCCTTTTAAACATCTATACAGTTAGATTTTAAAAAACAACAACAATTTGTTTTATTGGCAATAATAACATGCCTAAGCTTTTTTTTCATAGTCAAAACACACTTGAAAAGGCTTGGGCATTTAGGGGTTAAATCAACAAGGTTCTAATGCATCTCCTATTTAGGAATAATTAACATGCTCCTTGAAATATCTTTATTGTCATTGATGAGGTAGGTAGGCTTTAATGGGCAATTTATGAACCTCCTACCTTAAGTGTGTTGATGGATGACATAGAATCTTTCCATGTAGGACAGAAGTGCAAGTGTTCATCCTTAGAATTTCATGTAAAAAAGTGGAAGGTCTTTCACAATAGCTTGACCTCTAGTGAGTGTTTTTGGTTGTTTTTTAAAAGCAAATGATTTATATGGAACTCCAAAGGTTGATTTCCAAAGTGACCACCCTATGCTTCTTGGGTTAATTTTTTGTATTTTGTGACTTTTCATCTTCAAGGTTGAGGCACCTCCTAGGCTACTATCAAATACCAGATTCAAATTTTCCAAATTTATCATCCATTCATGGTCAATAATACCAACATTAGTAAATTTCAAATTTTCCAAATTTTATCATCCATCCCATTGTGGTCCATACTACGTTTAAGGTAAGTACACCCAAATGTGCCAGCGACCTTACACCACCATCTATAGTATGTGTACATCTCCAAAGTTAGTGTTGTACCTATGTGAAAGAAACACTTTTAGAACCAAACTTTATTCCTTAACAACTTTTGCATACAATATCCAAATACCACGTTCTATGGTGTGTTAAAACCTCCTTTCACTTACAAACAAGAACATATGAAAATCTGACCAGTCTAATAGTAGCAAATAGGCTCATTAGCAAAAAGTGGCGGTTTGGGAGTACCTATTATCTTAATAGAAGTTTCCCCAGAGAGAATTTCCCCCCTCAGCAAGCTCCACAAGTCCCTCGCTCCCCGCCAAAAATAACGCCCATCCCATTTGTTCAAAAGAAATTAAAAGGAATAAAAAATAACGCCCATCCATTGGCCAGAAGAGTCCAGACTCCAGAAGCCTCCTCTCATTCACTCCGTCATCATAATGAAGACCCGGCAGACTAGTGAGACTACTTGGAGAAAAACTTGAAAACTAGACTAGGGGGCTACTACATGGAGTCCCACTACTAGGGTAGACAAAACGACAAGGGGTGTCGACAAGATGATGACCTAGCAAACATTATCCGACAACATGATTCACGCCGACTTTCCCCCACAACGATTTTCCAGGTGGAGGGGACAAACCAGAATTCAAAAGAGGCACCGGATTAGTAAAAAGGTCGCACATTTGGAGGGGAAGGAAAAACAACAACAACCAACAAGGGGCAGATTATCATACGAGCGGCTTTTTCGTTCGCAATCATGCCGCAGGAAGCTGCTATTGTTGGCTGGGGTGGGGACAAACTGAACCGGCTTCAGTTAAGTTAACCGTGGGTTAAGTTAACCTCGAGTTAAGCTTGGATGAAGTGCGGGGCTGATGAAGGCCGGGGGACGGAGTTGAGGACGGAGTTGAATGATCTGAACGAGAACTTCAATGATAAGGTCGGTGGGAAGTGGGAAGTGGGAAAAGAAAGGAAAGGAAGGGAAGGGAAGGGAAGGAAGAATTTGTTGATTCTACCACCCCTTAAGGTATGTGGAATTAGTCAAGTGAATTCAATTAATTAGTATGAGAGTTTGAGTATTGAAAGACATTTTTTTGTGTTAATCTTGTTAAGTATAGATGAATGTGATCAAAATAAATAGTGTAAACATCTAGTAGATTTTAAAGGAGGTTGTTTGTTTTCTTTTGTTTTATTTGTTTGTTATAGTGAGATCTCTGGTACCATGCATCCCTTGGTCGCATTCTTGTAGCATTAGAAAGTTTTGTGCAAGGAAGGGTGCACAGGCTTTGTTTTGTGACGTTTGGATCTATGTGTGAAAGTCATTGAAATTTGGAATTTTTATGAATTAGAAAAATTAGAAAATTACTCTTGTACTCTTATTTGGGCTTTGGCAACAAAATATGGCACACTGATGTAGATAAATTAAGAAGAAATTGAGTGAAATTTGGATGAGTTTTGAAGGAAATTGGACGACATTGATGAAAGTAAATGGAAGTCACACTTTTGGTGATAAAATGACAATAATATAGACCACATTATATTGATTCTATTTAAATTGCTATGATCTATTTGATTATTAAGAATGATAGATTTGTATTTAATTTTCCAAAAAATGACTAACAATATCCATTTAATTATAAATATCTAATCTGATATACACTAGAGTTGATGTAATCTAGAGAGAGTTGAGTTAAATACTTAGGGAGTCGATGTAGCTGTTATGTACTTAAAAACAATAAGTATTGAAGTATTGAAAGCTATTGAATTATTTCATACTAAGTTCTTAAGATTTTCATTTGTATTTCTTTATATGAATTCTACATGTTAATCCTCAAAGAAAAATAAAGAGATCACTTTGGAAATTTTGTGAACCTAGATAGGCTCTATTGACTTTATAATCTAGAAATTTGCATGAAATCTTCAAGATGAAATTTCTATCAAAGTTATTAGTGATTTAGTTTTTTTTCCTTCAAGTAACACCTTCTACTTTATAATTTCTTTGAAGGTGAATATGAAAAAAATTGATTAAGTTGTTTCCAAGTATTTTCAATTCATTTTTCAACATGTTGACTAAAACACACAATTTATGGGAAATACATGTTTTTTCCGTTTAAATGTTTAAAGACAACTTTACCTATGGAAAGAACTAGAAAAAATTATTTTTTGGAGTTTAGGTACATTGAACTTACAATAAGGGGGAACTTTCACTCTAAATTTTGGGAAGAATATATTTGAACAAGTTTAAAAAAGGATCCTTTGGTTTGATTTGCTAAAGAATAAATATAGATGAAGATTTTAGCCTTGTTTTGGGAACAATTTTTTAGAAGCCATTATGGGCTTCTAAACATAATAGTCCTTTAGAGCAATTTTTGCCATGAAATCTTGTTTCTTTTCAAATTTCTTTTATTGATCAATGCTTGCACAATGCTACCATAGAATGAAATGTTCTCTATTTTGAAATAGATTAACAAATTTTGAAACAATTTTGTTGAAACTTCTTTATTTTTTAAAGTAAAACATTAATGGAGGATTTGAAAAATATGTGAATATTCTACAAATTTTTATTTTTGGGGGTCAAATATATTTATTCCTTTGAAAAAATAAATGATAGACCACAATACTTAGAATCCATATTTTCCAAATGAATCATAAAATATTATTTATACAATAGATACCCTACTTATTAGCTACACTAATTTGTTGTACTAATGAAGGTGTAAAATGAATGTATTATATTTTATAACATTTCTCAATAAATACCAAAGAGAGTCATTGAATTATTAATTTATAGAGTCTATCTTTGTAAAAATAAGCATGAAGGGTAGTACTCAATATGTATGCCTTCATGGCATAATTAGTAGAACTTTTCTAATAGATTCTTTACTCACATCAGTCATGGGACCACCATTACTCCTAACCCTTGTAGGACAATTTTGTTTTCAACAAGGCAACCAAAAGAATTTTGCATGGAATTTTAGGACATAGGCATGAGTAATTGAGTAGGTCAACAATTAAATAAATGAGAGTGGTCTTCATAGTAAGGCAAAGAAACAAGGAGAGTTTTTGCTCATATACTATTCACTACTACTCTCTTTACACAAGCAATGTCTTTGAGCTTCACATGATCCAACCCTTGAATCAAACAATCTCTCTTGTGCAAATCAAGAAATTTGTAATGTGTTCACCAATACAACATATGTGATCCTTATACAAGTACAATTACATTGAACCCACCTAATCGAGGAACCATTGACTAGTGCATCGACAATTTTAATCATTCCAACGCATGAATGCCCAAGGGTTTGGAAATGTCCTTTAAGGGTTAAACATTACATTCAACTCCTCACAATATAGTTTTCAATGTATTTTTAGAAACTATGACATTTAAAGGTTTGGTTTTGTAGTTAATTTTGTTGAAATTACACGTAAAAATTCCATAGCTTTCTCCTTTCTTTCCTACTAATGCTAGAAATCTAAAAGCTGAGTCTTTATCCAATAACATAAGTACATCATTCTACCTTTTCATTCAACTTTTGAGAACAATTAATCTTACACAATGATCTTATATTTATATAGAAATAAAATAAAAATCATAACAAAAGAAAAGAATTTTAAGGTCTTAGAGTCCTTCAAATGAGATTGATTTTGAAGGTTTGCAAAACCACTAAGGTGTGACATTTCAACTAATTTTGGAGTCGTTACTTAGTCTTGTTTTTAATAAAGTGTTTTTTTCTATGCTAGTTCAATGTGTTGTTTTTGCAACTTGACTTAACCCCTAAATGATTTTGACTATATTTCCACTAAAACCATTCTAAAACTGCCATTTCTAATACCTAAACCAAATTTTAGAAAAAAAAAAATTTGGACACATGTAACCATATGATCTTTTAGTAAGCTAGTTTGAAAAGATGTGCAAAAAATTTCAGAAATTTTCATTGTGTAGATTGCAAGATATTAGCATTTGAAGTGACAAAAATCCTTTTTTTGGCCTCGTGGAAAAATGGGCAGCTTGTTACGACTTCCAGTCTGAACAACTAGACTAAAGGACGGTGGGACGGGAGGCAGGAGCAGTTACATTAGAAATTAGCAGTTATAGAGCTAGTTCAATCATCTCTCTCAGGTTATAGATAAATACCCTTGCAAAGGGATAATATTCATGCAACCTTCTGTAAATTACATTGATGAAATTTCAAAAGCCTGTTTCCCATTTCTTGTCTTGATTCTCCTATACATTCCTAAAGTCATGCCTGTGAATTGGTCTATAGTTCTTTCGATCCACTAGTTGTCTTGTTTGTGAAACAGTATCTGAAACCATGATCTGGTTCGTCCTCCGAGAGATGGGGAGAATATCAAGGTTTTGTCGACAATCGACCAGTATTCGAGGATCAGTTTGTAACATTAGGTTGCGTCTTTAAAACTTGTCCACGCTCTAGAAGGAATTCGGTGATTTACCACCGCCTATGGTGACGGACTGTCTGGAAAGGAATTTTTAATTTTAGTCAGCAGAGATCTGCATGATGGATTGTGAATGACCAGAGGTTGAGCAAGGACCCCGTGTACCAGAAATGGGGTCTGAGTGGATAGAATTCATTCAACAACAATTATAAATAGTGTTCTAGTCCGCTCTCCTACACATGGTGCAATAGATTGCAAAGAGGGCAATGCCGATGCTGGCTCAGATATCACCATCCACCGCGATCAGCAAAGGTCGGGAAAAGTTGATGACGCTAGATGGGGAGAAAGGGAGTTGAAAGTTGCAGAACTTGATAAATTTGTGGGAAAGAGGGGTGGAGAAGTGTATCGTTGGTTTGCTCAACTCCGCCTTGTATTAAGGGGTAAACCACGCACATACCAGCATGATGAGGACAAAGTCGCATATGCACTATCTTACATGAGTGGAGCTGCACAAAATTGGGCAATGCCACTCTTGCAAGCCCTTGATGATGGACGGCAACATGACCTATTGACGGATTATGACGCATTTAGGGCAGCCATAATTGCAGTTTATGGCGACATTGATAGAAGAGGAAACGCAGAAGACCTCCTTGGAAGGCTCAAGCAGACAGGTGCAATGACGGTATATATTTCTAGTTTTGATGAGCACACCGCCTAAGTTGATTAGAATGAGGCCAATTTAATAGCACGATTTCGTAGAGGATTGAAAGATGAAATTCTTGATTCTGTGGCAATGGCTGAGACCCAGCCTTGTGGACTCCAAGACTGGATGGCGATGGCATCTCAAATTGATGAAAGGTTGTAGGCACGTTGACAGAGTCGATGACCACCTACCCAATATTCTAGTTTGCCCCAAACCTACTCTTTGAATCCAAAATCGCAATCTTTTGTTCTAAGGGATCATGCTAATGATTTTAAACATCAACAAAAGTAGTAGGGCTAGTGTCGATAGAGCTAGATACAATCAGGGTAACCATGGCACTTGCCAAGACCGCGGCAGAACAACTTGATTACCAATGATAAAGACGTTGTTGGGATTGTCGTCAAGTTGGTCACATACGAGCGAAATGCCCAACCAATCCTTCCAAGTTTCTATCGTTAGCAGCATCAGAAACAGTTTATGTGGAGTCGGGAAAAGGCACAGTCCGGGACTGAAGTCTCAGTACCGGGTAGTGTAATGCTTGCGACAACCACTACGGAAAGGCCACAAAACACACAAGTGGAAGAAAAGTTGGATCCATTATATTTAAGGGCTACTATAGACCTTAATGCTCATTTGACCCTATTAAGCCAAATCAATTCAGTAGAAGCAAAACCTTTGATAGATTCGGGAGCCACTGGGGTGTTCATGTATCCTGATTTTGCATATAAATGCCAAGCGGTAATCCAGCCAAAGAAAATTCCTTGAGAGGTGTGAGTCATCGACGGCAGAGTAATCAATTTGGGACTCATTACGCATGAAGCTATAGTTGAATTGGTCACAGTAGGCCACAAGTAGATGCTAGTGACAAATCTCACAAACACTAGGATGCACCCTTGTATCTTAGGGACTCCATGGCTGGTCCAACACGACCCAACTATTCGTTGGTCAGAGAAAAAGGTAATTTTTGACTCACCTCACTGCTAGGTTAGTTGCATACAACTGGAAATGGCAAGTTCAGTGGAAGTGACTAGTGCGGCAAAAAGCTCCGAAAAAAATAGGGACATTGCAGGTTCTGAGCAAAGAGCTCCGACAGCATCCAGGAAGGTCACAAGTGGCAGTCAGATGTAAGCTAGTCGTGATAATTGTTGAGAACAATGTAAAAAAGGCCAGCCCAAAGACAATGGACCCCCAGCAATTAATGCAGGAATTTTTTTTCAACTACACTCATTGCTCCAAAGCATGTTGTGGTGACTGCTATTGCTTTCCGACTTTCGGCCAAGGATGCCGAAATATATACCCTGCAGGTATTAGAAATGCCATGCAACGATTCAACAAAGACCAAGGATGGGTCGACCACCATTCCCTTTGAATATCAGGATTTACATGAAGTTTTCAGTGAAGAATTAGCCAATGAATTGTCGGATCATGGCCCATCCGACATGAAAATTGACTTCAAGGATAGAAACCCCGAAATACCGGCCTACGACCAATGTCTCCAACGGAATTGGAGGAGCTTAGGAAATATTTGGAAGAAAATTTGGGCAAAGGATGGATTCGGAGATCTAAATCTCCAGTCTCAGCCCCTATAGTATTTGCACGGAAAAAAGATGGATCAATCAAGGTGTGCATTGATTATTGAAATCTTAATAAAGTTACTATTAGAAATGGTTATCCGTTACCATTGATTCTTGAACTCACGGATCAATTGGTGGAGGCTTGATTCTTTACCAAATTGGATGTACAACAAGCTTACCATAGAATACGAATGGCAGCAGGTCATGAATACACGACAACTTTTAAAAATCGTTATGGTTTGTTCAAATATTTGGTAATGCCATTTGGCCTCACAAATGCCCCGGCCTAGTTTCAAGCCCACATGCAAAATCTCTTTGGAGATCTTTTGGACATATCCGTAGTTATTTATCTGGACGATATTCTAATTTTTTCAAAAATATAGAAGAACATCGACAAGTGGTACACGACGTTCTACAACGACTACAAAAACATGGACTCTATATTAAAGCTTCAAAATGCCAATTTCACTGTCAAGCAGTGGAATTTTTAGGGATGATAGTCTCATCTCAGGGATTAGAAATGTGTGAAGATAAAGTGCAAACTATTAAAGAATGGCCAGTACCAAAGAATGTTAAAGAAATTCAAGCATTCTTAGGCTTTGCCAATTTTTATTGACGTTTTATATGGGATTATTCATGCATAGTAGTCCCATTTATATCTTTGACACGTAAAGATCAACCATTTTCCTGGACCAATCAAGTTAATGATGCTTTCAATGACCTTCGAGCCCGGTTCTGTGAAGCACCTGTATTGTTGCACCCCGATTTTCAAAAGCCATTTATTACAGAAACTGATGCATTTGACACTGCTATTGGTGGAATTCTTTTCCAACACGGAGATGACGGCCACTTGCACGCTTGTGCATACCGTAGCTCTAAAATGTCTCTAGCGGAATATAATTACAACATCTATGATAAGGAGCTGTTAAGTATTGTCTAGGCATTTCAAGACTGGCGTGTTTATCTGGAAGATTCATTGTATGAAGTACGCGTGATTTCCAACCGCAAAAACCTCGAATATTTTTTGACAACGAAGCAGCTTAATTGGCATCAAGCCCGATGGTCTGAGTTGCTATCTGCCTTCCATTTCATCATCCAACATTGACCAGGTTCGATGAATACAAGAGCAAACGTACTTTCCAGGTGGGTTGATGTCATAGAGGAAGAACCGCAATCGCCTAGACCTTTATTGACATTAGCTACCCTGGAAGTATCGGGAAAAGTTTAGACAGATCAGCAAATTCTTGAGTGCATCTGTCTAGGGTCCAGAGAAGACCCAATCATGCGACCGATAATAGCTTACTTTGAAAACAAAGCGGATAAGGCCCTTGTAGATACTCGCCACCACTTTCAATCATACAGCTTTAGCGACAGAATCCTATGATTTCAAGGGGTTGCTTTTGTTCCACAGGACGAAGAACTCCGCCGTCAGATTCTGAAATCCAGACACGATGCTCCCTCCGCAGGGCATGAGGGCCGCGCAAAAACACTAGATTTAGTAGCTAGAAGTTTTTACTGGCCAACACTTCGTCGATACATGCATTGATATGTTGACGGCTGCAACACATGCCAATGATTGAAGCCCTCACGTCACGATCCTTATGGGTTGCTACAACCAATCCCAGCAGCTCAAGCACCTTGGAAGCGAGTTACGACCGATTTTATTGTTAAATTGCCAATCAGACGTGGTTACGACTCAATCCTTGTAGAGTTGTAGTGGTGGATAAAAATACCAAACTGGCTCATTTTATTTCAACTAATGAAAAAGTTGACTCTATTGGGACCGCCAATCTATATCTTCACTACGTCTGGAAGCACCATGGGACACCCAATGAGATTATCTCCGACCGCGGCCCTGTTTTTGTTTCTAAGTTTATAAGAAGACTGTATGAACTCTTACAAATTCAACCTTGTCCTACGATTGCTTTCCACCCTCAATCAGATGGACAGACGGAGCGTATAAACCAAATTCTTAAACAATACTTGCCTATATTCACTTCAAGACAACAGGATGATTGGGCCGATTTACTACCAATCGTTGAATTCGCATATAACAATGCAATTCACTCTGCAACAAGGCTATCTCCATTTTATGTGACCTATGGCTACCATCCCTCACTATCGTTCACAACTCCGACTACATCAACAGTCCCAGCTGCTGAGGATCGAATCTGGTACCTCCAAAAAATTCACAAAGAAATAAAGGCTATGCTACAAATTGCTGTTGATCAAACAAAACAGAGGTATGACAACGGCACTCATTTGCATCAAGTTTTCAAAATAGGAGATAAAGTACTCTTACGTCATGATAACATCGCTACATCAATTCCATCAAAGAAGTTAGCACCTAAATTTTTGGGTCCTTACTCAATTATCACGAAATTCTCTGATCTGTATCGCCTAAAGTTATCCAAGACTCTGCGCATTCATAACGTATTCCACGTTTCCACTCTACAAAAGTACTGCAACGACACAATTCTTGGGCGCCTACACAAGCCACCTCCATTGATTGTTACACTAGATGGAAAAATTGAGTGGAAAGTGCAACAAGTCTTAGATTCTAGACTATCAAGTTGTTGGAAGCAGCTACAGTACTTAGTTTCTTGGACTGGATATGGACCTGAGCAGAACTCCTGGGAGCCTACGGCCAACTTAAAAAACGCACAATAGACAGTTAAAGACTTCCACCGCCGCCACCCTAAGGCACCGAAACTAGGAGGGGGGTAATATTACGACTTCCAGTCAGAACAGCTAGACTAAGGGACGGTGGGCAGGAGCAGTTACAATAGAAGTTAGCAATTATAGAGCCAGTTCGATCATCTCTCTTAGATTATAGATAAATACCCTTGCAAAGGGATAATATTCACGCAACCTTCTGTAAATTATATTGATGAAATCTCGAAAGCTTGTTTCCCATTTCTCGTCTTGATTCTCCCATGCATTCCTAAAGTCATATCTGTGAGTTGGTCTATAGTTCTTTTGATCCACTGGTTTTTTTGTTTGTGAAACAATATCTAGAACCATGATCTGGTTCGTCCTCCAAGAGATGGGGAGAATATCGAGGAGCGTCGACAATCGACTAGTATTCGAGGATCAGTTTGTAACACACTGCACTTTACAAGGTCACATTTGTATGAAAAAATGTCAAAAATTGTGATTATTCTTTGAATTCATTCTTCAAATTAAGTTAGCTACTTGCTTGAAAATTTTCAGATCATTTGGAATTGTACAACATATAGGAAAAAAATAGTAAGTAGAAAGAAATAGAGAATGATTCAAAATACTAAATTGTTAATAATTTATTTATGGAATTGAAAAACATCATTTCCAATGGCTTTAATTTTGTAATAAATAATCTATAACTTATTTTTTTATTTTTTTTCAAAAATATTGAAAATTGATTAAATAAATGACTTTGAAGCTTGTCTTAGAGTAGACATTCAATAACGAGCCCGGAAACTCTTACAAACTAAAACTCTTCATAACTTTTGACTCATTGATCAAAATGGAAAGATTCAAAGCTTTTCAAGTACATATAAATCTAGAGAACCAATTTCAAATTTTAATTTCTTAAAAAAATATATTTTAAAGAAATTTTTTTAACTACCAAAGCTACCACCAAGTAATGAAAAACACATATCATCTATAACTTTTTAATCATAGAGTTAAAAGTTATGAAAATTGTTGGGCCTTGAAGCTACTCCTTGGGCACATGTTGTGTTAAAATTTTAAAGAAAAATAAATAAAAACTCCATTTGTAGTAAGCTGCCCAAAATTGTTATGTTACCAAAAAAACGCAATTTGGGCATTTAGGGGTTAATCTCTTTCCATCCTTGATAAAAATATGAGTGTAGATTTGGAGCTTTGTGGGCAAATTAAATTATAGCTTGAGAAGATTCTAGACTTGAAATCTTCATTTTTTGCAAGTATATCTTTTCTTTATCTCTACATGAACTAATTAAGAGCCTTTGTATAGAAACCATGAAGCATTATGAGACCATGCCAAGCACATTATAGATGAATAGACAAAAAAATTTCCACAACATACTTGGATGTATTTCACCCATTTCAAATAAACTTAGTTTTTGCACGAAGCTGTTGAAATCATTTGTAATCCATCCAGTGAATGAATGAGGACTCTTTGGAGGTAATAAAATGCACCATTTGTGTCTATGTATCCATACCATGCCTTTATGGAAGGTAGAAACACCCCAAAAGCGTCCCTATCCCCATTCTTGTATCCTAGATTGCCACAAAATTTGTCCCTAGCTTTCTATCAATGTGTCCTACAAATGCTGAACTCTAATTGACTAACTCATTTGAAAGACACGTACTTAACTCTCATTTGTTGACTATTGATTTTTGTAGATTTCCGTTCAAGGTCCACCTATGTGACAATTTTAGTGGTCAAAGGAGCCAACATTTTGAAAAATCATAAAAATTACATACCATATCTAAAAAATCTAATTTTGTTTAATATTCATGATTTTCACTTACTAATACTACCTAAATATTATTTTAAGGAAAAAGTGCCTCCAACTATCTAGAATTGTTTATATTGACAGTTTTGGATGTTTTCACCGTAATTGGCTTCCAACATGACTTTTTGAAGGGTCCATTCAAGCATGTTTGTTGAGGGCCATGGGTTAGAGATTTCCATCTTTGCTTACTTAGTCTATCCTAAAAAGACCACGTGGCCAAAAGGCATTCAATTTTCAAACAATTTCTCTCAACTACATATCTCCATGCTTCAAAACAAAATACAAACAAATTTAAAGCAGAATATTCCAAAATCAACATTCCAAAGACTAAAGCTAGGGTCCAAACAATTGTATGCCTAGGCTACTTTTTGAAGAGCCTACAAGATCTCTCATTGTTGAGAGGGCATGTATTGTCGGGGCATGTATAATCCTCCAACTCCATAAAGAACCCATACTAGTAAAAGGGTGGTCTTTAAGCACCAAAGAATATTACCACGGCATGGTGCCCAAAGCCCATATTGACATAGTTTAGTGCCAATGTGAGCCTTGAGCATGTCAATTTTAACACTATTCCTTGGTACCCAAAGACTACCATTCTATTACTAATGCCTTCCAACTATGCCTAATGTGGTAGGGTGGGGATGCTTACAAAAGAAAATGAAAGACCCTAAAGAAACAAATTGAGCTATATTTTTTATCTTCTTAAATTATACTCCCTCCATTCCAAAATGATCTTCTTGTTGGCCTTTATTTTGTGGCCCAGATTGATCTTCCTATTATGATGTGGAGGAAGGGCCCATGGAATGAAACTTCATTAAATGCAGAGAGAATAATAAAATGGAAAGCTCATGTTGTGTTTTGGAAAGCTATTTTTAGGGTTGCTTCACACATGGGCCCAAGGTTGAAAGTCCATCGGCCTCCACCAATCAAATTTTAGAAAACCCCAACTTTGGCCTCTTGGCCCTTCACACAAGGTGGCACAATCCACAAGCCGTCGCCCTCCAAAGTGCCTACATGGAAGCCCAAGCTCCTCTGTGGCAATGGCCTCACAACGGACTCTCAACCATAGTTTGGGTCGCCACTTTGTGGCAACCCAAACTTTGGTCGAGAGTCCGTCGAATTGCCTATTTATTGCCCTTTCTTTGGACTCTCGCCCAAAGTTTGGCCATGAATTCCCATGGCCTCTCGATTTGGTCGGCCCATGTATGAAGCGCCTGTTAGTAAGGTAATGAAATCAACCCATTCTTGACATATTGTCCATTCCACATGGACCGACCAAGTCAAGAGGCCATGGGAGTTCATGGCCAAACTTTGGGCGAGAGTCCAAAGAAATAGGCAATAAATGGGCAATTCGACAGACTCTCGGCCAAAGTTTGGGTTGCCACAAAGTGGCGACCCAAACTATGGTTGAGAGTCCGTTGTGAGGCCATTGCCACAGAGGAGCTTGGACTTCCATGTAGGCACTTTTGGAGGGCGACGGACTTTGGATTGTGCCACCTTGTGTGAAGGGTCGAGAGGCCAAAGTTGGGGTTTTTTGAAATTTGATTAGTAGAAGCCGATGGACTCTCAACCTTGGGCCCATGTGTGAAGCAGCCTTTACTTTAAATACAATATTGCTCACTCATTTGAATGAAATTTCACCAACGAGACCTGTTCAAGTAGTTTTAGTTTATTTTATTTATCCAAAAGGAGTGGAAATTTCTAGCTTCACTTTGGCTTTTCGAAACTACTGCAACAAGTTGTCTATGTAGCCAATGGAGGAGTGATGATATGGAATGCGGGAAGACAAAAGGACACAACTCATAGTGTGGGAATTGAAGAAACAATTGGCTAGCAGTGCTTCTCCCAAAAGGCCTAAAAAATCATATTTCAAAGCTCTACATCTTTAATTTGACAATGAGTTAAAAGCTCAAGTTTGGAGGACAATAAGAGAGCATTATACTTTATTAACATGTCAAAACAAAATTTTAAAATATTGATTTTTGACTTTAATCTGAAACATTTTGTCAAATAAGAAGATCATTTTGGAATGAAGGGAGTATATCCCACCATATGTTTCAAAGAAAACATAAAATGGAAGGCGAGAAGGTTTTTGCAACTATTGTGCAATACTTCCTATACAATACCTACCAACAAGTTTATGTTCAAAATTTCAAATTTTGAGTGCAACTTTGACTGATCCTATCTCCTAATTAGATCTCTAAACTTTGTGAAACTACTACCTATATATTGAAGAATTGATTAACAACATGCTGTGTATCATCTAGACATTAATTTAAGTCACTTGTCTAGGAAATATTAAATTGCTTTGATTGTTTATCAAGTCATGTTTGTAGCTTCTACATTGTGAAGGCAACATCAACACTCCTTGTGCCAACACAATTCAAATTTTTGCCAATTAGGGCTTCATATATGGAGTTCCAACAATCTCTTAGTGCAAAATATGCATGGGCCAAGCAATGTAGTAGGTTGTGGATATATTGTGTGTTTTGGTTAATAGGTACACTTGTAGAGAGAGAAACAAATTGTGTAAGATTGTAGGTGTTCTTGATTGTAACAAGTCACTTTGGTGGTGGTATAAACACTACTAGAAAATTCAATTTTTTAATTGTTTTGGTCACATTGATCTAAGTGAATTTTCTGTTGATTTTGACAAAAATCAACAAAAAGAATTCATCCAAATCAATGCAACTAAAACAACAAAAAAATTGAATTTTCTAGTAGTGAAAGTGTGTTTTAGAGCTATGAAGACTAAACAAAATTGTAAGAATGTGATATGAACAAAAAAATCAAGGCAAGTAAAGGTACAGTGAAAGTCATACAAACATTTCTCTTTGATTTGTTTAGCGCCATCTTTTAAATATGGTCATTCATTAGTGATGGTATAGGAGTGTTCATTAATTTCGATAAGTATCAACTGATTATGATGCCACTTGATAGATAGAGAGGTAGGGACTTTGTTGATCAATGTAGTCTATGAAAGTTGATTAAGTGGCTTCTACTTTTTCCATGATTGCCCTAATTTCTTGAGACACTTATATTCACAAAAGATGGTGCTCTAGTGCAGTGTAGACGTAAGTGATAGGAGGCAAGTATATGGCATAAAATATCTTTCATGACCAATAAACTCTATTGACTTAAAACCCCATCAAAAACCTATAAAAGATTTTAAAAGATACCGTCCAAAATGAGGTGCTACAACAAAACAAAGAAGAATTAGTCAAAAACCATTCAAAAAAGAGGGGTGGAAGTGTCTCTTGAGATTATGCAAAAGTTCTCCTCACTAACATGCCTTGGAGCATCTACAATGCAAGCTCTATAAATGAACCCTGTAATGGCAAATGCAAGGGCAAAAAACAAGTCTTGCAAAGTAAAAAAAAAGTTTCTTGGCATGGGTGCTCCAATGAGCAACCAATTTATTATATCCTACTTGCAATTTTGGTGAAAGTTGATGTAAAAGCTAGCATGGATTGCTAGAGTTTTGCGGTAGATTTTTTCATAGATTCACAATTCACAACATACATTTTTTCAATTATCCATAGGACATTGGTTTAGAAATTCCAAGCCATAGGGGCTTGGGGGACTTTTCAATCCTCTAATTTATGAACATAAGTGAGCTTTGTCTTCTTGCTCCTTTGTTTTAGGGGGCCAAAAATTTGACTTGGCAACTCCTCCAAGTGCTAATATAAGATCAACAAGTGTCATAATTGACTTAGAAAGTTGCAACTCTCTGAAAGGGGGGATCTAGAGCTTTTTTAGGGAGGAGATTTAGTTAGTTTCCCTTTCTGACGCAAATCTCGACTCGCCAAGCGAAACTACTTCAAGGAGTAAGCAAAAAGACCAAAAATGTTGGTCCTACCTCCTTCACATCCCAAGGCTATGGAACAAAGTGAAGGATGATGGTCGCATTAAAGCACTCAAATAATTCAAAAACACTTTTCAAGCTATCAACAATGCCAATACCGTCTTGGAACCCATAAACATTGCAAATGCTCTTTCCATATGAAGGCACGTAATCAAAGCTAATGGCGTCAAATAGCTCTAAATGGTACACCATTTGTCATAAAAATGCTCCATTTTACATATAATTTCACAAAGTTTTTTTTTTGCAAATGCTCAATCCATCAGTAAAGTAGACTTGCTTACCTTTCCAACACACTTGGCGGTTCATGATTTGTTTCAATTTTTGAGCATGTGATGGCAATTCAAAGTTGGATGTAACTTATACTTGTGTTCCTGCTTCGTGTTTCTGGAAATTGAATGCTCGGAACGTAAACTTGGTGGTGGATACTGTACAGTACAGTTCCAGTGGGGTCTTTTAAAATTGTTTTGGGGAGTTCCAGTAGTATTCTTTTTTAAATTGTTTTTTTTGTGGTGGGAGTTCCAGTCCTGTAGTTCTTTTTTTAGTTTACTTTACTTCCCCCAGGCCAACAAAAAACTATCCACTGATGAGATAAGTTTAGTCAGATCCACTCGTCTACTGACTCGACGGTACTTATCTTCCGTGATCTTTGTCAGGAGAGCTTGTGCAGTCCACACTCTCCTCATCACGCCTGCAGTTGCAGTTCCAGTTCCAGTTCCAGTTCCAGGGACAGATTCAGATTCTTAAAGTGGTCCTGAATCTGGACTCCGGAAGTCCGGAGTCGCGGAGAGAGGTCCCTTTGGACTCCGTCATCAGCAGGCCCTGCTTCCCAAAACTCCTCCGTCGTACAACAGACTAGAAATATGCGGCTTCATTGGCTTTGCACCTGGAGTGCCTGCCGCTGTCTATCTGGCAGGTAAGGTAAGCATCAGCTTCAGATAAGTTATGTTAGAAGAAGAAGAAGATAGGCTTACGTTCTCCATGCAACGAAATTCCGTTTCATTCGTGTCAAAAAATACTGGAATAAAAAACAAAAACAAAACTATTGAAAAAAAAAGAATGAAATTCTGGTTAATCCGTGTCAAAAAATATGAAAAAATGAAAAAAATGAAAAAAGAAAAAAAACAAAACACAAGTGAACTCATCAACTCGTACGTATAATCTGGCAGGTGAATCTTTTTCCTGCCTGCGTCCTTCCAATTGTAAGGTAAGGGATCCATAATCCATCCGTCAGTCATGTTCCTCATGTTCCTCAGTCAGAGAGTCAGTCAGTCATCTGCCTCCGTCACTTGAAGTCCAACTGAATGTTGGATTTTCCACGGAACAAATTAAGTTACTTGGACCCCTTAACGCCTCAATCCTTTTTTTAATTTGTTGGGCTTACATTTTGGCTTACATCTTTTTACAGAAAAATCATTAACTGCAATTTCAAGAAATTGGTCATTAAGGAAGGTTTTCTCTCCAAGATACAAGTATTAGATTGGGTGAATGAAAAGTCTACTAGACTATACAATGCTTAGAAGCGTTCTGTTCATCGTTCAAAATATGGACGTCGGAGCACTTCAAGGTTAAGTTAGTGGCAATTTAAGACCACCCTCACTGGAGTGGTGCTGACTCTCCGGGATGCCTCACAAGTGAAAGAACATGCTTCTTTTTACTCTGGCAATGAAATTCTGTTTCATTTGTTTCAAAAACAAGAAGAAAAAAAATGAAAAAAATTACATACTTTCATTTTTATTTATTTTTTGTAACAATGAAACGATTCCATTGCAAAGGAAGAGACCTTCGAAATCATCTATTTCTATTATCGAGTGAATCACTAGCCTCCAAAATTGCAAAAGTAGTCATTGCACGTCAAATTACTATAGAAGATCTTCCCTTTCCAGAACAAATTTTGAGGATGAATAGTTGCACTTTTGTCCTATATAGTTCAATTCCTTGTCATCCATTGGACACAAAAGGTCCACCTCGGCATTCAAGGGTTAAATTATCATCCCATCCCTAGTCCCAAACTCAAACGTGGTAATCTAACATAACTGATTCAATGGATCATAATGGAAAGGTCTACACTCCGAAGTCCGTAAATCCAAAAAAATATGATAGTTTTTCTACCTTGGATACTTTGGATGGAGGTCAAATTGATGAACTACTCTACAATTCATTGATTATGTTTTCACCAAGAATGCTCCAAAACTATCATTTCTAATACAAACTTTTTTTAAAACAACATTTTTGAACACATGTAACTATAGGATCTTGTAATAAGTTGGTTTGAAAAGATGTGGAAAAAATTTCAAAAATCTCCACTATAGAGATGTAAGATACTAGCATTTGAAATGACAAAAAAAAATTTGGACATGGGAAAAAACTAGGCAGGTGCACTTTACAAGGTCACATTTATATGAAAAAATGTCAATGTTGGTAATTCTTCTTAAAATTTATTCTTCAAGGCAAGTTGGCTACATTTTTGAAAAAATTCAAATCATTTGGAATTGTACAACATATAGGAAAAGAATAGTAAGTAGAAAGAAGTACAGAAAGATTCAAAATACTAAATTCTTAAGAATTTAGTTTTATAATTTAAAAAAAATGCCAATTCAATGGTTGTAATTTTGAACCTATGCAAATCTTTAAGTAATCCCACAAGGGGACTCTTGGGACTTTAGGAGTTAAAATATCATTTATATTAAAAACATTCCAATTTCAATAAAATACTTGTTTATATGGTAGCTAATTGGTTCTTTATGATTGCTATAAATATCCTATATCTTTGATTCAATTAATTGTTTTTGAATTGTATTCATTCAAATACCAAATGCATTTTTCAAGTTTTAAATCATTTTCAAAGGTCTAAAAGACTAAATTTGAACAATTTTAGTAAAAATAGACCATACAGTGTATACAAAGACATGCTAAAGTATATGACTACTTTTGTAATATTGAAAAAACAATTTTAAAGTTGATCCTAGAAAGAGGTTCTAGCTAATGGGTTGCAACTTGTGACATTCATTAACTATGCTAATTTCATTTTAAGGCAACCACATTTACTTTAATTCTTGACTTGACCTCCAAACCCTACACTTTCTACCTTATGTTTTAGGATTTTGTTAAATGTGAAGGTTGGTTGCGTGTAAGAGATATGTTTTGTTTGTAAGACATTGTGCTTTAGAATGGTCAAAATGGTGAGGCAAAAAACTTTGCAATGTATGTTTACAATTATTGAAAAAGAGATGGAAGATTGCATGGAGCAAGTTGAATTTATATGAATAAGGCAATCTCTCTCTCTCTATAGGTCATCTTGGAAATTGAAAAAGGATCCCAATATAGTTTTATTAGCATTAATTATTTGGACACCATATGTAATAAATAATGAACTTTAGAGTCATTAGGAAAAATTTCAGCCCTTAAAAGGGCTACGAGTTTTGCCCCCCCCCCGGTGCAATTAGAGAGGAATTCCGTTGTTTTTTTAATTTTTGAACAAACATTGTTGATGTAGCACTACTTGTGCCACGTTATGCCACATTAATTTTTTTTAGTTACTTTTTAAATATTTTTTATAAATATATATATATTTTTAATTTTCTATAATTGCACTGCGGGGCGCCAAAAAAAGAATCCTCAATGGCCCTTTGCAGGGTTCAAATTTTTTGTAATGAATATTCTTAGGTGTGCCAAATACCTAAACTAGACACTCGTGTAATTTCATGTTTAGATTGTGTACATCTTGAGCAATCAATATCTTGGAAAAAGTGACATTTTTGGTTCAAGTGTTAGTATTTCATGTTGGATAGTGAGTAATGATTGTGGGTGTATGCATGCCTTACCAATAATGTAGTTAGTGATTGAAGTTTAGAACTAATTTCTATTGGAAATTGGAGGTCCATTGGAAGGAGCTCACACATTCTTACATTTCCATTGGGTTGCTTGTTTTTTTAGCTTTTTGACACTTGGATTGCTAAAATTAGTAAATATTAGCTACAAATCACATCTTTTTTTTGGCATCTATATGCTTGCATCTTCTTCTGGCATCTACATACTTCAAAAAGTGAATCATTTTGTTTATTTCTTCAAGTAAGAGCCATACATCTAGTCAAGTATCCAAGCCTTCTAGCTCTTCAAAGTTGAAATGTAAGAGTTGGAGGCTAGAGGGGTGCTTGGAGCTCCAAATTCAATGGAAATAGCTTGCTAGTTTGGGAGGTCTTAATGGAAATAGTTTCTTACTAAGGTGGACTAGTCTATTTCCGCCATTTGCCTATTTATGCTATTTTGACTTTTGGCTCCATCTCCACTATAGAACTCATCCAAATTCATTTCCTTTCTTGACAGAATCAAAGCCTTAATGCCAACAAGGGTAACATGACAATCTTTTATTCATGGATACTTAAGTTCTAATAGATACATAGAATGACAGTTATAAGTTGTAGATAGGATGTTTTATGATTCCAATTATGAACAATTTAGTAATTTCAAGGCAAACCCCTTTAGAAATTCATATACAAAATAGGGGGATTAAGGGAATCTATACTAATTAATCGACACAACACAATACATAAATTATCTATTACAAAAGTGTAGCATAATAGAATGAGATAAACTACTCTACATTTGCTAGAACCAAACAAACTCATTGCAACACTAGTTTTGACACTTCCTCGACCTGCCTTTAGTTTGTTCAAAGTAGGAGCCCTAATTCCAGCACTTGATGATTCTTGATCACCACGTATTTAGCTGCATTGATTTATTGAACCAATGGGGCGTAGCGCACCTTTGAACTTACAAAATAGATGGCTCTACATTTTGCAAGCTAAAATTCCACCGCATTTTGCAAGACAGGTGGTGATGCTCTCAAATTGCGACTTTAAGTATTTGCAACATGGCCTTAGTCACATAACTTACCATTCCCCATGTCGGGTCTCGATGGAGATGCTTTTCAATTCTCCACCTTGCAACGACTCTGCCACAGTGTCAGCCCAGTAACTTATTAACCCTGAAGCGCTCCGACGTTCATATTTTGAATGATGAACAGAGCACTTCCATGCATTGTTTAGTTGAGAAAACTTTTCGTTCATCCAATCTAATACTTGAATCTTGAAGAGAAAACCTTCCTTAGTGGCAAATTTCTTGAAATTGCAGTAAATGATATTTCTGTAAAAAGATATAAGCCAAAATGTGCAAAATTTTTTTTAAAAAAGGATTGAGGCGTTTACGAGGTAACTTGGTGTGCCAATTTGCTGCAACTCCATGTTCTGCACATCTGCAGCATGTGCCTGCTGCCAACTCACTTGTAGGCCGGTTTGCTTTTAGGTGTCATCCTATCATTACAGGTAAGCAAATCTACCGTAATGACGTGCTTTTGGCAGGGACCTGCAGCTGCAATAAGCCAGGCAAATCTGCAGCTAAGGTGTCATCACTAAGATCAGGACTTAAATCAAGTGAAGGTGGTCATCCTTGCTCCGTTGGTCACTTTGACTCTGTTTTTGTTTTTTTTGTTTTTTTTGTTTTTTTGAAACAAATGAAATGAATTTCATTGCTTTGACTCTGTTTCTCAAATGAGAAATAATTTGACTTGGACCGATGGACTCCGACTCGAGCATGTGGCTTGACAGTGACAGCGGTTCAAGAATGCCTAGGGAGGGTTGACCCCTCTATTGCCCCATGTTTTTACCCTTGTACAAAATCCTTTATTTTTTTAATTGCCACATATGATAAAAATTTGAAAATTCTAAATTCATATTTGCAATCAGAGACCCTGAACAAGCTGTGGGTCATGATGAAATACAAAATTTAAGAAACACAAAATAGGGGGTAGTTTTGACATTTACCCTCTGGTAGGACAATAGAGGGGTCAATCCTCCTTGGCCTTCAAAATCAACCACGTAAGGAGAAATGCAATATATAGTTGAGGTTGTTAGCCAAAACATTTGAATTTTGTTTTGGGTAAGTAGAAAAAAGAAAAACAATGGAATGACAATTTTTTTGGGTAGATTTATGATTCTGACAGAATAAAATATGATTTTGTATAGGCAAAGGTAGCTCTATGTGCATGTTGGCAGTAGTAGTCATCACTTGGATTGTGCCTTTGAATGCATCAAGAGAGAGTCCTAAAATTGATTAAGAAGATAGTATAAGTGTTCATTATAGTGCATTCATATGCCAAGAGAGTGTTAAGAAATGGAGCAAGACATATAATTTAGGTAATAGGGGCAGAAATCGTTCACTTAAGAGAAAAAAGACCCTTGTGCAAAATAGGTGGATCCAAAGATTTTTTAACATTTTTTGGAGGAAAGAGAAATAAAGAATAGACTAGTGAAGTTTTTATTTTTAAAATTTTCACTTGTAATGAATAAGATATGATTTTTCAAAGTCAAAGGTGCCCAAATCCCTTTTAATTCTCACAGATGCAATTGTAATCAATCAAAACATGCCATGGAATGAAGCCAATGAGTTTATGAACCATCCTAAGCATGCCTTTGAATGGAGTCAATGAATCTAAAAATGATCCACTCTACATTTCTATTCAATTCAAACTTGATTGTAAATCAAAAAAATTTGCAAGCGCTAGACACCTTAGGGTTTCCTCACATAGTTTCAAGCTCAATTCAAAGTGTTGTAACTTTTGATCTAATGTCCGAATTTAATAAAACTTGTTGGAAAATTTGCACTCTTATTTTTAGTTTACGTGGTAAAATTTTCAAATTAATCCAAGATTTATAGATTTTTTGTAAGCCAATTGAAGTTCACAGGTTCAATTTGAGTCCACCTAATTATATTTGATGACTGCTACTTTGGAGGCTTGTATCTCCTTCATCCAATGTTTGTTTTCCAAAAAAATTGTTGGTTTATGTTCCCATTGCAGTCTAGTTATTGTTGTTCAATTTTCATGTCAATCTACATTGTTTTGAATCTTTGGGAGTAGTTCAAAGTTTTAAATTCCCATATTTTTGGACTATAGTGAACTTTGGGGGCTTGTTTCATCTTCATACAACGTTTGTTTCCAATAAATTTTTTTGAAAAAGTTGCGCGTACTAGTCTTGTTTGTGTGGTTAAAATTTCACATCAATCCAAGAAAATTTGAATGATTGAGAAGCATTTTAGTAGAAGGAGGTTAAGCCTCACATGTGTTTTTTGCAGTTTTTATTGCTATTTTTTGACATTTCTGAGTCATTTTGCAAACCTCACTAACTTCAGACCTACACAATGAGTAAAATCATGCATGATGGTGAACCATGTCACCTAATCGATAGCCTAAAATCACACATGGGATGGCAGTTTGTCACTAACTTACATAAAATCATTTTCATTTCTACATCCCTTGTGCATTGTTTTAGACACTTCTATAGGGGTAGTTCTTAAAGCTTAAACTGTTTTCAAACCTCCTCCTATACCATTAGTATTCTTCAAAGCTTGACAATTCAAAAGTGTAGAGCTACAACACTTTTAAAACTAAATTTTTGTCTAGGCAATTCAAGCACGTATTAATGAGTCATGAACTAACTACATAATGGTAGTCCCTATTGACTACTCACTATCTTGAAACCACACAATTGGAATGAGATTTTTTCATCTCACAAAAAACGTCTATTTTGTAAACCATATGCATTGTTTCATGCCATTCTATAGGGATGATTCTAAATGCTTGCTTAATTTAAGAGCATGTTACCTTAATGCTTTGGGAAGCCTTCATGCATTGTGGTAGAGCACCTTGGATCCAAGTTCGGTATGAGTTTTAATAGTAAGGTACCTAAGTGAATCCATTGTGGGTGAAATGGGAGCAAACCCTTTGTGAACAAAATTGTGATGGTGGTGTACATTCAAATTCTCCAAATATACGCCACCACTAGTATAAATTTGTCCATAATGGATTTGCTCCCATTTGGTCCACAATGGACTAACTTATAATAATATATTTTCAAATGGTCCTTCATAGGTTTGATGAAGTTAGGATGCAATTTCCAATCATTGATATGAGAGTGGGTCTCTCGAAGAATTTGGTAGCTACACAACCTAAACAAGGTTTATTTTTCTAGTAGTGTTGTTCTCTTTACCCTCATGGAATATTGATTCCTATGGTTTCATTATGATAGAAGGTTCTCACAGTGGAATAATGTGCTTGCTTGTTTCATAAAATAAAATAAAAATGAGAGAGCTCAAATTTCATTGCACGAAGTTTAAAAAATAAATTATGGTGGTATTTTGCAATATAATAGCAATTTGTCAATAAGTAAGTGAATTTTTTGGCAAAATGTTCTCCAATCTTGAGTGGATTGACCCTTAAAGGACCAAATGGCATTTTTTGGGGACAACATAGCAATCTAGAGGAGCTCACTATTAACAAATTTTATTTTTTTATTTTTTTGAAATTTTTGTACATGGCAACATGTGCCCGAGGAGTAGTTTTAAGGCCTAACAATTTTCATAATTTTTCACTATATAGTTAAAAAGCTATTACATAATATGTCATTTTCATTGCTTGGTGGGTAGCTTGGGTAGCTCAAAAAATTCATTATCACTTCAATTTTTTTTAAATGAAATTGATTTCTTTTTTTAGATTTATATATACATGGAAAGATTTGAATAATTCCATTTTCATTAATGAGATGAAAGTTATGAGGAGTTTTAGTTTGTGGATAGTTATGGATTCTCTAATCTAAAATAAACTTTTAAGTCCTTTATTTAACTAAATTTTCAATAGTATAAAAAAAAAATTAAAACCATAGGATATAGATTGTTTATTATTACATTACAACCACTGGAATTGACATTTTTCAGTTTCACGAGTAAATTCTTCACAATCTAATATTTTGAATCATTCTCTACTTCTTTCTACTTACTCTTCTTAATTAGATTATTGTAAGATCCTAAGCTTACATGCATCTAAAAACATTTTTTTTCACATATAGCTGTAGGATCTTGTCCTATGCTGGTTTGAGAAGATGTAGAAAAAAAAATTCAGAAATTTCCACCAAAGTAGATTGAAAGATATTAGTGTTTGAATTGACAAAAATCATTTTTTTGACCTTTAAAAATTTAAGCAAATGCACTTCACAAGGTCACATTTGTATGAAAAAATGTCAAAAATGGTGGTGCTTCTTGGGATTCATTTTTTGAGGCAAATAAGCTACATTCTTGAAATTTTTTAAATCATTTGAAATTATACAATATATAGGAAAAAAAATAGTAAGTAGAAAGAAATAGAGAATGATTCAAAATTCTAAGTTGTTAAGAATTTAATTATAGAATTAAGAAAAAAAAAAGCCAATCTCAATGGTTGTGATGTTGCAATAAACAATCAACATCCTATGATTTTATTTTATTTCAAAAAAATGGAAAATTGAGTTAAATAAAGGACTTCAAAGGTTATCTTAAAGTAGAGATTCCATAACTATCTACAAACTAAAACTCCTCGTAACTTTTATCTCATTAAAAAAATGGAAGGATTTGAAGTCTTCTACATAAATATAAATCTAGAACTAAAACCACATTCAAATTTTTATTTATAAAAAAAATGATTTTTAAAGAATTTTTTTGAGTTGCCCAGATTGCCTACAATTCATTGAAAATTACATATCATGTAATAACTTTTTAACCATATAGTCAAAGGTTTTGAAAATTGTCGCACCTTAAAGCTACTCCTCAAGTACATGTCGTGTGAAAATTTCAAAGAAATAAAAATAAAAACTCTATATATAGTGAGCTGCCCCAAATTGCTATGTTGCTCTAAAAACGTTATTTGGTCCTTCAGGGGTTAAGTTGCTTCATTACTCCACTGAAATTCCAAGTTTCAATAGCTTGGAAAACGTAAAGAAAAACCCTCATTACCAATTTCACCTAAAGTTCAATTGCTAACTTAGACTTTGATGGGTTTTTTTATTATTATCGTTTCTAATTTCTTACACAATATAACATTGTTAACCAACCTAAACCATTTAGTTCTCCTATGGAGATTGGGATAATTTCTCTTTGGATCCCTAGGAGTGAATTTGGTTTAATCTGCGAAGAATCATTCAGATTGGTAGGGAATTTCCAATACTAAGGGAGAGGTACCGAACGTGTCCTTGCACCCAATGACGTCCCTTTCTAGGAAGGGGCAACATTTCAGAACTGAAATGTACACATACTAAACAAAGCTTATTAATTGTTGACTAACATGATATTGTAAGCCATGTATGAATCACTTAGATTTGCATTTTAGAATGACTCCCCTTCCTAAAAGGGACGCCTTTGGGTACAGGGATGCTATTGGGTGCCTCTCCCTTAAGTTTGAGAATCCTGCTTTCTTGTTCGAGAAAAAAAGAGACCTTGACTTTGGTCAATAACAATGTTATGAAAATGCAAGAAATCATCTTGTTGTGAAAAAAAAAAGAAGCCCTACTGTAAGTTTTGACGAGTTTGTGAAGCTGCAAATTGAAGCAACTTGAAGCTGTCGTCGGTCCATGGCGGCGCTGACCACGTCTGGGGGATAGTGGAGAAACTAGCTAAGAAATAGGACACATCAGATGGACCCATTAGTATCATTTTTCAAAAAAAAAATTTATCTCATGTCCTTCATTTTGTTTTCGTTTGTTTTGTGAACAAATGGTACTTCAGTTGAGTTTGGATAACCAGTGGCCCCTGATAATATCAATAGAAAGCACAACATTGGCAGTTTGAACCCCTTTTGACGTAGTAGTTTGTGCCACTCATATTTGAGATTGCGTCAAACCATGTCAACCTCATCCACTTTTTACAAACTCTAATGATTAGATCTAGTACCCCTTTCACTATACACTGCTTTCGGTGAAGATCCAGAGACTTTTTAGACTTTCTATGGAAAAATATAGCTTGGGTCCAACTCAGCACATTTGCATTATGAGGTGGCATGTGGTCGACACTCATCACTAGTTGGTAGATTCCAGGAAAAAGTCTTCCTTCATTTGAATAAGTTTATGTTTTTTTCCTTCATACACGATAGTCCACTCAATCCACGTGTTTTGTTTTGTCTTCCAGCCCTGGTTTTGCAATTTTTTTTTATAAAAACAGCACGGCATGGTCGCAGAGTCAACAATTTCAACAGCCAGGGTGTGGGTGTCCGCTGCGGAAACTCAGTCAAGGGGTATGCTCACTCATGGGCCCAAGTGAGGGAGTTTTTTTTTTTTTAATTATCTTAGTCTAAACCCTAGACCGTCCAGGCCCTGTTCGTGACACAGACATGGTCGATGAGGCTATAGTAAAGAATCAGTCCGCCGAGGCAATCGGTCTGGAATCCTGGAAATCCACCGTTGGAAGGGAAGGGGAAGGGCGATGCTGAATCCACAATTTGTCTCCATACAAGTGAAATACACTTGTAGATTATAGCATGTGATCAGCATCGAGGGCAGGAGATGCAGACATTGTTTTGAAGGTGTTGGCGGGAGATTTGTGCTAATTGGGATGATTTGGTGATTTTGTGGGGTGCAAACTTTCGGGGTTTGGGGCTCATTCCAGTAGTGAGAAAGTATTGAAATTTTTTTGTGAAAATTTGTGAAAATCAGAAAACACCGAGGGCCGAAAGGCAAGCATCCTTTCACTGCCATACAGAGGCAACTGGAACTGACCGGTAGAGGAGCGTGTAGAGCACCGGTTACTCCCAATTCAGGATGATTCATTCGAAGGGGTTACAATAGAACCTCTTGTCTTTTTCTTTTTTTTATAATAAGAAAAATAACCATCAAATAAAACTGCAAAAAGGTAACAATTAAAGGGAGGCACTAGGCCAAGGTCCCAAGCAAAGTAAGTGATAGTGAGAGTATGCTTTCAGACAGCTAGATTAATCCAATGGATTTTATCCTTTATTATCCCCGACCCTACCCCCCTATTAGAACAGAATTTTCTTAAATCCCAAACCCCAAACCCCATTCCAAACCGAATCCAAATCCGAATCCAATTTAGACCCAAACCCAACCTAGACCTAAACCCACCCACCCTAATTCTAGAGTAAAAATGGGATCTAAAATCAATATGGGATTTCTACTCTTTTGTATCAATATTTATATTGTGTATCAATGTACATCCTCCATATTCATATCCGTATCCCATATCGTATTCATATTCATATCCCATAACTATATTTGTACTCCATATCTGTATCTCATATCAATGGCTTGGAGATTAGTTTTTGTTTTTGTTCTATAAGCAGTCAATGGTTTGTGATTTTGGGAAATTGAAAGTTAGGGTGATTAATCAAAAACATGTTGTTTGCATCTTTTCATTGGATAGTGAGTGATATTGGTAGTGAAAGTTGGGGCTAACTTTCATTTGGGGAGAGAAAAGGTATCCAAGCAAAATGCCTCCATAAAGCATCAAGAAGTCATGAGGTTCTTTTACATCATTCTTGCAATAATCACATCTTCCTATGCCAAATGATAGACTCATAAGACCTTAAAAGGCTCTAGTTGGAAGATTCTACTGTTTTTTGCACAACAAATCCGCTAAAGAGTTACTACCCTAAGAACATCCTATACAAACATTGAAGCCTCTTTAAAGAGATTGTCACCATCTTATGGGAGTTGGTTATTTGGAGGGATCTTGTCACTTTTTCTCTCTAGACTATAAGGCTCTTCATGTTGGTCATCACTAAGATCCTTCTTTTTCTTTTATCTTCAAAAGAATAGCAACCTTTCAATTACAAGTACGGAGAAAAAAACAAATAAGGATCGATTGGGGAACTATATAAACTTAGAGAAATTTGAATTTTTTTCCTTTAATTTGGTTGCAAAACCTTGACAAAGAGTGACTATTTTAAAACAATGATGTGACAACCATTTTAAGAAATATTTAATCCATTTCAGTGAAGAAAATGACCATCATCATTGTATAGTTTTTGTTAGTTTGGGGCTATTTTGACATTGGTCATAAAAAAAAATATGAGGCTAAACGACACAACATGCATAACCATAATTGATTTACAACCTTTCAAAATCTATTTTGCGATTTTTTTAAAATTATTTTTTAATTTGATTTTTTGCCCCCAGTTTATTCATTTGGCCCAATTTGAATCTATTGCTTTTAGTCTATGGTATGTTCAATCTTTAATCTGTTTAATTATTGTATAGGATAAATTACTATTCCATTAGATTTTATAGGAGAATGCAGTTGAGGGTACACTCTATGCAAGTGGGTACTACAAAAGGTGCCCTTATTTGGAATAGTGACTAGACTTTGGAATTCTAGGGTCAATCACAAACCATGTACACTTACATGCACTTGATATGCATGCACATGTAGAAGATATCTTTGGATTTATTGCACTCTCTTTTTTGCAATGAAATCTTCTATTCATTTCCCCCCCCCTCCCCCCAACCTTATTTATTCATGCAATTCACTCCTAAAGGATATTGAAAACATTTGGGGTAGTTGAAATATACAAAATCGTATTTGAGTGTGTAATGTTGGTGTAATGATGATTGAAAAATTTGAGATGCTATATAGTTGAGTGTTACAAACCTCCAACAATGGACTCCAATGAAGAACACAAAATATATTTATGAACATAATTGTTGTCATAAGGAGCTCTAACCACCTAACCATAGAAAAAGATCCATCTCCAAAGAGAATCTCCTCACTTCCAAGCTTTGTTTTATATAATAGAAACTATCAAAAAAGACTATTAGTACTTCAAATAGACTAGGACTTATTTTATTCTTTTAACTTTCTATCTTTGATTCTATTTAAAACCATCTACTAAAGTAAAAGTCCTAGTTATACTTCTCTAATTATATCTTATCTAAATCATCTCTTATCTGAATCTTGATCTACTCCTTGGAGTTATCTAACTCCAAGTTCCAACATGCTTGTCATTATTTGGAAGTTATCTAACTCCAGTGCACTAGTCATCCAAGTGGAATTGTATAATTTTGCTGCATAAATCCATATCAATCTCTAGGCACTCTAGTGTCCTTATCATCTAACTAGAGTTGTCTACCTCCAATATACAAATCTACCATTTAGAAATCTTTATCTACTAGAAAGAACCTGTGCTTTTATGGATTTTCATGTGTCTAAGTTGACGGACTTTTTTAGACATCTAATGAAACAAGTTGTGCTTTTATGTCAACAATTATGTCCATTGTAACATCTTAATATTATAGTGGACGTAATTGTTGACATAAAAACACGACTTGTTACATTAGATGTCTAGAAAAATCCATCAACTTAGATATAGGTTTCTTCTAATGATCTCTAGGCAATCTTTGCTTATCAATTAGTTCACATTTCATTATGAATTAGTTTGTGATCCATAAATGCATTTATCCATCCACGGTCATGACACAATCATTGTAAATTCTTTCATCTATCACTGCATTCATCCATTAAGGTTTGAAGGTTGTCACAAGGATCATGATACCAATAGCCAATCATTTAAGCAATTTCGGAGGAGATCATGAATAATATGAGCTGGTATAAACTTTTCTCATGTAAAAAGATAGAAAATATGAAGATTTCAAATTTTTCAAAATTCTATTTTCGAAACTGAAGTTATAGTGAATTTTAGTAACCTAAGAGTACTCTTCAATAATAGCCAATGTTTAAAGTCTTCAAGTTTCAACCATTCAATAACTACCACTATAAGGATATGCTATCATTTTCTATCAATTCAGATACTATCTAGCAATTAGGACATGTCAATTTGGATGTTGTTTTCTTGTAGTGTACTTTCCCACTCATTACTTCCTACTTTCTTGCTCACTACTTCGGAATATGTGTTTGAACTTATTAGTCCAACCTTGAAAAGGACCAAAAAAAACACATTCCTAACTTCAGTTGGAATCTTGTTTTAGCCTTGTTTAGAAATACTGCACCATACAAGTTAAGTATTTGGAATGGTTGACAATTGGTGCCTTAATCTTAGTGCTTTTAATAATATCTTCGCAATTTTTGCAAAATCATTGGTACACTACATTACATCCAAACCACTCAAATTTTTTAGTGTCTACATGAAGAGGCGCCACTTGTTGAATGCAACTTCAAAAACTCTCTCAATTTTTGCATCACATAAACATATGAGTGATGCATATCCCAGTTGATTAATTGTGAATGCATGCTTTGCTTGTAAAATGTTTAGACAATGGCATCAGCAAACTAAAATCAGACCAAGATTGGCAATATGAATGCAAAGGTATGCCATACCCAAAGTCTGCTGCAAGCTTGTGCAAACACTTATTCGTTGTTGGTTGCCCTTCATTTGTCAACAAAGCATTGGAATGCCCTTCAAACTTGATTGCAGGTTTTTTTTTGTTTTTATTAAACAAATGAGGCAAAATCCCATTGCCACAAAATAATTACCTAAACTACCAGTCAATTGTTCGCTTATTTTTTGGGTAGGTTATTTGGCATGATTAGAGTTTCAAATATAATTACGTGTTTTTTCATGCATAATCATGGATTCCAAATTATTCATCCAAACTGAACTTTGTAGATCATAATCATCTCTTTTCTACTAGTCGGTTTACAAGAGGTATTGCTCCCTTCATTGGAAATTGTAGGAAAAGTGGCCCTCCTTGTCATCCTATTTTTCTTGCAATTCTCAACAAAGGGAGCATTGCCCTATACATAAACACCATTCACAAGTGACTTGGCGTGACAACAAAACATTGAGTGGTTTTAGATGAGGGAATAAGTCTAATACATCCTTCCTTTTGCGCCTTCCAACACTATAAGAAGCCCATATTTTTATAACAAACTGAAAAACATAGTAAGTACATCAATTTGGATGTCAACCATTTTAATAAGGATGTCCACAAAATGTGTCAAGTTGGACATGCCAAAAAACATGATCTAATTTCAAGGAAAATTTGGAGGCCATCAAAAAAACATGGTCTTTGAAGGTCATGAAAAGTTGCCATGTGGATGCCATTTGGCCTTCATGTCAGTGCCAACAGTGCAAGCAATGTCATATCAACAACTTTTTCATTTGGGCCTTTGTTGATGTCATTAGTGCACTGAATTTTGGATCTTGTCAATTTGGACATTTTGTGTAACGTGCATATGTTTTTTTGAACATCAATAGTGACATGAGAATCATTTATTTGAACATCATGTAGCATCTCCCATGTGTTACGGCATGTCTATAGAGACATAAAAACATCACAAACAACATCTTCTTGAACATGCTTAATGAATATGTCTCGCTTTTTTGAGATATCAACTTTGACATCCAAATGTTTTTTAAAACATCAACTTAGATGTTTAGACATTTTGCAATGTCAACTTAGACATACACATATCATACACAATATGCCATATATTGTACAATATATTATACAATACATATGCCATATACAATATATCATATTAGGCTTGAAAAAACAATTATTGTGAATATATTTTTGAGAGAAAATAAGGCTATTTATACAAGTCAGTGGTAGGAAGGAAGACAAACCATATGGGATATATAAAACTTTAGAGTTGTATAAAATATGTAATTTTAGACATGAGCATCCTCATGAACACGGCTTTGTTTTAGTTGATGTTCAAAAAAACATTTGAATGTCTTAGTTGATGTCTTGGTTAATGTCTCAAAAAACATCTTAATATTTTAGCTAATGTTTTAGTTGACATAGAAAGAAACTTCTTAATGTCTTAGTTGATGTTTTAGATGATGTGAAAAAAAATTTAGTTCTCAAATGGTGTCAAAGTGTGCTAACGTCTTCCTCTTTGGAGATCACATCACATGCCATTTTTTATTTTATTTTTTGCAAAAAACTACCATATGGATACCCTTGCCATGTTTTTTTAAGCTTTGATTAGTATTTTACCTCAACCCCAATAACTTCTACAAACTTATTTATAGTCAAACAAACTTACCCATAGTCATACCATAAATTCCTGCTGACATGGCTTTGTCATGTTTTATTGAACATCACAAAAAACATGTCAATGTTTTTTTGGGTGTCTCACTAAACATATTTGTTTTTCCTAACATAGTGTTGTTTATCACTGACATGCTTATGTTCACTCCGATATCTACTCCAATTCTACCACCCATGCCTCTAAATCTCTGATGTCCTCTAATGTCCTCTTATTTGTAAAAACATGCGGGGTTTACAATCTAACGTAACAAAAAAACACGGGGTTCTTATAATGCAACTACCACATGCTTTTCTCCTTACTATACATCAATTTCAATAGAATACCAAATTACAATCACTAACTGGATTTTAAAATACAAAATAACATTGACCTTATTTTCTTCTAAAAAAACTAGACAATCTGTTGTGTGATCTTATGTACACTTTCTTAGTTTATGCCACTGACAATGCTATACAATTAGTTACCATATCTATTCTTGGTTCCTAAACATTATGAGGGCTTTACTAGTCCTCCAAATCCTTTAAGTAATAGGATTTGTTTCCGACATATGACCCCATTTTGCACAAAATAGTAAAGGTGACATAGTTTTGCAAATGACACAAGAATACAATGTGGTTTAGCAACTTCATTATTATGTGATAAATAACACATGGACACCAAATGGAGTTGCTAAATTAGTTTCTTGTTTTGCGCTTCTCAAAAATAGGTTTGTCTATTCATTAAGAACAAGTTGAACTATAAATATTTTACACTTTCTTTAACCTCTAAAGTCCCAAGGCCATTTTTTTTTGTCAAAAATCACTCAAAATTGCCCTTTTTGTTGCATTCACCGAAGGAAAAAAAATCATTTTTTAAGAATCTAATTGTAGAATCTTGTACTTCACTTGTCTTAGCTTGTGTGGTAAAAATTTCATGAAGTTTGAACATATAGGTTGGAAGATATTAGCATTCAAAGTCGAAAAAGAAAGTTTTTTTGAATACTAGCTTGCAATTTTAGTTGACTTTGACTACCAATTGTGGAATTTTTTTGCACTACAGACTTTGAATTAAAATTTTTTTATGTTGAAGAATTGAGTTGAAAGTCTAGGAATTTAAAAAAAAAACATATACTTGATTTTCATTCTTTAAATTTTTTTAAGTTGAAGTAGGTCCAAGATTGGAAAAAAACCTAAATTGTTAATACCTCCAAGATGGAATTGAAAGACAATGATCCCAATGGTGAGATTGTTCTAGCAAGAAAACACAACATTCTCAAAAAAGAATTGCAATTAAAAAATGAATCCTACAAGTTATTTTTTCAAGAAGATGCTTAAATTGCTCAAAAAACAAGATTGTCCTTAACTTTCTCATCATTAGTCCAAATAGAATGAATCAAAGCTTCACATGCAGAAAAAATACAATATTTTAGGAAAAAACATATATTTTTTATTTAGATATTTTGCAAATTTTTCATGATGCCCGCCAAGTTTAGTTTTAGGTTTTTTTGTGGTATAACTTTTGCTCCTAGGCACCAATTGAAATAAAAATTTCATTCCCACATGGCTCATCAATTTTTCTTGTAGGAAGGTTTCAAAAAAATCTACCAAAAATTGAGGTTGCATGAACCTATCTAAAATCCGATTTGTCCCCTAACGGGACTATTGGTCTTTAGGGGTTAATTTCTATTCATTCCAATCTTGTTGAAAAATTAGCCACAAAAATAGTGCAATCTTCATTGTTTCTATTCCCTTACCAGTGAAAATTATCCCCTAAAACCATCGTCCAATGAGACATACACTATAGGAGCCGATCCATTTCTAATCACACACACCCCCCCCCCCCCCTCTTTCCAATCTATAGGCTACTCTCTTTCTATAAAGTTGTGGCATAGTTGCCAAAATTGTTGTTGTGTATTATGATTGGTTGTAAGGCTCTCAATATTGTAACTAGTCCTTTGTTGATTTTGCAACTAGCCTATAGTCACAAATAGAAAGGTCTACATCTCCATTATAGGTCAAAGAGAATCTTCTACTAAAAAATTCATAGTAATTTTGTTGAATGTAATAAAATTCTAGAAAAATATGCAATCCTTCCAAACTCTATCTTTGTATATGGGAAAAATACCGTATTTGAAAATCCCTGCACTCCAAATATTCATAATTGCTTAAGAAGTTGAGAATGGGTCAGCTACCTTAATAAATCCCTTAATATTGTTAGAAACAAGTTGGAAACCTTATGGGTTAAATACATGCATTATTAATCCCTGAATGTCCAAGGCTTGTTTTGAGCCTCTAGAAATTTGCTCTAAATTGAACAAAAAGCCAACATTTTGATAAGTTGTATCAATTTTTTTGAATTGTAACCGTACAAATTCAAACTAGAAATGTAGTGATCACATAGGAAAAACAACAACAACAATATCACTTATAAGTTGGAAGATCATAATGTTTGACCACAAGAATGTTAAAACTATGAAAAATTTTCAATTCACTTTTTAGATATCAATTTTAAAAAGTTGTTCACCAAAAAAATATGAGGCTAAAGGGCCTAACATGCATAACACCAATCAACTTGTAGCTTTTCAAAATTTACTCTGCAATTTTTTCTAAATGAGTTTCTAATGTGATTTTTCCTCCAAGTCCTAACGTATTTGAGGCTCATTTCCAAGAGCCCTCAACACTACAGAAAAGTCAAGATTGCAATGGGTATCCATGCACAAAATCTTGAATAGAAAAATCATAATCATTTGTTTTCAAGATCAAATTTTTTATACTAAAACTAGACTTCAAGAAGAATCTTTCAAACATAGAAATTACTAAAAATAGAAATTCGATTAACTTTTATTTAACTTCAAAATATTGTTGACACCATATTTTGGTGCCTCGGGCATTTAGGGGTTAAATTACTCCTCTTCATACCCATTAACTTAGTACAGCACTGTCCAGACATGCTCCTCTCCTCTCCTCTCTCCTTTAGTTGTGGACTTTGGTGCCACCACTTAACTTTGAACAGCTGTCAGGCAGACTTTTCTGGAGTATTTTCTGTTTCCCTTCTACTTCCTCTCCTACAGACAGTAGTAAGTTACCCCAGTAGTAAGTTACCACAGTACCATACATCGAAAACGTGCTGCCTTTCAGGTACCCGGAGTACAATACAATACAATACAATACTGCCAGGTTCCCCACCCCCGTCCCCAATGAGTTCCCCGGCCTTTCATTAATAAATAGTTGCAAAACTAAACTACTGTAGAGTGTTTTTTTCCTAAAAAATTAAAAAATAATTATAATTGTTTTTTAAAAAAGGAATTGGGACCCATATTATCCAGAGCGACGCCGGGACAGCTGCAGCGCTGGTGTCAGACAGACAGACAAACAATATTACAGTAGCAGCTGCATTCAAGACCGAGGCTCGCTGGGACGCTGGAATCGCCGCCGTTGAGCCGCAATCCCCAACAAAGAGCCCGTAACTTTTACTAAAATCCTACCTTCAGTTCACACTACTGTAGCCTTGCCAGCGCATCCCCTGTTCCCCTGGCTACTACTATTGGGTCCTTGTGCCGTTAACCACGTGTCGAGATCTCTGTAGCTGCCAATCCCATGCAAATAAAATAAAATAAAAATTTAAAAGGTACTGTAGTTCGAAAGCTCGGGAGGACGGGCTTACGAGATTAGCTCGCGGCTGTCGGATAAGGTAATGCGTTAAGTTATTAACGCTGCCGGCGTTCGGCCCCATTCGTTGACGGACGGAGTGGCGGACGGAGTGGCCTTCGTCCGTCTGTGCCGCGCGGGCGTTTAAGTTAATTTGAACTGATTTGAGTTAGTTTTTAATCACTGAATAAAATTTATATAAAAAAACAAACTGGATTGGGTCGGTCTGAGTGGGAACTAGGAAGGGGATGATCTACATCTTTTAGTTCACTTTTCTTGAAAAAAGTGTGACAAAAAAGGTGACAAAAAGTTCCTACGAGTTTTTTTGTTTTTTTTTACACAAATAAAGGATCCCTTCGGAGTTATTTATTTATTTACAAAAATAAAAGATCTCTTCAGAGTTATGAACTTGGTGATGACCCTTCACTAATAATATCCTCTCGAAAGACCAATGGGGCCATCATCAAATCTGGATTTCTATTTTAATTTTTTTTAAATTAAATTAAAATTTTAATTGCAATTCAATTGGAAGTAAATAGCAAAATAATCTCTACTCAATAGTGAAATTAGGTTGCCTTGACAATTAGGTTGCCTTCTTGTATAGTAAAAATCACTATTTATATAGTGTCAAATGTCAAAAATTAATATAAGACAACCTAACTTCACTGTTTTGTGTATTGAGTATCCTTCACACACTAAAGTCCTCACTTGCTAAAAGCAATCAACGTAGTTTCATACTTACTAGTGAACCATGTGTTGTTGACACAATCAAATTTAAAATAAAAGTCATTTTCTATTATTTTTTAAGTTCATAAAAATTTCAAAATTCAATATCTTTCCTATTTTATGTCTTAATGAAATGAAATAAAGCTCACACACTTCTTTTCATAGAAAGCTTTCCAACGATACAAAGAATGCAATTGGAGGATGTACAATCTAGAAGATCTCACTATAACAAACAAATAATCTAATTTTAAGTATGGACTAGTGTGCCCCGTGCTATTGCCACAATCAAAATGAAAATAATTTTTTTAATTTTTTAATTCATAAAAAATAAAATAAAATTTCCAACATAGGCTAGAACACCACAAAACAAAACCATTGCACCCTTCTTCGCCGAGGGCTTTCCAATAGCACCAAGAACGCATCCCAAGACTATCAAACAAAACAAACAAACAACCTAACTTAAGATATAGATTACTAAGGTGGGTACCTCAAATGCGCCACTAACCCCAAACTGCCATCATGACTCCAAATACATCCCCAAACCAATATGTACCCATGTGGAAGACATGATTTTACAACTTTTACTAGAAGGAAACAAACAAAATAAATACTCTCATCATTCGTAACTTTTGCATAGTCTATCCAAATGTCACATTCTTTGGTGCGTTGGAACCTCCTTCCAGCTGCCAACAAGAAAATCAATGAAAATTCAACCAGTCTAACAATAGTAACTAGGCACAAGAGCAAAAAGCAGCAGGTGGGGGTATACCTGCCTTACAGGAGTGCATGTGCATGAAGCTTATTGATTTCTGTGGCCGAGCAAGCCCAACCGCTCTGTTTTTTTTTCTTTTTTTTCTTCTTAAAACCACTCTGGTTTCTTGACTGCAATGGCTAGGAAGATTCAGAAACATGAAGAGTCCTTTGCTCGTGTCCAAAAAAAACAAAAAACAAAAACATGAAGAGCCAGGCAGCCAAATGAAATGCCCCAAATATTGATTCACACTTGAACCTGATGATGGAGCTGTGGGGACGATTCAAAGAGAGATAAGTTACCATATGTTTATGGGAAAGATATGAAGAGATGCAGTGGCATTGGCATGATTACTTAACCCTAGAAGGACACCGAGGTGTGACGCGCTTTGTGTCCTTTGGGTGGTCAACAGGGCTTTGCACGTGCATATTGAAGAGTGGATGATTTTTATCCAATATTTTCTATGCACCTTGTCTGATGCTACAATAGACATCATTGACTTCACCCCTGAAGGACGGACAAAGGGTGTATGTATGTTTTGGAGGAGGAAAGGTCTAAAACTGCCCATGAGTTTTGACACTCCATCCAAATTTTTATTTTATTTAAAATTCTAACCATATGAAAGCATATTGAACAAGTAAGGCAACGTGGGAAAAGAAATTTAGCCCATTTGACCACATGGATTGGAAGATAATAATGTTTGAAGTACAAAAAAACAAACTTTTTTTCCATTCCTACAGGAATGCGGTCAACCAAATTTGAGTCATGTTGGAGTAAATTGATTTTTTCTATATAATAAAATCAGAATTTTCACCACTCATAAGCATATGATGTTAGGTTCACGCATGAAAAAACATTCAAGAGCAAATATCACGTGTCTAACTTACTCTAAATCACCCTACAATGCAACGAGGTTAAGTGAATTGGCAATACACTAGTCAATTTTTGATGATTTCTTATGCAATTAGGAAATGTTTTATTTGAAATTGAAACAATAAAAAGTTAGAGACAAACATTTGGAGTATGAGGGAAAAATTTCAAGAATTTTGACTTCACAAATTATAAGATAATAGGGCTTACAGTTTTTTTAAATGATTTTTTCTTCTTTGAAATGGCCCACACATAGCTAACAAACTTTGACTCCTCTTAGAATGTGATTTGATAACTTACTATAAAAAAAATTGGGACATTGGTATGCCATATTTTATTATTTACATACATGTCAAAATTCAAAAGTTGATGAAGGTTTTTAGCAAAAGATGCCCCAAAGATGCCTAGATTACTTAAAATTTTTAAGGCAATATAACTTTTGATTTAGGCACTTGATAAAAAAAAATGATATTTCCACTAAAGGGGGATATGTTCACACCTTGTGTCAACATTTCATGAATATCTAACCAAAATTGACTTTCTAGGAATTTACCTTGATTTTCATTTATCCATTAAAGAAACAATTGTCTTTCTAGGGATTAAATTCAAGAAATTTTAATTGTATTTTTAATGATATATGGGATAGATTATCAAAAAATGGTACACAATACTAATAATGTATCTCAATACTCTGAGTCTTTTTTTTTTTTTTAAACTTGAATTTTATATTCAAAATAATTTCTTTTGCTTTAGAGCATAACAAAAAAAAAATGAAGCTTTTGAAGTCAATGCAATTTCTATTCGATTTAGAATTTTTTTTAAATCCTTAAAATAAGCATCTCATTGGAGTTTGAAGAAAAAGATCTATAACCAAGTTTCTAATTGTAGACGGACAAGGTAATTTTCTTTATTTCATGACGTTTGACACTTTTAATAATGTATTTCCATTATGATAATTTCAGATTTTTTAAACATATTTTTTATTTGATAAGAATTTTCAGATTTTGTTTGTCAACAATTCATGGTGATTTGAAACTTTTTATGACATATGTTAAACATGTAATCTCATCTTTGAAAAATAAAACAAAAAATGTTCACTCATGAACAATTAAAAATTGGAAGATACAAAGAAAGAGACTTTTGAGTTTGGCTACACATCCATGATCTTTATCCTTTAGTAGTTAATCTTGAAATGTCATTCAAGACGTTTTGTATCTTTTAGAGGGTTGTAGGATGAAAAAAATAAAAACTTCATCCAATTATTTTTGAAAAGTTCCTTGAATGCATTTTTAGTGAATAATATTGCATGTTCCCTTGTTATGATATTATTGACTTTAGTATTGCAATATAGTATTGTTGCCAATGTTGCAACAGTTATACTACTATTTTTAGTAGTTAAATAGCACATTAGTTGAAAAAATAATTTAAAAAATAGAACTTGATATGAACTTGAAGATAATGACTATCTCTTGAGAATTGTTAGGTAGCCTATTTTTATCCCCCCTCCAAAGTGAAAAATTAGCAATTGTTGGATGAGATTAAAAAACCTAAGACCACCCTCCATTGCCATGCGATGTGAATTAAGAAAAAAAATGTCGTTGAAGTCACAGTAGCCGCATGATTAAAAAAAACACAATAATTCTATTTGGAAAGTTAGCAATGGTGCAATTTGGTCGTGTAACATATGTATGTGGTAGTGACAATAGGACTTTGTTTGTGCTTCTTCATATAAATATGTAATATGTAGATCAAATATTCAAATTAATTAATTTTGTTGATTTATGAATTATGCATTATGATTGACTTTGAAAAATGTAATTGGTTGTAGAAAAGTAACTAAAACTATATTTATTGAAGGATTTAATTAAATTTTTGTATAATTCATTTTATAGAACAAATTCAAATTAATTCATTTTAGAGAATGGATTCAAATTAATTCATTTGAGAGAATGGATTCAAATTAATACATTTGAGAGAATGGATTCAAATTAATACATTTGAGAGAATGAACTCAAATTAATCCATCTAAGAAATTGAATTCAAATTAATTTCTTTAAGAGAATTTTAGCAACATGAAAAAGACAAATTTTAGTAGCATGAGATTGAAGGAAAAAATGTTGAAGAGATTAGGGTTTAGGATTGAATGTAAAATTTTTACATGAAGTGGAAAAATGAGAAATTGAATTTTTCAATGTAATTTAGGGTTTGTTGCATAAAGAAAGCAATTGAGGAGGGAGGAAGTGAGTTTTGAGATTGAATGTTTCAATGTAGGAAATTGGAAATTATTTTTGTTCAATGGCTACATGCCATGTGTACAAAAGAGGCAGTAATTGCCTCCCTTACTATAATGACTATAAGAGTTGAAACGAAGTTCAATTTAATTTTAAAAATGATGAAAAGATAAAAGAAAATCCAAGTGGGTTGAATAAATTGACAATAAGTTAAGTAAAGCTAATTACAAAACTAAAATACGTTTTACTCTTAAAAAAAGATTCAAGCATGACTACTACAATAAGATATTTCACATCAATAAAGTCTATTTTGATAGTCAAGTTCAAAGTAGTCAAATATCAATTAGAAAAGTGCTTCTAAATGTATATACATTTGAATGAACTTTATATTCATTAACTAACCCCTAAAGGTTAGAGTTTATATTTACACCAAAAACACTTTTAAACTTGCCATTTCTAACAGGGTGAATGTAAGAATGATTGACTATTTTGCATAGCATTTTCCAAATTACTACACTATATTCATGATTTTTTGGGGAGTATTTAAAATTTTTAAGAAAATCAAATATGTTTAATGTTTATACCTTTAAAGAGAAGGTACCCTAGGAAGGAAAAGCATAGGAAATTTTTTTCAATAGAGGAGCTATAAAAGTGCAAAATCTCATGAAAATAGATACTTTGATGTATTAATTTGTAAAAAATAGGAAAAAAAAATTTCAAAGAAAGAAATGGCCGTTTGGAAAGACTTTATGGTAAAGAGATTTCACCAAAAGAATTAGCTTGAAACCATTTTCAATGTTTAAAAACTACACACACAAGGGAGCACTACTTGTATGAAAGATAGTGTTTTTTTTAAAATCTTTTTTGTAGGTAGATGACTCTTTAGTGTAGGTATAGACCACAAAAATTTTAGCTTTAGATCATTAATTTTGGGTAGTTTCTAGTACTAAAAAACCTTAAATCACAAAGTGTGACAAATTAGCTAAATTTAAATTTAAATATAAAATGATTTTTGAAAATTTCTGAACAATTTGCGCTCAAATAATTGTCTAGTTGTTGATCTATAGCCAATGACAATTTTAAAACTTCAAGTGTGACAAAAAATAGGACTGGTCTTTCTTGCATTCATCCAATACAAGTTAAAAATTTTGAAAGAAAGATTTTTGGACACATATAATTATAGGATCTTCAAGTGCATTAGTTTGAAAAGATGTGAAATTCTTTTTAGGAATTTCCACCTATGTAGATTGCAATTTCAATTGACAAAAATCCTTTTTTGGACCCAACAAAAAAATGAGCAATTACACTTCACAAGGTCACATTTGTATGAAGAAATGTCCAAAATAGTTGTAACTCTTTGGATTCTTCTTCAAGGAAAGTTGGCTATATTCTTAAAAAAAATAGATCAATTCAAATTGCACAACATATAGGGAACAAAAATCTAAAGTAGAAAGAAGTAGAAAATGATTCAAAATTCAAAATTGTTAAGAATTTAATTATGGAATTGAACAATGCCAATCTCAATGGTTGCAATGTTTTAATAAACAATCTACATCATATATTTTTATTTATTTAATATTAAAAATTGAGTTATATAAAGGACTTCAAAGTTTAATTTAGAGTAGGGAATCCATAACTGTCCACAAACTAGAACGCCTCATAACTTTATATATATATATATAAGTTTAGGAAAATCAATTTCAAATTTTTATTTTTTTTTAAAAGGATTTTTAAATAAATTTTTGGATTGCCCATGAAGCATTGAAAATTACATATCATGCAATTACTTTTGAACCATGAAGTCAAAAGTTATGAAAATTGTTGGGCCTTAAAGCTACTCCTTGGGCAAATGTTGAGTGAAGATTTCAAAGAAAGATAAATAAAAATTTCATTTGCAGTGAGCTGCCTAAAATTGCTATGTTATCAAAAAACGCAGTTTGGTCCTTTTGGGGTTGAATTCAACGTTGAATTGATTACATTGTTGTCAAATGATTTCAAATTGTTTTTGGAAAATGATGATTTTTACAAAGAACTCTTAGTGTCAAGGTGAATTGGATTTCTCCACTTTAAAATAATTATTCAACTTCACTTCTATGAATTTGCTAGTCCATCCATTTGCTATCAAATGGGTAAGGTAGGAGGTCCATAAATGGACCATTTAAGAGCTAGAAATTGATTTTTTGGTAGGTGAAACTTCTTGAAATATTTCTCAATAAATTTTTCTCCAAAGACAAGTGGAATTGGCATTTAAACCAAGTCGTTTCATATTTTTTAGAGCTTTGTGGAATTATTTATGAAATTTTTGAAGTTGAAATGGCATAGGGCACTCAAAGCGTCCACCTCCTCAAATGTACATTGTTCATACATTGTTGAAGGCTACAAAAAAGCAACAAGTACATACAATGTACATTTGAGGAAGTGTGTGCTTTTAGAACCTCCTACCTAAGTATAAAAGAAAGCCCCCAAACTTGCAATGCTAGAATGAAGAATGTAATCCAAAAATGCTTCCTTTGACCAATATTTGCGTACCTGGTGGTCCATGGTAGAGTACATAGCAATGAATCCAAGCAGATCCCTGTGGAGTGTGGACCCCAACCCCACTTCAGTTGGGATCTGCCCGTCAGTCAATTCAGGATTCGAACAATATCCAAGAATGGCTTGAATTCTAGACGGACGAAGCTTGCTTGCTTTCAGTTATCCAAACAAACTGTCACTCTTTTCAAGCCTACAAAGGTTGGAAAAAAAAAATCTCGTGCTTGTGTAGGCTTAGATAATGAAGTCCATCACCATTTTCAAGTCTACAAACTTGGGAAAAAAATGTTGTGCTTGTGTAGGCTTAGATAATGAAGTCCATCACTCTTTTCAAGTCTACAAACTTGGGAAAAAAAAATCTTGCCCTTGTGTAGGTTTAGATAATGAAGTCCTTCTCTTGAGACTTGGGAGAAGGAGCCCGGCCATCTCTTTGACAGTGCGGAAAGTCAGTGCCTCACTCAGACCCAGTGGTTCACTTTCAACAACCACGCGGCTTGGCTTGGCTTGGCTTTGGGTTCAGACCTAATAGGTAAGCTTTTTTAATTTTAATTTTAATTTAATTTTTAAATTTTGAACAAATGAAACAGAAGTTCGTTGCAGAGCCTAATAGGTAAGCTTATTGCACTGGGTTGCGAGAACCCTAGTTGCGCGTGTCTCGGGGTTGGACATCCAATTCGCCTGCACAAGATGACTTTGGGGGTGCTGACCCACGTGCCAAAGCTCCCACATCATTCATAACTTGCGTAAGTTTGCACAGGTGGACTTGCGACGACTCGTCAACACCTGATGATGCAATTTCCTGTCACAATTTTGGGTCACAATTTTCTGTCGCAATTTTGGTCACAATTTTCTGTCACAATTTCTTGTCACAACAGGAGTTCAGTTGGTGTTCATCAACTCCTGATGATGCAATTTCCTGTCGCAATTTTGTGTCACAATTTTGTGTTGCAACAGGAGTTCAGTTGGGGTTCATCAACACCTGATGATGCAATTTTCTGTCACAATTTTCTGTCTCTACAGGAGTTCAGTCAGTTGGGGTTCGATCAGGGCACCAGGCTGTAAGTTTAGCCAGTTTTGCAAGCTCTTCTGGATGACACAGACTCTGTTTTTATTATCAATGGTAATGTTTTTAACTTACGCAGAGCGAGAAATAATTTAGAAATTAGAACCATGCTATGCGGTCACTCATCCAGTTTCGACATCTACTGGACCCTCCCATTTGCTTCAACCACCACAATGTTATTAGCAACTCTTTAGCATCATGGCAATGCACTTGGGCTTGTGGAGAGGGGACATGTAAGTGTCAACTTGTGGATTAGCATGGGTCTACCCATGCTTGCTTCACCAATTTAGTCCTACTCAACAAACTTTGAAAATTGAATCACAAGAAAGAAATTTATTTCTTGTGAGTGGGAATGACTCGATCCTACTTGCAAATGGCTTCAGTCAGTCTTTGAAAAATACGTGAATTCACAAGTAGCTTTTCCAAGGTACTTAGATATTAAATTTGCTTAGTCATGGGCATGTTTACCTTAATTCCAACGCTTTGTTGCGGGTGGGGTGATTTCATGGATTTGTTCATATTGGGTCCTATTTATAATACAAGTAGCTATCATATGTAGGAATAGAGTTGGCACTTCTCTATTGAGTTTTTTCATTTCCCCCCTTAAATTAAGGTTTGGTAGATGCTAAAAAAAATTAAGTTTTTTTTGCCAATATTCTTTTTTCAATGTACAATATTTTTGTTTTTTTGAAAAAATAAATATCCTGAGACTTTGGCATTAATATACTTAGAACTTTTTTTAGTTGACTTTGCCCTACAATTACACTATAGGAATTATGGATTGCCCATTTCTAATTAGAGCATCCACACATACATTTCCATGTTGAAATGGGTATGAAATTGACATGAGAAAATTTCACATCTGTATTTCAAGTGCCCTATAATTTAGATTAAACATATCCTTGTACATTAAGTGTGTTCAACAAATAATGAATTAACCTTTCACAAGTAGAACATGGGATAAAGCTTACTAAACTTGAAGTTGTAGAGAAAATTTGGAAGGGCTAATAGCACTTTTCTTCCATTTGGTTGGTGTCTTACCCCCTCTCAATTGGAGGACAATGGTGTCACTTCATATGCTTTATTAAATTTTTGTATTTTTGCATAAGTCAAATTGAAGATTATTTTTGTTCAAATTTTACATATTTTTAGACCAAGAAAATGGAATTCTCTTCACTAATTGTCGTGGTATAAATTTGTCTTCAAATGAATTACATTTATATAATACAATCAATGAAAATGTGCATTTCATAATTGTGAATTTCTTTGGAGGTTCCATTGTCAACTTGAAGGAGATTCCATACATAATAACATACAATCATATAATACATCAATTCTATCACGTTTGTATTTAATTATAAATTACATACAAATTAGCAAAAAATATCAAAATGCATTCTACATCTCATAACAACGAATATGGTAGATAGTGTAGTGAGATGGCTACTATGCCATTGTATTTTTAATTCCAATTTTAGAAACAACATAAAATTCAATTGGGACAAAAAGATAGAAGTACAACAAACTAGCCGTGATCAAATATGCTCTTGTTTTCAAATAAACTTAGTAGATCTTTTTTAATTTTTTGGCTCAGACAAAGACTATGGCGTCAATTCTTTGGTTTTTAAATCCACATTTCCAAATCCTATCTGCAACCACATTCACATTGTAGACATAGATTAGGATTTGTTTGGAATGGACAAAGATCCATAGTCACACCATTCTTGTTATTTTATAAAAAATTTGTTTGTGAAATACTAGAATCAAACAAAGAGGAATCTCAAACTAGCTGATCAAATATGCTCTCGTTTTTGAAACATGACTACACTAATGATGATAAATAATGTTACCTACACTAATTTATTTTAAAAAGCCATAAGTTTTTACTCATGATGAATATTTTTACCAACTATGAGTGTAGAGTTTTCCCACTTAGAATGATACTAGGATTTATGCACTTTGTAAAAATATTTATGAAGAGTAAAAACTTATAGCATTTCTAAAACAGTTAGTATGGGTAACACTATTTATCATCATTAGTGTAGTTGTTTTTTTAACTTTGTTATTTTACAAATGTTTTGTCTGTGAAATCAAGCAAACTGAGGAGGAATTTCAGACACTGCAGACATCGCCCATTTCACTCCCTCACTCAAGCCTTCGCCATTGCCATGCACGACAAGTTACAAACCTCCGATTGACACGTTCACAAGCAAGCTTCCTCAGAATCATGCAAATGAATCCAATGTTATACTTAATTTTATAAGCTTGTTCTGTCGGAATATCCGAAGATCATACTGTAGCACCAAACACGACTAATTCCGGTGGATTTTCTTACACCCCAAAACCTACGATAAGTACTATTCATGATCGGGGGTTGGCCTGAAATTCTATTTTGCTCAAGAACTGTTGCTTTTCCGAAATTAGAATTACAAAATCCTCCAGCAGGTCTGTAGTTCTACAGTGCCAGAGATTTTCGAAAACGCAGACAATGATCCGATGCCTTGGAAGGCACTCAATCGATCACTCATCAGTTGAAAGATAAAAGAGCCGCCCTTGAATACGCTATTCTGTCTGCAGAAGCATCAGATTCTATCTAAGTTATCTATCCCGATCCATCCAGCAACTGGAGAGATGCGCACCTGCAGTTTCACAAGTTAAAAGATTATGGGTTGTTTTTGTTTTTGTTTTGGACAACTGGAAAAACCATTGCATAAAGATTATGTTTTTGCTTCGAACAGACACTGTTTGTTGGAAGCTCCCACAAATGGTACCGAGAATCCGTGGCTTTGGCTTCTGAGTTGTTGGTGTGCGTACCGAGTATGTCTGGAGGGTGTCAGTTCAAATCGCATCAGTCGCGAAGGTGGGTACCCGCAAAAACCGCCGCTTTTTGCTCCAGAGATTAGTTTGACCGGTGAACTTACGATTGATTTTCTTGTTGGCAAATGAAAGGAGGTTCCAACGCACCAAAGAACGCCACATTTGGATACCGTATGCAAAAGTTAGGAAGGGTCTGAGTTTTTTTTGGGGTAGGGGTGAATCTGAAATCGTTTCTTTCACATGTGTATTTATCAATTTTAGTGATGATGGCAATTTTAGATGGGGTGTGATTTTGGGTGTATTCACCTTATCTACTTGAAAACATTGTCTACAAGTTGCTAAGAAGTTGGGGGTGATGCGAGAGAAATTATATAATGAAAATGAGGGATATAAAGTGGGCAAGCTTGCTATCTATAAGTAAAAATGCAAATACCAATGCATGCACATGTATGGGTGCGTATATATAGGGCTATATATGTTTGTGCAAATATGGACAAGCATTTATATGGATACAAATACATATATGGTTGTTGATACATGTGCAAATTATCTCATATTATTTGATAACAATTTGAGTTGATACTTTGTAAAAAATGAAAATATAGAACAAAGATACTTCGCTTCAAGTTAATTGAGATTTTGGGCAAATTGATTGACTATTCACCTATAATAGATGTGGATGGGCTAGGCTTTGCAAGAGAAGTCCATGAAATCACAATACTTCTAGTAAGTACACCTAAGATATTGGGAACAAGTAGCTATATTGAAAAATGAGAATATATGTTCATGAAAAATCAACTTCCTTCTCAAGTAAGAAAACCATTGAAACTTCCTCTAAAGATTTCTTTCTACACTATTCCAAATAAATGAAATTAAAATTTCTATAATAAAAACAATTATTATTTTGTAAATCTCAACTAAATTTTAGTAGTAGGTCTTCAAGGCCCATCTCTAAATAATTCCATCTAAGCGAAAAAACATCGGAACTTATTTTGTTTACCACATATCATAAAATTTGAATTTGAATTTGGGATTCTTGGCCCTAAATTTCTTCTCTACAATCAATAATTACAAACCTTAAGTTAAGTTATTTGTTTTGTTTGTTTGTTATGGTGAAATCTCTTTAATCGTGTGTCCCCCACTTGTGTTCTCGATACCATTGGAAAGCACTCAATGGGGAGGAATGCACAGGCTTGTTTTGTGGCATTCCGACTCCACGCAAAGTTATTGAATTTTTGTAATTTTTTTTGTATGAATTAAAAAAATGAAAAAATGACTTCTACTTTTAGTTTGATTGTGGCAACGGCACAGGGCACTCTAGTAACATATTACAGCATATTCAACCAATTTTTTTAAAAACATTTATCCACATTCATCCCCTGGGTCCATAAGTAAGACTGACTGAGTGACCAGATGAGATGATCCTGCTCTAGCCATTCCCTAATTATTTTATCCATTTCCAACCCATAAAAAGCCCCCCTTTGGCCCTTTGTATCTCCTTCACATGTAGTATTGGTAGGATAATTTCAGCATTAAATGCACATGGATCATGTTTACTGCAGTGACACACTAAACCAACTGGAAAAGAAACAGTGCCTGTGGACATGACACGACATGACACAACTTAAATAATAAACAAATAAAATCTTCAGCTAGAGTGTTCCACTAATCTTAAACAGTTAACCACCCCCCACCCCCCACTAACCTAACCTGACTAGACTAGACTTCACCTGACTAGACTTCCAACTCATCAGATCAGGGACCGACGAAAATATCCACACCGAACCAACATCTCAGGTCCAAACTCTACAACCGCCCTAGAGTCTCACCAAAATCTACCAAACGCAGCCGTTACCGAAGCCACCCGAGAAATCTACGGGAATGGAAGATCTCCGCTTCCCCTCGCCGGCGTCTGAAATAAGGAACGGGCTCATGTCTATCCTCAAATCTTGCGCACACGCTTTTGGAGGCGCTATGGGGTCAATCCAGGAAGCTTGGAGTTCATCACTTTTTTCCAGTGAAGGTACATTCATCGGTTCAGTTGCCGGTGGAGAACAATCTCCAGCAACAGAATTCAAAAAAAGAAAAGGAAAAAAAACCCAGAGAGAGAGAGACGGAGAGAGACGGAAGGAAGGTGCGAAAGGAAAGTGCGAGTGAAGCTTGATGGCCCTGATGAAGATATTATAAAATTTTCTGGTGGTTACTGGAGAGTTCCGTCCTTGTTGCCTGCGGATGAGGAATCAGTCCCAAATTCCTGAGACTACAGTACTATTTTTTTATTTGACACAAACCGGAGGAAATTTTTTGTTTTTTTAATGAGTTTTTTGACCCACACATAATCCGAAGGCTTGGGTTGCTTTGCCAGCGCAGGTGTGGCTTCATTTGACTTTGCCAGGCATGGGTGCTGACGCGGCGGAAACGCCATTAGAATACTAATAACGGACCGGCAAGTGCGCAGGAAGGGCCGGAGCGGATTTGGAGGTTTGGTAGTTGGAGAGTTGACAGGGATTTTTTTTTTTTTTTTTTTTTTTTTGAAACAAATGAAATGAAAGTTGAGAGGGATTTGGATATGTACACTTGCTTTGAATCTTCATTCTTCACTACCACACTGCATCACCGCAAGCCAAAAGAGATAGAGGTAGAGAGTGAGCAATCCAGTTTCCAAGTTTGTGATTTTCTAGTGAGAGTTTGTGATCTGTGACGGAGTGTTTGTGCAACTTTTGTGTAAGCGTAGACGCGAAGCATCGGTACATCACAAGATTCCAGAGTTGGAAGCAATCCGGTGCAAGGGTTGGAGTTTTGTTTGGGAAACTTTGGAAGTGGAGGTTGATATTACTACTCTTGAGCCTTTGCAGACATGGGGTTTCTGTGGGATTTTAATTCGTTATGAGTAGGTGGGGGCGGGGTTTTGGTAGTTTGGGTTACGCTTATTCGGAGCGTCGTTTACTTGATCTGGAACTGCGAGGAAACGGAGATTTTTTTTTGTTTTGGGTTCGTTGCGGTCGGTCGGTTGAAGTCATTTTTCAAATAGCTTGATAGTGACCGAGTTTCGAAGGTAGTGTATTAAGAAGCTTAGTTACCACATCCACGTTGTGTGCACTAGCCGAAACAAGAGCTTTTGGTTATTAACCAGTTACCGCGGGGAGAGAGTTTTGAGAGAGCAGGGTTTGAAAAGATTGGAACCGCAAGCTTGCCGATCTTCTGTTCGATTAGATTGGTCAGAATCTGGGGAAATTTTTTGGATTAGTTACATGCAAGTGTCGGAGTGAAAATCTGAGTAGTTCCGATTTCGCCATAGCTGCTGTTCCACAGAAGAGTTTCTCTTGCCGTTGCACGTTCAAGGCTAGTCGGTGTTTCCCTCTAGCCTTATGATTTCGTTCCATGTTTGGTGCTACAACTGATTGACTCCTTTGAACAATTTCGCAGGTACAGTCGCGTGTTTTCCTCGCTTAAACGAAGGAATCCCCGACCGTCGCCACCAAATTACGAAGCAAGGTCCCAGCGCGTCGGTGCTGCACAGTACGAGATTCCGTCGGAGCTCGAAGAAACTCCGCGCGCGACAACATCCACCTCCGCCACCGCCGCCGCCGCCGCCCGTTTCAAATTTCACGCAAATTTGAACGTTTTGAACTTGTCCCTTCGACAATCGTCGCCTTCACCTCTACAGCTTGTCACAACAATCCAAGCCCGGCGTGATTCCTCGCCTAAGCACTAAACTGCGTCCCAGTTTCCACCAGGAAATGTTCGCGTTTTGCTGTTCGTCTCCGTCAAGAGCTTCATCCCACCTGATCTCCTCCACCCCCACTTGGATCCAAATTCCAAAACCTTGTGTTCTTCTTGGACTTTGTTAACATTCATGGAGCATCGACCACCCATGGATTACACTCGCCCAAACGACTTTCGTTCACGGGCGCTCTTCCCTGCACTACCAGTTTCCGTCTCCCTCGCCAACTGCGACATGGAAGCCTTAGTCCAACCTTCCCCTTCCCAAGTCGAAGCTTACGAGCTTTACCTCCACCTCCCCGAACTCACAAATCTCTGGCAAACAAGGGTTACAACCTGGCGCAACGAACCCATCGTCAAGCCTGCGCTTCACAGCCTGGAGCTTCTGTTTCGCTTGATCTCAGGCGTTTTCTGCGACACTCGCCCTTACATGGACAGGGAAGAATGGGTGCGTCGTCTGGAGAGTCTCGCAAGCTCACAGCTGGAGATTCTTTCGTGTGTTGTGGAAGGAGACGAGGAGGCCCCGACGGCGACAGCGACGGCGCACAGTTACGTGGTGTGGCATAAGTCGGGGGAGAAGGCGGTGGTGAGCAGGTTGAGTAAGGAGAGCTTGTTGCCGAGACTGGCGTCGTGGCGGACGGCCCAGGCGGTGAGTGGGAGGCTGCAGTTTGCCATTGAAGGGAAGATGGCCAGGGCGCCGTTTACGTTGGGACTGGGGGAACCGAACTTGGCAGGGAAGCCCGTGTTGGAGTATGATCTTATTTGCCAACCTCTTGAGGTACGTATGGGAGGGATGCAACTAGTGCTGCTCTGTCTCTGTCTCTCTCTCCCTCTCTTCCACACTAGAGCTTCCTCCATTTTGCATGGTTCAATTCTCTCAAGTAATGTTTTGTTGCCTTCCAATGGGTACTCGGAAATTCTGTAGGGACTACGATTTAGTTCGTATTCAAAGTGAAGCAGAGTTCTGCTTTCGAAGGGCCTGATAGGTAGAGATTACCAAGGTTAGAATGGATAATCGATTCTGCATCTGCTACAGACATCTGGCAGAGGAGGTTCCCGATTACCACTGTTCTCCAACGATTTATATGGTGCTTGCTTGTGCTCCTCTTCCTCTGTCTCTTCCATTTCGCTTCCTCCATTCTCTATTCTTCAATCTTCTCAAGTAGAGGTTTTAGGGCCTTCCAACGGGTAGTTTGAGATTGCAGTATTGTTTAGTGACTAAGGTTTAGTTCGTTTTTAGATATGTATCACAGCTCTGGTTTCTAAGGAGCTCTTACAGATTTCCAAGGTTAATAGAGAATCCATTCGACATTTGCTAGTGGCATCTTGGAGGGGAGGTTCACGATTACCACTATTCTCCAATGATTGATGCTTATCAGGTGCAAGACTTGAGAAGTTTCTAGGTTTGATGCAGTCCGCAATTTCTCGGGTAGAATTTACGGTCCTTTAGGTTTCTTAGAAACGAAACTTGTCCCTTTGCGACTAAGGCTTAGTTCTTTCTAATTGCAGTGCACGAGTTCAGTAAGTGAGGACCCGTGTGTTTAAACGCTTCCCAGCTGCGTGATGTGCGAGGTTTATAGTGGCTTCACAATGAATCCATTGAAATTAGACGTGTACCTTGCTTACTCACATCTTTTTCCCTGAAGTCCCTAAGGAACTCTTGTGATGGACCAAAATTCTTCTAGAGTGTCACCAGTTGCGTGATTTGCGTGTTTCACAGAGTTCTGGCTATTAGTCTTTAATTTGGGTGATGTTTCTGCAGGTATACGCGTGTCGTCAATCGATTCCTGGACACCCGGAGGACCACACGCTCTCCACTGTGCACCAAATGTTTGAGGCGTGGTTGGAGGTGGCGTCGGGCTTGCTTCGAACAGTGGAGGAGAATGTGAAGATGGGCAACTGCGAAGTGGCGGCCAAGAGCTGCTGGGTGGTGGAGCGTGTCTGGAAGCTCTTGATCTCCACTCTGGACTTGTTGCAAATCATGGACCCGGACGATTTCATGCGCTTGAAGGAAGAGCTGGCGATTTCGCAGGACGGGACGGCGGTCAGCACGGAACACATCGGTGGAGGTAGGGATCCAACTCTTATGCATACCGAATGTTTTATTCATCCCTCAGTGGCTACACTAACAATTGGAAATCCCACTTTCGAAGCTTATGGTTGATTGCAGTAACTTCCAAAAAGAAGTAACATTTTTTTTCCTATTTCAAAAAGATTAGACATGATATCTTTCTGCTGATGCATTTTGTTGCTTTCGTTTCTGAACGAATAATCGGCACTCTTAGAGATATGGAAGCAGCCACTTGCAGCGATACGGGTACTTATTGGTTCATGTATGCAGTGCCATGCTCCATTTCAGCTATTCTCTATCCGTGGAGCTTTTGAAATCATGTTACTGTGTCACTCGGTTTCCGTTCCTGACTAAACAGATGTAGCCCGACTTTCATCTCCTATTAGGAACCTGCAGACCTGACCAGTTTCTGACAGGCATGATTATTGGACCCCAAGGTCGCCATATCTGATAGCAATCTGGGTTCATGTTGCTTTATCACTCTTGCTCATGTCTGACAAAGCTGATGTAGACCAACTTTCATCTCCTATCTGAAACCTATGAACCTACCCCGTTTCTGATGGGGAAGATCGCCCTACCAGAGCCAGTTCCTGATAGCAATTCGGGGAGGGTATGCTCTAGGTGCATAATCTTTACGCTGCACGTGAGCCTTGTCACTCGGTTTCCATTTCTGTTGGTCTACATCAGATTAGACTTCATTCCCGATCCAAAACCCACAGAACTTCCCAGTTTCTGATGGCCATGACTATTGCCCGCCCAGATCTCTGTTACCCAAGTTTCTGCTAGAAATCTTTACGGCACGACTGGAGCGTCGTCTCTGATATCAATTTGGGGAGAGTTATTTCTGATATCATAGTGTGGAGTGTTGTCTCTGATATCGATTTGCGGAGTGTTGTTTGACATAAACTTGTGAAGTGTTGTTTCTGTTTCCATTTGCGGAGTGTTGTTCCTGACATAAACTTGTGGAGTGCTGTTTCTCATATCAATTCGTGAATTGTTATTTCTGACTTGAATTTGTAGATCCTTCTTTCTGATCTCCATTTCTGTGCTTTTGTTGTTCTTCCAGGCGCCTACTGCCTCCGCTCCACCCGCCTCCGCCACGTGACCAAAGCCTGCAAGGAGCTCCGTCACCTGGTCCCCAAGGTCGTCGGCGTCAACCCCGACCCCAAAGGCGGTCCCCGCTTACAAGAAGCCATCCTTGACCTCCTCCACACCCACGGCACACGCACCAACACCCACCCTTCGTTCCACCACTCGTCCACCATCCACCTGCTTCAAGCCTTCCAAGCCGTGGAAGCCGCCGTCCGCCAGTTCTACTTCGCCTACCAACAGCTCGTCATCTCCGTCATGGGCAGCGGAGAGTACAAAGCCACACTGGTAACGAATCCCGACACCATGGATCCCGTGTCGGCTGCAGATGCCTTGTCGCAGATTTACTTCGAGCCGCCGTATTTTCCGAGCTTGGACGGGGCGAAGACGTTTCTGGGAAGCTTTTGGCATCATCATCCGGAGTTGGAGGAAGGGGCGATTATGAGGCGGCTCATGGTGGAGAAGAGGTCGAGAGAAGGAGAAGAACAAGAACAAGAACAAGAACAACAAGAAAAGGAGGAAGGAGTCAGTGGTGTGGAGAATTCGAGTGTGGAGAGTAGTGACAGTGGGGATAGTGTGAAGAGTGGAGAAGAAAGTCGAAGTCCGAATAAGGTACTTGGGGTGTTCTCTCTCTTGATATTTTTGCTTTTGAGGGTGTTAGAATGGGATTCGTAGTAGGATTATATAGTCTGGGTTTGCCTGAGTATGAGTTAGTTTGGATGTGTGACGAGTTTTGGTTCAGTGAATGGTAGTGTCTCGAATGTTGCAAAACAAAGGACTGGGACGTCGTTTGAATGTGGGAGGAGTTTGGGTTCAGTTTATGATGATGTGGGAAGTGTGCGAGATAGTTCAGAATGTTGTTTTGAAAGGGCGTGTTAAAGAAGCCTGAGTGGAGTTTGCTACTGTCGGTGATGGTATGGCGGATCCTCCAGAATGTCATTTTTGAGGTCGTATTGAAGTAGTTTATGTTGTTCAATTTATCGTATGTAGTTTAAGATTGCAGCAAATTGTTGGTGCTTGCTTTCTGTTGGCTCTGCTTACACATTATCTTGTAGTTTGTAGTCAGTTTGTTTTATGGAGTTTTAGTGTTCGTGGGACTTATTTGGGTAGTTTAGATGTAGTAGACACGGTAACACTTATTCAGTGTAGTAAACTGTGGAGTTTTAGTGGTGCTTGTGTTTGTTTGATCAGGTTTTGATTTTGCGGTGTCCTAATTGAAAATTTGTGGGTGACGCAGAAGAGTGCAGGCTCTATAGAAAAGAAGCAGTTTGCAAATGCCGTGCGCGCATATACCAGTAATCACCACATGTACCAAGGAGCCATGGGGGCTTGAACAGGGTGTCTGGACTCTACCGAAAACGTGAGCGGGTGTTCCTCTCTACAAGGAGGAGGACGATCCTTACCAAGTTACAAAAATCATACTTACATGGGGTTTGTGATAATAAACCACCCTTGGAAACACACATGTGGATGGTATGTTTTGTTTTCAACCCTCCTTTCCACCAACCCTTCCACACAGAGAAAAAAAAGAACCGTCCTTGGGAAAGGGGATTTGTGCGGATGCTGATGATGATGATGCTACAATCTCCACCTTCGGGATGACAGATGCCAAATAGGAGTTGACTGACTGAGGATTTTAGAGTGAGTGTAGAGGAAGGAAATGGTCTCGTCTCCGTTTCAAAGAGAGGAGCTGATTTAGCCAGACAGCCATAGCCTAATTTGTTAGTGAGAGGTAGTGAGAGCTTCAATTGTTAACACCTTTTCTTCTCTTGCGAGGAGGACGACGACGATGACGATGACGAGTGACCCGTAGCCATTTATGTATGCTCATTACGGTAGGTGTACATTACATTATTGTGGGGTGTGGACATTTTTGTGTATATTGGTCCCACGTCAAGAGAAATCTTCGGGCTACGAGATTGTAGCGCGGATTGATCAACCAAACTCTGAAGCCTAGTAATATTATTATTATTATTATTATTATTATAAACTATTTTTGTAACTGCGAATAAAAAAAAGCACCAAGCTTCGCAATGCAGGATGTTTTGAGTGTGTGTTTAGAGTGTGTGTGTGTGCGCGCTTTGAATTGTGAAGGTTCATAGGCTTTACAGCTTGCCATTCTCTTGACGTGACTCATGTCTGATGCGTGAACCCCACGGTTTGTTTGCTGCAACACTGACGGTTCCAAAAAGCGTGGAAAAGCGGAGAAACCGTTGCGAAAATGGGGCAGGTTGCAAAGCTGATGAAGAAAGTGATGTGTACCTTGAAACTACAACAGATCTGTTGTTAAGTAAAATGTTGTTGTGCTGGGAGGATTGATTGGAACGCTTCTTGTTGTTGAGTGCCATCTGTTTCTTGTTTCGCAGTCAAAGACAGCAACTGAAGGAGCGTTGGTTTGTTTGACTGAACAACAGATGAAGAAACAACTTCGTGCTTGCCTGCAGCTCCCTTGGGTGCAGCTCCCTTTTTTTCTTGGGTTCGGCTGACGCTTTGATAGTGTTTCTACGGGATGCACAGTCATGTTTAGATAAGACTTGGAAACCTTCTCTTCAATGACATCAGATGTGTGCAGATTCAGTTGACTTTACAAGGTAGAGAATGGGGTATTGGAAAAAGTATAAGATTAAATATAAGAATGGACAAAAATCATTTTTTTGGGAATGATTTTTAGTGTTGCTCACTAAGGTAGGGTGCTCGGAAAAGCACCCACTAACACAGTGGTACATTTTGCTTTCGTCAATGTACCAATTGTGTACATCTCAAGAGGTGGTCGCTTTTAGTGAGCATTGCATTTCAATTTCAAAAATTTGTAACTAATTCCACAAAGGTCCACAAATTATGAAATGGCTTGGATTGGATGCCAATTCCAATTTTCTTCCTACGAAAATTTACTGAAAATTGTTTCAAGGAGTTTAGCTTCCCCCTAAATCCAATCACCTCTTAAAAAGGTTGCTTTAAGAGTAGACTACGTCTACCTTAGTAGTATCTGCAAGGATGTTACAAATGAATTTGCATATTAATTTTAGACTATATTCTCTTTGTTGAAATCTCTAGTAGTGATGAAATGTGAATGGATTTTAATCCTTAAACAACAAGTTGGTCACTATGGAAATCAATTGTTTTGGTACCATGTGAATTATTGGTTAAAAAAATGCAAAAGCACTCATTAGAATTCAAATTATTGTAGATGGTCTTCTTTTTTCCAAAAAAATTGGAGGATGAAAAGTTGCACTTTTGTCCTACATGGAGAGATTCTTTGTCTTTCATCAGCTAAAAAATGTCCAAGGCCTTTTTGAGCTTCTTGGAATTTGTTCTAAATTGAAAAAAAAAAAAACTAACATTTTCATAAGTCTTATCAATTTAAAAAAATTGTAATTGTACAAATTCAAACTAGACATATTAGAGATAACATGGGAAAAGAAAACACAACAATATCACTTGTAGATTGAAAGATTATAATGTTTGATGAGGAGGGTGTTAAAACTGTGAAAATGATTTGAAGTCTTTTAATTCTCTTTTCACTTGTCAAATCTAAGAAATTCATCACCCAAAAATACAAGGTAAAATAGCATAATATACATAATCTCAATGAGTTTATGGCTTTTGAAATTTTATTCTATAATTTTTAAAAGAAATTTCTAATGTAATTTTTTCTCCAAAATATAGTGTATTTGAGAATCATTTCCAAGAGCCCTCAACACTATAAAATCAATACATGCAATGGACATCCTTGCACAAAATCTTAAATAGAAATCTTTAATCATTCATGTTTGAAATTGGATTTTTGATGCTAAAAATAGATTTCAAAAAAGATTTTTTAATAACATAAATTACTAAAAATAATAATTTGGCTAGATTTTATTTAACTTCAAAATATTATTGACACCAAAATTTGGGGCCTTAGGCATTTAGGGGTTAAAGGATATATAAAGGACACTATGGACAGGTTTCTCGTCTTTTAAATGACTTCAAGTGGGATTGTAGGATGGAAAGAAACATTTTTTCATTCAATTTTTAAACAGAGTTACTTAAATGCATTTTTAGTGAATATTATTGTACATTCCCTCATTATAGTTGTTGACTTTTCTAAAAAAGAAGATGTTTAACCCTAAAAAGACAAATTTTTTACCATGCATAGAAATTAGCTTTTTGGTATTGCATGAATTATTTGCTTAAAAAATCCAAGAGTAATTAGTGGAAGTCAAACTATTGTATAAGACTTCCTTTTTTTATACAAAATTCTAAGGATGAAAATTTAAACTTTTGTCTTACATAGATGAGGATTCTTTGTCATCCATTAGACATTTAGTGTCCAAAGCATCCTTTTAGGATTAATCCATGGATCACCCTTGTAGTGTATTTTGACCCATTCTTGCATGTTCTTTACTCTTTATGTAAACTCTAGCCATAAAAATGATACTTTTTGAATTTGAAATGAACTAATATAATGAACTTTATCAAGTTTAGTTTCTAATCCAATTGGAGTATTTAAAAAATCTTAAAATTCAATGTGTTATTGCAATTTGAACTTTAGACCTATATATCCATGGTTTATTGAGTTTCTAATTTTAGAATGATATAGCAACTTTATTTTATACCATGATGCTCTACACTATACTATACCACATCTATGTTTAAAAATGCAGATGTTTTTTTTATCATATTTTGTATTTGATATCAATTTCTTTAATGTCCTTAAAAAATTCATGGTATTTTCAAAATTTAATTTTTAGTACTTAGAGATCACATGGGATTTCTTCTTTGAAAAATAATTTAAAAAAATTTCATTTGCATTTAGTTGCAAAATGACATCAAACAAAGAAAAGGATATATTATGAAGATTTAACCTGTAGACATAAATCCATCTTTTAGGGATCAGTCTTGTGAAGACATTGTGAATCTAAAAGGTTCAATGGATGACTTCACTATTAATTGTAGAAACAAAGAATGCACCTATTGGTCCAATAATTGAAGTAAATTTTGGCGACTACCTTGGTTAGAGGGGGCCACATCCTCCTAAAGTTAACCACTAATTAAAGTCCCAAAGACTTTTTTTCATCAATAAACACTCAAAATTGTCATTTTAGTTGAAAGTGCAAAAATGATTTAAAATGATTTTTTTTCATACCTATCTATAGAAACTTGCACTAGACTAGTATAAAAATTTAAGGAAGAAATTTTAGAAACTTTAATTGCATAGATTGCAAGAAATTTGGATTTAAAGTACAAAAAACAAGTTCTTTTGCCCATTGTATGTTTAGATTATAAGACTTTGAATCTTCTTAACTTAATCTTTTGCAAAAAAAAATTTGAATTTGTAACTTTTTGAATTGATAAATTGCATAGAGAGTTTCAATTTTTTTTAAAACAAAATTTTCATTTTCATTCTTTAAAAAAATTGATAAGTAGAAGTAGATACAACTTAGAATGAGAATCTAAATCATTAATGGCTCTAAGATGGAATTGAATTATAGCAATTCTAATGGCAAGATTTTTCTAGCAAATAAAATAAACTTTATGAATTTTTTTTTAAATTATAAAAATTGAGTTCAAAAACAAATCCTATGAGTTATTTCCTCAGAAAAGGTGCAATGATGGTCTACAAAAGAAGAAGTTCCAAAGTTGTTTCATATTTTTTGGAGCTTTATAAAATTAATTCTAAATTTTTAACATTGAAACACAATGGTCACTAAAAGTGTCCACCTCTTGAAATGTCCACTATTTGTACATTGTGGAAACAATGTACAAAAAAACGTACAATTCAAGAACATTTCAAAAGATGGCACTTATAATACCCCTCATAGGTGAAGTCAGTTTCATTAGAGGACTTCTAGGGGTCAAAAGAGCCGTTTTAGGCCTATTCCCCCAATCCTATTCCTATTGTTCCTGCTATTAGTTCAATTTTTTTTTGAAAATGAAAGAATAGTAGAATTTTTTTTAATTAAATTTTTTTTGATGACATAGTAGTCACCATCCCACATCAAGAAGTAGCTACAAGGCTATTCTGCCGACGCTAGCAGCTTGGGGAACTCACAACCTTCCAAAGTTGCTGAAAATCCTCTGATAGAAGATCTCACTTCTTCAAATTCAGATCTCACTTCTTCAAATTCAGATCTCAATTCTTCAAATTTAGTTCAATTATTCCCCCCTCAAAATGGTCAGTAAAAAAGTTCAACAAACTCGATGAATGAACTAGTTCCTGAGTTCAAAAGCTTAAACTAGAGAAATATTATTCTCTATCATGTTCATAGTCCATACCTTTGAGACACTATAAAAAATCTATGTTTTTTTAGTGTCTGATCTAAAAGATGTGATGTCCAACCTAAAACACATGATGTTTGATAAAACATCAAGATGTCAAAGGAACAAATGGCTTTTAAATGTAGATTTTCATAAAAATTGTGGATAATGGTGGTAGGTTACAGTAAAAAAACAAGTGATACAATCAATGATGGTAATGTTTTATTTTACATGATTGAAGATATATTGATGTTGTCCTGATTGTTTGAAAAAATAAAGATTGCCACATGAGCGAATAGACCCCTTTTGACAATGTGTAAATCAATGAAAGTTCTTGTAGTTTAGTTGTAAAAATGCTTACCAAAAGAAAAAAATAATATGGAAAGGGTAGCTACATGGTAGGCTTAGCAAAAAAAAAGACATATCGCCTAATGTGTCAATTAAGTGATGTGGCATCTAGCAAGGCCAATGTGGCATATCTTGTTAGCACATTGTGTTCTTGCCACAAATATTGAATGATATTTTTAGAGATGTCAACATTGATGTCGGGACATTTTTTTAGACATCATTTGATAAAATACTGTCTTTAAATTCAAGGTAATATTATCTTCTGACGCAAGATGTCTAGTGTACATTCCATAGCCTTGAATAGATTGATACAAGAAAGTCTTTAATTGTGCAATTTATACGTGAAAGAGAAAATGATGTACACTATTTAAGTAAACATCCCAACACATGGCAATGAAGGTGCACACATGTCATACACAACATGCAAAACCAATACCTTTGTCCCCTGGTAAATGTTTAAGAAAATGTGCTACTATTTTGAAGAACATTGAGGTAGACGCCAACTCTATACTTTTGATGTTTTACTTAAGGTCTACTACCAATGTTACACTAGAATAGGGGACATTTTCACATTGTGCTTTAGTGCACAATGGCTGTAATCATGTTGCACATAACTTCACTAGTATAAATAGCTTTGTGTGAATGTTGAAACATCCCTTATGGTAATATAATAAAGAAAGGCAAATTGTCTATGACATCACCATGCAACTTCAATGTTTCTAAGGACAATAAAAATGAACAATTCCATTGACATTTAATCTACTTGAAGACACCGATTTTCTCTATAATACATTTTTATGTATGCCATACACAACAAGAATGGACAAAATTCAAAGGAGATGTTAGAAAATGTCAAAGAAAATTTCACTTCCAATCCTTCTTTGAAATTTGTCCATAACTTTTGATTTGAGGCTCACAATCTCAGATGGATTTTTGGAAATGAAATTTAGCTTGATTTCCAAACTTTTCTTAGTTTAAAGTTTTCTAAAAAAAGTATTCTACTATACCTAAATGTGGTCTGAAATTCTTTTTGTAACACACTCCATGTACTTTGATTTTACTAAATGAATTTAAAGGGTAGAAATTGTATCAATTTTTCACCCAATTGCACTATATGTGAATTGTATTTAGCCATTTGGACTCATATCTAAAGCTCATATCACCTTTGAATTGGATAAGTACTAGGTTGTAATCACTTAAACTATTTTTGTCGTAGCCATACATTTTGAGCATAACCTTGATGAAGTAAGGATATATGTATACATACTTAGAGATTGTTTTTAAGGTAGGATGAGCTATCGTCGTACTATACACTCTACCGTAAATTCTAAAACCAATCTATTTGTTGGCACATTGTAGAAGATTTTGGGACCCTAAACCACTACATTTGTAAATATATAAGTTAGTTTTAGCCACAACTTGTGTTGTTTTCAATTTGTGGTTTATTCTCATATTGTACATGTATGATTCATTTGTATAACTCGTTTGTATGAATTGTTTGATATACAATGTCAATATATGTATGGTTTGTGTGGATTGTGTTTGATAGTAGTTAGAGTGTACATGTTATATTAATCAACTGTAAAACTATGTAGAAATTTTTGAATTACAATAGGGACATATCTACTATAGGGTGAAGAAAAATGGACGAAAAGTAGGAGTAGAAAAAAAATAATAGGAATATATCTATTGTGAAATAATAGCTAAATATTCCCTAAAATTAAAAAAAAATTGAGAAATATATATATATATATATGGATTACAAGGTATAGTGAAGTACCCAAGAACAACTACTGAGCACACTTTTTGGGAATATTTTCTTTTTTCCCTTCTAAAGTAAACTAGACCATGACAATCCAAATGCTAGCCAACCCATCACTCGCAAAAAAAATTCTGGTGCTACACATTTCAAGAACTAAAATGTGTACGACTAAGCTTAGTACAATTTTGCCTGTGATGGGCTGGCTCCCATTTGGGCAAAGTTACCTTACTTCTACAGACAGTACCATACACCGAAAATGTGCATTCAGGTACAATACTGGCTTATTCCCTACATCCGTTCCCAGTGAGTTCCCTTTCATTAAGTAGCTGCAAGAAAAATAAATAAAAATAAATAAATTTTAAAAAATGTACTGGACTGGGACCCATATTATCCAGAGCGTCGAACAGCTGCAGCGCTGGTTTCAGACAGACGGCATTCCATTAGTGGACGAAGACGAGTCTCACTAGGACGTTGGAATCGACGCCGTTCAGCCGCCATGCCGTAACTTACTAAATACTAAGCTTACTAAATACTGGCTACTGGGTCCTTGTGCCGTTAGCCACGTGTCGAGAGCGCTGTAGCTGCCAATCCAATGCAAGAAAAAATTTAAAAAAAATTAATTGATTAATTTAAAAAGGTAGTTCGAAAGCTTTGGAGGCCGGGCTTACGAGATTCACTCGCGGCTGTCGGATAAGTTATCTTATGATATCTTAATAATAAGTTCCATTCAGTTCCTTTCCTTTCCGTCTGTAGCATTTACAGGAAGTTTAAAATTTGATTTTAGTTGATTTTTAATAATAATAATAATAATAATAATAATAATAACACTGGGCTGGATGGGTCTGATGGTCTTGGTGGGATGAGTGGGATCTCTGGCTTGGAGGATGATATCATTATTGATGGGATCATTTGCATGTGTTTTGCAATCTTTTAAGGTAGTTCACTTTTTTTTTTGAAGTTCAAAAAAAGTTCCTCAGAGTTATGATGAACTTGCTGATGAGCCTATAATTAATTAGGTAGTATCCTTTCTAAAGATTATGGGGCCATCATTGAATCTGAGCTTTTTTTTTTTTTTTTTTTCTAGTTCAGTTCAGGTGAGTAAGTAGTGAATAGCAATTTCTCTACTGAGTGCCTTGTCCTGAACCAGTCTTTGTTGAAATAGTAACGCAGGTTCAATGGAAATTGTCCATGTGTTTCAACAAGGAAAAAAATAGCTTGGCTTGTAACCAGATTGGGAACGTTGCGTTCTATGATAATACTTGGATTTGACTCCTGGTGAAACCCCATGTTTTAGCCACTTGCTTTGTGTCCAAGGTTTAGGTAGATTTCTGTTTTTTGTTTGGTTGCTGTTCAGTGTTTGTGTGTTGGTTATTCTGGTTAGGATTTTTGTTTTGTGGTGGTTTAAAGTTTGATGTTCAGCTCCCTAGGGTTATGGTACTGGTATATTTGAGATTCACGTTCATCTGTGCTCAAAGTTCCAAGTATTGTTTTAGGTGGACAAGACTGGTTTTGGGGGTTTTCCCTACATTTTCATTCTCTAGTGGACAAGACATGGTATGAAGTGTAAATGTTTTCCGATGAGAATGGGGACTTGTCCAGGTTCTGGATACCAGTAGCTAACATTGTAATTTGTCATCCCATGGCAGATGATGTATATGGGGGTACCCCAAGAAAGTTTATTTTTATTTTGGGGGGAGGGGTGTCTGGCTCTCAAAGAGCCAGACAAATCACATCCCTCAAAGAGCCAGTGAAGAGAGACAAAGCAGACACACTTGCAAGAATCGTAGGTTGCCACTGACGATGAAGTTGGGCCAAAATCAAAAGAAAAGTAAAAAAAACTCCTTTAAGAGATGATGCCAATTATTGATGAAAAAACTGTTGCATTCAAATTGTACCATGTGAGGTAAGTTCACCTAATTTTGACAATATTACAAAATCCTGCCTACATAGTAAACTCTTTGAACATGAGAACCTACAGTTGTGGGTACACACATATGATCAATACTTTGAAATTCATAGTATATTCAGACCATGTTCAAAAGCTGGAAGCCAAGAAATTCCAGAATCCTCATTCAATTTCCAACAAGGTCCAGCAAAACAAAGACAATAATTTAATCTAGGGATAAGTAATTTAAATGATTTCAGGTGTAGTTACCTTACCAAAAGTCATTTCCAATGAGTACAATTCGTAAAGAAAATATCTGAAACCAAACTCTCTCGAGCAGTGAATGCATCATGCTGGAACACAATATCATCTAGTAGACACAAATAACCACATTCACAGCACTTCTACTCAGAATTCTCTCTATCTTCGACATTGTCTGTACCTGAGCAAGAAACACATTCGTTTTAACATGGACACATCCTGCTCCCAACAATGCCAAATACGTTTCTGCATATCCTAGCCAATTGCAAATCCAGTACCTGAACGAATCTGAATCATGTCCAATCCTTCACTGTGTCTAGCACACGGAATATCAGAAACAGGTTCGATTCATAGAACAAGAGGTTAACAAAATTGCAATATGGAGCAACTGACATACCAGTCAGTATCCATACAACGGGGCGTCCCGTGCCCAGCACTGCACATTGATGGAACCGTCAAGATTAAAACTTCAGTAATTTTCTCGAGCATCAGTTTCGTGGTCTTCGAGATCTATTTATGAATGAGAAACTATGTGAACTACAAGCCATTTACAGCTTCCTGGAGAACTGAAGTAACTCTGCTGAAACTATTTGTGGCCAAACAGGAACTTTCTAAATTGCTAGCCTGGACCTTCACAGTAAACAACGACCCTGTTGAGCACAGGTTTAAAATACATGTTTGTGAGCGAGGCTTCTCTTGACAAACTAGTGAGACTAACATTGGAATGTACTAAGGTAAGCAAGCTGATACAACGGCTGCAGTCACATATGACATCCACACAATATGCAGTGACTCACCGGATCATAAAAATTTAATATCAGCTGGTAATGCGAAAGTTCATGGTCGTCGAGCCTTCGTGCAGAAAATACAGCAGGCCAGAAAAGTCGCTGCACTGTTTGCTTCATGCTATTCATTCTCCCCGCTCTTTCAACTCATAATATCTCTTCCATCCAGTGTATTGAACTTCAGAGAGGGACTCTCCTTGCTCTGAGATTGCCCTACAGTGCTTAAGCTCGTCTCTTACTCAGACGCCATGAATTTGGCTCATGGTACCGATCATAAAGAGGTTCGATTCGCTCTTGCCGTTTCCTCTTGCTCATTTTTGTGGGATCCGCAACCTTGAAGAAACGTGGAGCCAATTCAACCAACCATTTCGGGTCCATCAAAGTCACTTCCCGCATGTACTCCTTTGTGGTCATGACCAACTCATGGTAGATAACCCAATCAGGTTGCCTCTGAAATAAAGCACTACTTGGATGAATATAAACCGGTTGGTTCTCTACCAGAGTCCGATAGCCCTCCTGGGGGTCCTTCCGTGCAGCATGGAAGAAAAAGCCCGCTGCTATTGCTTTTCTTATCCTTGTAAAGTTCCTGCCCGCACTCACCACGTCCAACTTGTACCTGTCCATGATTGTAAGAAGCTGTTTCCGCACATCTTGTGCCCTCCTCAATGACCGAGACTGCACAAAGTTCTCAAAACACCAAGGACCTGAAAAGTTCTTCGCCTTCCAAGCTTCATACACTGCCAACAGTGTCAAATGGTCACCCTCTACTTGGAAAAACTTGGCTCTCTTCTGATCAGCCTGCGCTTGTTTCTCTCGAGGTCTGTAAAAAATATTCTGAGCTTGCACCATGGAAATTATGGTCAGGATCTCGTCACTGCAACCCAAGTCTACACTGGCAAGAAGCATCTTAGAAAGAGGCGGATCCAGAGGAAATTCTGCCATCTTCCTTCCGAGTTTCGTCAGAAGTCCCTCCTCATCCAGAGCTCCAAGACTGTACAGCTGTTCCATCGCAGAGATAAGTGCTTGAGGCGGAGGGGGATCCATGAAATCAAATGATAGGAGATCATTGATTCCCATCGCTTTCATTGTCAGGGTCGTCAAACCTAGATTAACCCTTTGAATTTCTGGTACTGTTGTAGGCAGCATCTCATTCCGATATGCGCTTTCCGTGTACAATCGGTAGCACTTGCCAGGTCCTGTCCTTCCAGCACGTCCAGCTCGTTGCCTTGCAGAGGCCTGTGATATGGGAGTGATCACCAAGGAGTCTAAACCTAGCTTTGGGTTGTAAACATTCTGCTTCGCAAATCCAGGATCCACGACATAGTAGATTCCATCAATAGTGAGAGAAGCCTCAGCAATGTTCGTTGCAACGACAACTTTTCTTGTACCTGGTGGTGGGGCCTCGAAGATCCTTGTTTGCATTTCACTCGGCAAAGCACTGTAAACTGGAAGAATAATCAGTTCCGGAACATTGGGCCCCAGACCCTTCATCCGCTCAAACAGAATTTGGCATGCCGTATCAATCTCTTCTTGCCCTGTCAAGAAGATAAGAACATCCCCTTCAGGCTCTGTAAGGTGAATCTGCATGACAGTAATCAGAGCAGCATCCAAGTAATCAGTCTCCGGCATCTTCGTGTATAGTATTTCCACAGGATAAGTTCTTCCAGGAATGGTAAAAATAGGGCAGTCGAAAAAGTATCTCGAAAACTTCTCCGCGTCCAGCGTTGCAGAGGTGACGATGAGTCTCAGATCAGGCCTGCGTTTCACAAGCCCTTTCAAAAGCCCAAACAAGACATCTGTGTGGATGGTACGCTCATGAGCTTCATCAAGCATAACGACCGAATACGAAGCACACATCTCGTCGATCAGAATCTCCCGCAACAGCATGCCGTCTGTCATATATTTGATCACCGTCTCAGGTCCAGTACAATCCTCAAACCGAATCGCATACCCTACCTCCTCCCCAAGTCGGCATCCAAATTCTTCCGCTACTCTCTTTGCCACAGACATAGCAGCGACTCGCCTGGGTTGCGTGCAGCCTATCTTCCCCCTGGTAGTATAACCAGCTTCTGCGAGGTACTGCGTCATCTGCGTTGTTTTCCCAGAACCTGTCTCTCCAATCACCACCAACACTTGATTATCATTCACAGCCTTGATGAGTTCATTCTTGAGTTTATATATAGGCAAACTCTGTCTCTGTTCCTGAATCGAAAGCTTGGACCGCTGCCCGAACGTTGGAGCCTTCCCAAAGGCGTCTTTCTTCCACTCCGGCATATCGTAGGCCGACAGACCCACTCCCCTCAGCTCCTGGGCGAGATGTCGCTCACCAGTCTCTGGCATGGGATCCTCCCAGGGCCTATTCAAATCCTTCGGTATAGAATCCAGCATCGTCCGTTGTTGCTGCTCTCTCAACTCTCGTCGCTCTTTCGCAAGCGCCGACTGCGTCATGGCAGCTCTCTGCAACGACCCGTCAGGGTTCTTCACAATCTTCACCGGCGACACATCAACCGAATACCTTGTTTGACCGCGAAGAAAAGCCGGTTCATCTTCATTCAGCTCAATCTCGAGTTCCTCCTCCGCTCCTTCATCATGATACAACATTCCTCCCCCATCATCATCATACATCGGATAATCCTTGACCCCCAATACACCTGACGCAATCAGCTGCTTGGCCTCCCACCGCTCAGGAGAACTCATCCTCTTCATTGGCCTCCTGTTCGACGTGTTCTCATCTTCTTCGACAATCGTAATCCCCGAAAGTCCCTTCCGCATTTCAGGAGCCAGGCTAGAGCTAGACGGGTTCGCACGGAAATTCTCTTCCTCAGCAGTGATCCGTTTCATAGGAAGCAAATCCTCTCCAGTCTTTTGATCCACATCTCGCATACTAAGACTAATCTTCTTTTCACTTACAGACAGCACTTTCACCCACACTTCTTGGTCCCGCTCCACAGCATCCTTCGCATTCCCAACACGCCGCGACGCAATATTATGCACGTGAACCAAACCCTCTTTCCGATCCCTAACCCCTAACAACTGCACAAAGCAACCGTAGTCCATGATCCGGGAGACTCTGCCTCGGTAAATCCCATAAAGCTCCGGCTCGTCCACCATCGGCGCCCTAACAACTCCCCGATCTCCATCCTCGATATCATCGTCCCTACCTCTCCCTCGACCACTTTCATACCTGCCATTCCCTCGTCGCCCGTCTATATCCCTGCCCCCGCGCTCGGAAACCCTAACCTGCTCCTTCGATCGTGTCTCCCGGTCATCATCGCGGTCATAGCCTCTCCCCCGGTGCCGACCGCCATCACGCTCATCTCTCCTTCCGCCATCCCTATCTCTCTCTTTCTCCCGTCCACCATCTCGAACCCTATCACCCTCTCGAACCCTAAAATCATCAACTCTGTCTCTGTCCCCCCTCCGATGCTCTCTGACATCATCATCACCACCACCAACCCGGCCCTCGGAAGCCCTAACCCCGACGCCATCAGCCTCGAGCTCGTCCTCCAACTCCCGCACGCGCTGCTTGCTGTCCGGCACAGCCAACCCCGGAAAGGCACTCCGCTTCAAGTCCTTATTGTCCCCGCCTAAACCCTTGCTCAACTTATCCCGGCTCACTGGAGGCAAAATAGCATGAATGATCGTCAACAAGGTCTTCACGAAATACTCCGGCATCTCCGCGTCGTTAGCTTTCAAAACCTTCCCGAACTCCTGCTGCGTCTCGCATCTCTGCGCTAAGTCGATGATAAATTCCGCCAAGATTTTGTCACTGCACCCGATGTGCGCCTCCAACTCGGTGCACACCTTGGACACCAGCGACAGATACTCCAACTTCTTCAACCCCTCCATCGCTAAACCTAAACCCTAACCCCGAAGGAAATGAAATGAAACTGCCCTCCTTCAAAAATATAAGGTGCGATGACGGATTCTGGAGACTGGAGGTCACGTAACGGCGAAAAGGTTCCTGGAGATTTCGTCGAACTGACGCTTTAGGATTAAGTAAAAATGAAAAACACAAGCAAAGAAAAACTATTCGTCGTGAGTGCCGTCTGCAAATGTGTCTGTACGTCTCTTAACATTGTTTTGCTTTGGAACAGTACCTGCCTCTGGCGCAATTCGGGAGAGACGGAGTCTGAGGATCGAATCTGTCAGAGAGAGTGCGAAATGTCGCCCCCCAAATAAGATACACGCTGCACACAGACACAGTTTCTTTCCAGACTGATGGGAGTCTACCGAGTACCGCCACTTAACTCGATTTTCGTACCGACCACGGCAGTCTGCTCTCAAAGTGACCTTGTTGCTTTGGGGGGGGAGATAAACTCCTTGAAACAATTATCAGTAAATTTGTGGAGGAAGGAAAATGGAATTGGCATGTAACAACTCAAGTCGTTTCATATTTTTTGGACCTTTATGGAATTAGTTATGAATTTTTGAAGTTAGAACATTGTAGTCACTAAAAGCAATGATTTTCTTCAATGATTCATACATTGAAGAAAGAAAAATGGACCACTGTGATAGGGGTTGCTTCTAAAACATAGTTACTTTTAGAACACCTTATCTTAACCCTTGAACCTCTAGATCCTTCTCCAGATTGACAATTTAGGAAAAATCATTATAAAGTACTATTCGAAAGAATATTTTGGAATTGATATACAAATAAAAGTTGTAGATTTTAAGTTATAGAATCCATCCATAGGGTTAGATTCAATAGTATTATTGCTGATATTTTTTTTTATAAATTTTGAAATCAAAATTTCAATATTCCTTCTAAATTCAATTACAAGCAAAATATTATGATTTTTTTGAGTAAAACTTGTTGGAATAGATTTGAAATGAGGTTTTCTTGACATGGTGATTTTTTGAAATTTTTGTGTTCTTTAAATCTATGACCTCATTTTTTCAAATCCAATTTTGAACTAAAGTCAATGCAATTTTTAGCTTGGCACACTTCCATATTTGTAATTTTAGAAAAATATAAACTTTAATAAGAAGAAATTCAAGCATTATATAGGACAACAATTTGATAAAGTATCTTCACAAATTAGATGACTTTCATCCAAGCAATAATGAAAAAAAATTTGATTTTCAATCTGTTCATCGTCCAAAAATTAGACATTGAAGTGCCTTAGGGTTAAACTTGATTTCAAGCATGAATTTCCACATATAAGCTGCCACGTGGGATTCAATTCACCTAGCCACATTTGAACTATATGCGGGTTAATTAGCAGATAATTAATGCATGTTATATTCTCCATGAAATTTTAGATTTGGCCTAAGAGAATCCTCGGTGCTACATTAGTAACTTAGGCATTGTAATGGTATATGTTGTTTGCATGCACATTCTTTTTGCTAACTATGTCTCTTTCCATTGCATGTGACTCAAACCAACAATGATACTTAAAACCCTAAATGACTCAACAACAATACAAGAGTTGTTAATGTGGTGGTGGGAGGTAAAATAGTTCCTCTTCACTAGCAAAGCTTTTTCCTTTTGCATCTTTTGAGACTCCATTACAATCATTTAGTACCTGTTGATTAAAGAGAATTAGGAGTACTAAAGAGCTTAGTGGGCACAATAAAAGAGCAATTCTTGTTGTGCGAGAACAAAGAAGTGTTGTGCTCTAGAAGGCAATGTGGAAAGTGTTGTTAGCATTGGGACAAGTTTCCATTTCTAATTTGGGATCCACACAAAATTTACCATTGTTGTACTTCTTCAAATGCTAGATTGAGGATGCTTTGGATGGATGGTTTTAGGTGAGTAGGCAAGACTTGCATAGCCTAATGCCTAAGTGGGTAGGTGTATGCATTATATTATTTATCAATAAGGTATGACCCTTTGGCATCCTAAAAGAAAATCCCCTATGGTAAATAAAACTGTCTTATATGGCTTGGATACTCAATCAAATTGAAATAATTTAAAATAGAAAAAAATATGGACTCTCTTAAAGGACATTTGACTATATATAGATCAACAATTCAATAGCCCTCCATAAAGACCATATTTTCTCTAATGACAAGTCCCTCCTAGGTTGTCAAGAAAACATAATACCTTTCTTATATGGGGAGGACCACATTACCTACTTATACTATGCAATGTTATGTGCGGGCATGCATATGTGCATTGTTGCCTGTGTAGTCAAGCTTAACTCCTAGACTCCCAAACTGTGGTTTTTGGCAATACAAAAATTTTAGGCAGCTTACTACGAATGGGGTTTTTATTTTTTCTCACTGAAATTTTAACTTGTCATGTACCCAAGGAGTAGCTTTAAGGTCCAACAATTTTCATAACTTTTGACTACATGGTTAAAAAGTTATTGTATGATATGTACTTTTCATTACTCAATGGGCAACCTAGGCAAGTAAAAAAACTTCTATAAAAATCATTTTTTAATAAATTAAAAAAATTTAAGTGGTTCTCTAGATTTATATATACTTGGAAAGCTTTGAATCATTCCATTTTGATCAATGAATCAAAAGTTATGAGGAGTTTTAGTTTGTAGAAGTTTATAGATCATTGTCAAATCTCTACTCTAACAAAAAATTTGAAGTCCTTTATTTAATCCTTTAGTGACCATGGTTGATTTGGAAGGTGAGCGAAGTTTTTTAATACAAATTTGGAAAAGGGAAATTTCATCACTATTCCAAGGAAGTAATCCTAGATCAAACTATAGGAATGGATGCTGTAGGCTTTATCTATGAAAAAAACAAAAAGTGAACATGATTTGATGGTGCAATTAGTTGTGAGTGATCTTCAAAGTGCAATGCATCAAAGTAGCCTTTAGTTGAAGCAGCATAAGACATTATTGCTCATAACTTTTGAAACATGCATCCACAATTCATGGGATTGTTGGGCAACGTTTCTATTGTTCTTAGGCATCAGTTTCAAATAGAATCACATGAGTTGTTGAATATATATGCAACTTAGAAGGTATGACTCAAGTCAACTTTCTTTTCTTTGAATGAGCACATCTACTTTGTTATTGTATAGAATTCTTGGAAACTGAATTTGTTTGAAGCGCATGCTAAAGCTCTATTTGTGTTACCTTTTGGATTTTTTCAAATATCTTATATTGAGGGTAGTAACAGATAAAGAATCCAAAATTTGACCAAAAAGTGGTCAACCGGTCACTAAAGGGTTAATTCAATTTTCAATATTTTTGGAAAAAAAATAAAAAAAATTGGATGTAGATTATTTATTAAAACATTACAACCATTGGGATTAACATTTTTCAATTCCATAAATAAATTGATAACAATCTAGTATTTTGAATCATTCTCTATTCGTTTCTACTTACTATTTTTTTCCTATATGTTGTATGATTCCAAATGATCTAAGAATTTTCAAGCATGTAGTCACATTAGAAGAGTTTTGGAAGGTCCAAAAGCCTATTTTGAGCTTGTTCCCCCATAGCAATTCCCCCCAGCGAGGGGAACGACCCGCTATCAAAAAAAAATTCATTAAAAAAAATAAAATTTAGTCTCCAAATGCAAAAAAAAATTAAATAAATAAATAAATTTGGTCAATGACCTAGTGGGGGCTCGACCACATCAGACCGTTGCGCCAAACTTGTTTCTTGCAAACTGTGATAACTCGCAGGCATGTAGAGGCCCCAAGAATCTTCTAATGACTTGACTTGAAAATTTTAATTAAAGAGTAACCACCACTTTGGACATTTTTTTGTACAAATGTGACCTTTTGAAGTGCAATTGCACAGATTTTTGCAAGGCCCCAAAAATGAAATTTGTCATTTCAAATGCTAATATTTTGCAATCTATGCGGTGGAAATTTTTAAATTTTTTCCACGTGTTTTAAAACAAGCTTACTACAAGATCTAATGGTTATATGTGTCAAAAAAATGTTTTTAAAAAAAATTTGGTACATGTACTAGAAATGGCAATTTTAGAGTGGTTTTGGTGAAAATATAATCAAAATCATTTAGGAGTTAATTCTAATTGGCTTTGTTAATAATTGAAAAATAATTTTAGATTCTTTTGGTATATATTTATTTTTCAAACATTATCTAAATTCATTATAAATTTTCAAAGTAACATGTAAAAAGAGTCAACATTTAATAGGTGGATGATGGACATTTTTCAAGAGCTTACTAAAGGAGCAAGGGTTGCTATTATGTGAGTCTAGGAGAGTGAGCCCATGAGCCTAAAAGACTACACTTATATTATATGTAGTAGTTGTCTATATTATAGAAACTTTCCATCATTGTCCTTTGAAAGACTAAATGACTGTTGAACGTATATAAGAGATTTCAACTAGGTGCATATGAAGTTATTTTTAATAGATGTTTTTAAATTTTTGACACAAGGTGTGAGTATGTATCTCCTTTTTGAAAATATAATTTTTTTTTATTCAAGTATCCAAATCAAATTATGCTACCTTGAACTTTAGGGGCAACTTGGGTAGCTTCCAACATGTACAAAACTCTTCTAATAATTCTGAAATTTGGTAGGTACATAACTCATATGATACAAGATGCAAATATCTAAAAAATAACCATGTGTAGTGTAAAAATCTCATTTTAGGAGGAATTAAAGTCTCTTGACCTTGACAAGTAAGGATCGAAAAAAAAATTTCCTCTTAACTTCAAATGTTATAATCTTTCAATCCATGCAGTCAAAATTTTTGTAATTTTTCTACACATTCTTAGATAAGTCTAGTACAAATTTGTATAATTGAATCTTGAAGAAAAAACTCTTTTTTTCATTTTTTTTTGTTGCCCTAAAAACGTCCAATTTTTGACAATTTATATCCAAAGAGTGCCTCGGTCCTTTAGGGGTTGTAGGATGACTATGCTATGGATACCTATATTGGAAGTGTTTATATTATAAGCACCTTCAATCGTTGTAGGATATCTACTTATACATATGCTCAAGGCTCATATGCTGACATTTTGAAACTCACACACTAGCATCGTTGCCAAAAGAGCTCATTATTTGATACAAAAGAAATACATCCAAGGATATTTTAAAACCAACTTCTAACTATTCTTTAGTGATGTGACTATGGTAGCTTGTTGTGTTGATACTTCAAATTTTTTTTATATAGCTATACATCAAGTCATGTCAAGATGGGAATAAAAGAAATAATTGCAAAATTGAAGACCTATGTTGGAAATCTTGTCAAAAATCTTCCCAAAAAATATTATGTCTCTAAATGCCATTGATTTCCAAAATATATCAAAAAATTGATGGCTGTTGATGCGTGGCTATTGATGGCGCCAATACTAAATACAATATTGACACGATACTAAATATAATATAAATATGATATTGTGTATTTTGTACAGAGATATGTGGATATACAAAATATGATGGCAATATCCCATATTGATTGCCACTACAAGAGCTTCAAATAATATGAATAGGGGTAAAATTGTATTTTACAATAACAATCTACTAATTAGTTAGTTAATTAATTAATAGAACACACTTTTGTTGCAAAATGACAATGGTAATGAGTTCAAAAGAGGCACTCTATAACTACCTTTTCCATTTACAATGCTCCAAAAAGCAACCTATTGCAAATCCCCATATATATATATACCTACCTACTTGTAAATGCTTTCTTCACCTCAAATGAACACTTATTTGTAAAAAAATGAAAAAATGATTTTATAGAAGAATCGTAAGTATAATTATAAAACCATCAAAGCTTGCATTTATGTATATCTATGGACTTGGGAAGTTAACTTTCTCAAAACTTACAATGTTAATCCTCAAGTTATTCAGAGATAAATAATCTTTGATTGTGAAGTTATTGATTTAAAATGTTTTCAAACTTGAAATTAAGATTCATGTTTATATATTTATACCTTATATATATATATATCTTATATTGTGTGAAAATTTCAAAGAAAATAAAAATAAAAATTCTATTTGTATTAAGTTGCCCAAAATTGCTATGTTGCCCCAAAACACAATTTGTTCCTTTAAGGGACAAATTAGATTGCTTTACATGTTTGAATGCATGGTTCATTATCACTCTAGTTAGATCACTATGATTTTTCAAATTTCTAATTGAGCATATTTGGTAGATAATACCACCCACCCACTAACCGACTATGGGTGGTTACTTTATTAGGCTAACTCTACTATCATGGTTTGGTAATTGCTTACAACTACATTGTAAATGCTTTTCTACGTGGTTTTACCCCAATTTTGTGGCCATATAGTGGCTTTTCTTTGCTACATTTCACCTATCTTGCATTCTTACTATGGCGATTTACTTTGACTAAGATTGTGTGGATATTCGTGTGACTTTTGAGTTTCAAGCTAATTGTTTAACAACAAGAATGGTAAGGGTTTCTAGTATGTTTAGGAATGTGCTTTACTTATTGCATTTGCTTAATTTAATGATTCAATTTGTGACCTTTGCTATTTCTTTCTTTTATAGAATTTTTAGATATGTAATAGATAGCAATTGGCAACAATTGAAAACACCTTGTGGATCCTCACTAACTTTACATTGGTTTGTATTGTATTATAAGAAGGGCATAGATGAGGTTGAACCTTAAAATCTTAAACTCCCATTTCAATTTGGATTTCATAGAATAAGATTTTTTTCAAGTATATAGACATTTTTTCTTTCTACCATGCTTACAGATATTTATGTGTTGCACTTTTTTTTTATACAAAGAATTATTTCACTACATTTAAATTTTTTTTTTTTTTTTTTCTTTCACTTTTTTTTACGCTATTTGGATAGCTTGAGACTTGTTATGTAATGGTGCATTTTATGTACAGAAATGTCTTCATTCTCTTTTAGCCTCAATTTAAGTTTTGAAAAGGTGAAGCTTTATATAGGGACAAGGGAGGATTGACCTCATTGTCCTAGTCAAGGCTAAATGTAAAAATTGTCCCCTATTTTGTGTTGCATAAATTTTTTATTTCTTCACTTCTCCTAATTAATTTGGAACCTCTGATTGTAAATATGAATTCAAAATTTGCAAATTTTATCATGTGTAAAATTTTTTTTTAAAAACCTACGGTTTCTCAAGGGCCTAGTTTGAAGGATGGATTTAACATCTTGCCCCCAAATGCCTCCAATTATTATAGGCCAGCCATTGGCTTCATGATCCCTATGTTGTCATTGACATTCTCGATGCTTTGTTGGTCAAGATGAAGCAAAGGCCTTTTTGTATTTAGGGGACCTACAAAATATACAAGTAGAACCTCTCTTATTGCAACATCTAGTATTGCATTATATGCAATAAGGGAGTTAGCAAAGAGTAGGTGGTCTTGTGCATGCGGTCAAGATGGAGAGACATATGTTCCTATGGCCCCTCTAGGAAGGACTCATGATCCTATGAACTCTCTAATTGCATAAACCTCTCTTAGTGCATAGCATCTCACCCGATTGAGTTTGAATAGCGAACTAAACATAATATTGTCAGTAGAGACACACTTAGTGTTTTGTTTTTTATTGATTTTTGCTCAATATCCTTCTATTAAATTAGGCTATTTGTTTTATTTTGTTACATTGAGATCTCCCAAACTACGCGTCTCTTGTTTGCGTGTTTGATATTGTCAGAAAGCCCTCGGCAAGGAGGGGTGTATGGGCTTGGTTTTGTGGTGTTTTGACCTAAGGCATGAAAGTTATTGAATATTGCAGCTTTTATGAATTAAAAAAAATTAGAAATTATTATTTTTATTTATTTTGACTGTGGCAACGGCACGGGGCACACTAAGCTTAGTGATCTTGAATTTGGGTGACCTGCATGTGTCAAGCCTCTAGTATCAGAGCATCTGAAAATGGTAGTTAACATGGTCTTTATCTTCAGGACCATGATACATAAATTTTTTATGTTGTGTCAGGTTGAAGTAGTCCTTTCTGTCTTGTGGTTATCACTTATCCAACCCCTGTTTATTCCATGTTTTGAAAAGTCTCACCTTTTTTTCAAATCCATTATTACTGAGTAACTTAGAACCAGTTTATACATGCAAAATTCATTCACTCTCTAGGAGTGGGTATGGACGATTCTTGGACTTGATTTCCAGTTTTTTAGGATGCACGCCAGTCGGAATCCATTCGGATTCTGTAGGATTGGGCATGGAGCTCCAAGTGTGAAAATTCTATGATGGCATGAAGCAGATTCCCATGCCCTACTTTGTTCTTATTGCTGATATTCCTCAAATGCAGGTTTGCTTAGAAGATACGGGCACTGTACAGTACAGTACATGCAGAAGCAAGAGGTGAATATAGTGTGCAAAAACTTCCGCCCAGTGTGTTGTAAAAGGCCTCTAGCTTTTCTTGGTGAACATAGAATTTGGAGAGAGGATCAAGTTCTCAAATTTTGAGGCCGTTTGAATTGGAGGTGGCGCAGTACTTCAATCGTGTTATGGAATGAATTCAGTAGTTGTAATAGCAAAACAGTAAGGTAGGAGGCTTGAACTGTGAGCAAGCATTTTGAACCGAACACGACATAGAGGTAGATTTTGATTTTTTCAATGTACTCAAATGTACAGATGGTGTACATTCTAGGAGGTGTTTGCTTTTACAGCTCTATGGGCTTTAACTTCGAAATTTCATAACTAATTCCACAAAGCTCCAAAAAAATAGGAAACAATTTAGGTTAGATGCTATTTCCTCGCCTTTCAAGGAAAATTTACTGAAAAATATTTCAAGATGTTTTACCTCCCCAAAATTCAGTTTCAGTGCTTAGATGATTGCTTAGATGATTGCTTTAAGGACCTCCTACCTTAGAGGTATGGCGAAGTTGACCAAGTGTGGTGGCTACAGTACTGGACTATGTCGCTTTCCTGCGAACCCGTATGAGTGTCGTGCTATAAGTGCAATGCTCATCCGGTTTGCTGGTCGATCACTAGTAAAGTGTTGCAGCTTGTATGCTCAAGTGACCAACAAGCTGGCTCACTAATGTTGTGCCTGCTATGACCCCCCTCCTGTCAAAAAACTCAGAGGCAAATACAAATCAAAACTTGGCTCCTGCAGGATAGAACGGAACAACCAATTTCTAGTTGAGTGGTTGCAAGACCAGAACCTTGGGTAATAGATTCCTTGAGGTTCTAGCTAACATAAACAAATCATCGCTTACATGCTCAAGTTCCACATGTTCAATTCTTAAACATAAAGTCCTTAGGAGTTTTGTTATTTTTTCTTTTTATTTGGCACAACTGTTGTGCTGCATCAAGGATAACTGTGCACTAGACGAAGAGTCGTACAAAGAAATCACACGTACATATTCAGAATGTGGAAGATTTTCGCATCGTTAACCACTTTGCTCATATAAATAGCTTAAGGCTAGCACATGAACAGTGTCTCTTTCAGTTTGCTACTCGAATGAGTTCACAGAAGCCGGGACTGGAACAACACCTAATGATTATACGGTTTGCCAAGACGGCTTAAGAATACCAAAAAAACATGTGAAATGTGACTTTCAAGTTGGCTTCGGAAGACTAAGTCTTCATTCATGAATACTGTAACGGATGCTTCGATCTGCACGTTGTCATCGCTCCTCCGTTTCACAATTATCTTGCCCTGTGACAACGAAGAAAAGCTTTCCTTGCATAGAATAAATAGAGTACAATCTGCAATTCTGCAGGTGAAATTTACATCACTTATGTCACTGGCCTATCACACAAATTCAGTGGAGTATACACTGAAACCCGCTATCCTCAACCATTGCCCCAAATTCTGACACTAAACTTCCATGCTCTGCAGCATGCTATGAGGTTGAGAATTGAGAATCTATGGCTCGGTTTCGACAGTGCACCAATTGAGCAAAGTGGTCACAAAGCACAAGCACCATGACTTGTGCTGCCCTCCATTCGTCCAAAGTTTTGAAGTCATCATGTGAGGACAGATTAGTTTCAAAATCTTTGAAATGAACGAATCTCTATATATATCAACAACTTGACGTGGATCCAATCCTCTTTCTTAAAGATATCCTCAAGGAACAGTCGAGTATCTTAGATTACCATTTTATCGTAACTGGTAGAACCAGCAAAATAAGATTGGTAGCATTCTAGAGGCTTCCATCGGCAGCAACTGGTCTAAGCTTGATTCAGAACTAACGTTCCAACTGCAAACATATGTTGACATTCTGCCAGGACTATTCTCGTGCACATCCCTGTTCTCCTAAGTAGGGATTCCCTATTTTGAGACATTGTTCATTTATTTATTGTTGCCCCCAATTTCTCTGCCCCCAATTTATCTTTGCCCCCAATTCTCTAGTTTACTGTATTCCCACTTGCAGTGCAATACCATCTCGAAATCACAAGGGACCCTAAACCGTAGGCCATTGCTGGTTGTCACATGGAAAAGGGGTTAAGACATTGCACTATCTTAGGATATAAATATATGATCATGACATTTACTGTTGTCAGTCACAGATTGTATGTATTTGGGTGGACCGTGGTCTCATTTTCTAGGTAGTTTGGTAGCTGGCGTCATTTTCAAGTTCCTGAGCAAATAGCAATGAGCAATTGCACAGATTATAATGTACTTTTTTCTCATTGCACGGATTCTACTTGAGCAAAGTATCTACTCTCCCCCCAACACGTAGTACATGCTGTTAGGAAAACATGAGCAAAACTCGAGATAATCTGCTGGAATTGCTTTTGAAAAAGTTAGTTGGTCTCGTTGAATGATTGTGGCATTGATAGCATCGTTAGAGTCTGTAGAGTTGGGATCACTCTTGCTTCCAGTACTGTAGCGACAATAGCTGTGAGGCTGTCATTGAAAGATTGATACTACCGTGCTTTTATTATATTTCATGGCAAGATTCAGCTGTTTGATTCAATCTCCATCAAACCACACAAAGGTGACATAGTCTTCGCTATCCTGTAGTGTGTCCAAAAATCCCAGCGCAGTTGTTATAGCTTTGCTGGTATATATTTCGTCTTTTGTACTACCACTGATCGTGCCACGCATGTCCAGTCCAGAGTCTATGATCACAGTGACAACCTTGGGAATATATGTCGATTTGAGGTACCTGCCAAGACCAAGGAAAGATTTGGATTTAAATTGGAAAGCAAGCAGACTCACTCAATTCAAGAACTAATGAACTCAAGTACCACATGTATGATAAAATTACATTTATGGCATAAACACTCACCAGGGTCGGATTCGAGGATCATATACATAACTTGGCAACCTTCATCCTGAAACTGCAATACGATATTCACAACATGAATAAGCAGTCCTCGATTTCTACCCTCTCGAAAAATAACAAGAATCCTCCACCACCACGAAAGGAACCACATTTACAATTGGTAGCTGCTGTCATTTTCATAGCGTAAGTTCCTGAGAAAAACTTGTATCACCAACGGAAAATTTAAGTTGATTGCATTCGGCGTCATAGACATTTACGGGGTCAAGTCCATAACTGATGTACCTATCCTCTAATATCTTCAACTATCACTACTAGTGGCCTGCAAGCTCAAAATCTTAAATTTGCCAAAGGAAAGTCATACATAGAGATAAAACTTGAGCCAACTATTTTGACGACTTCTACCCAAAGTGATTTTTCCACATCTCTATAGATTTCCCCCAAATCACACTCATACATGGTCATAAAAGCTTTAAATGACCCAAATAGTGTCCTCTACCTTCGTTGTATCACCACTCACATCTAGCGTTTGAAGTAGGATTTAACCACATCACAAAACGAGGGTACCACCGACTCCTCTACTAGGCACGCACAGATTCGGTCAAATTCCTTTTGCAACGGGTCCGTGAAGTCCTTGAATTCTTGCTCACTCAGACGCTCTCTCACTGCTGGCATATTCTGCACATTCACCACACCACTTCGATGTCAATCAACATAAAAACAGAAACTTGCAAATTTGGTCCCAAGTTTCATCCAATTCCTCAGTAGTTGGGTCAAAAAGCCATATATTCTTAGAATTTAAACCCTGTATCAACAAGGTAATATTGTTATGAAGTACAAGTCATGATGCAAATCCAAAAGTTCTTCAATGGTTTTGCAATAGTCAATACACGGAGCTAAGAGTCTTAAGGGCCAAATAACTATGGAATCTTTCTAAGATGGCATGTCATTTGTTTCATTTCATCTTCAGGCAACAAAAGTTCAAAGCTACCATGAGAAACAAACTTTGCAAATTTCGTCCCTGAGTTCTATTCAGTTCCCAATCTCATTTAGACCCAACAAAGTCTCATGTCACGTGATACATCTGTCACCATGCAAAATAGAAGTTCTTTAGTTCCTTGTGTCCACTATTGCACTTTCTGTGCATAATTTTTGGTCACGACATCCAAAAGACTGAAATATATGGCATTTGGAAGACGCATCATACCTGAAAGTTCAGTTTCAGGCTCAAAGTTTCAGGTTGTTTCCCATTCTCATACTCGTACATAGCCACCATCTTCACTGCAAGCACAGTGAGCAACACCGCTAATTCCACAAGCATCACCCAGAAAGCTACCGACCAGGGCTTTCCGTCAACATAGCCACCATAAACAGCAACACACATAGCAATCATAAACGCCAAATGATACGCTGAAACCACAGTCACGCCGCGGCTCATACGACGCCGAATCTCATCATCTGTAAGCATCCATTGTCGATACAACGAAATACAGCTCAGCAACCGTCGAACTTCGGCTTTGAGCTCCAGGACGTGAGGTTGATCACTGCTCTTCGGCACGTAAACATCCTTGGGCAAAAATTCGGAGATGGTGTGCAAGGTGTCTTTATTGTCTGCCAATGAATCACCTGACCCTCCTGAACTGCGTGTATCCCGTAAGAGCGGCTCGTTTGCAGAATATTGAAAGTCATCTCGCTTCACGATGCTCTCGTGACCTAATTCAGGGTCTCGAGCGGACTCCATCTCCGGAGTTTCGAATCTTTTCAGCCCCAAATGTCGTTAGGAAGTGCTTCTCCTATAGCGAAACAATGTTCCTACACAATACATAGTTGAGCAAAAGTTGAGGATATGCAAAGTGTAGGAACGTTCTTCCGACCGATTAATTTTATTCACGAAATTTCAAAGTAAATAAGGCTTCTAAGCTGCTCTCGAGTTTCAAACGATTCCGATAATTACGTCAAATTTCTGGATGGCGAGGCGAGGACACTCATGTTTGCTGCTCGTTGTGTACGCGCTTCTACCGACAACGAGACAGAAACACAAAATTCGATTCTTCCTGATCTGTTCTTCCTATGAATCAACAAAATAAAAAAGCAAGGTTAAGACCAGAAACTTCGAACCCTAGCACCACTTGGTGCGAAAACTCCAAGATTTCATCAGTACGGGAGACAAAAATCACTGGACCCTGGATCTCATTTACGTACCTGCGCTGGATGAGTATAATTGGTTTAGGGTTGCAAAGAAGACCCTTCAAGTAGTTCAATCCATGAGTGAAACAAGTTGGTTTCCGGCGCGGCGCTTCTGCATCGCTCTTGAACCTATCGATCGAAATGCACGAGAGTGTCGGAGATACACATTTTGTATCCCGCCGATACCCGCCGGATATCGGTTTAGTGAAAATTCATCTTTCTGATTCTGTGATTCTTCATTAGGGGTATGGGAGCCGACCCATTTCCAACCACTTAAGCAATTACGGACACATAGAGTGCAGATTTTCTACATGTAGAAATAGATTTTTAAAAGATTAAATAATTTTCTAGAATTTTTTAGCTCAAAATATAATTATTACGAATTTTTTAGTTGAACTATACTATACGACCTATACTAGTGATGTAGGCTTTTCCATTTCCAACCATAGGCTGGTTGCAAATCAACCAAGGGCTGATTGCAATATTGAAAGCCTCGCAACCAATCATCTTGCACCACAACCACCTAAAGAACCGCGTCACAACTTCATAGAATTGGAATAGCCTACAAGTTGGAAATGGGGGGATGATCAAAAATGGGTTGGCTCCCATAGTCACACCTTTCTTCACCAAGAAAGTTTCTCTAAAGAATAAGAAGTTGGTGAGTAAAAAATAGGAGTCAATGGGGAGCAATTCCAAGTGAAGAAGGTGTGACACAACTTTTGTGTCATGTAGAGGAGTTCTATAAAGAATGGATTCCCTTGCAACTAAAAATACATGAGCTAGCTTGCAAAATTGGAGGTATCACTTGTCACTTGAAGTGTGGGGGTAGGCAATGCAATGAAACTACGGAGTGCATGGAGCCCAAAGGGTATACACTTCTTTGAAGAAATCTCCTTTGTGCCCGTTATTTACCTCCAGAGGAAACTAATGGACGTAGAGAAGATTTCATAGAACAAGAATTATTCTATGATAGAGAGCCAATGGAAGAGTCACCTCATGCCCATTTTGAAAAATGGTTGTGTGGTGAAGAAGGTGTGACTACCCCTATTGATGCCTTTTAATTGCTCAAATTTCGAATGTCAAGGGCAATCAATGTCAGTGCTTCGGCTTATTATATGCTTTAGTTTCTTATGGAGTATCTCTTACAACCACTAAGAATAGCCACACCTTCTTTGAACACAAAATTTCGTTAAAGAATGAAGAGATGAGAAGAGAAACTTGGAGCCAATTAGGTGCTTGAAAATTATGAAGAAGGTGTGACCCCCCTTTTCTATTGTTTTGAGGGGTGTTGAAAATTGGAAAATCATATTTGATAGGGATCGCAAGATGAAGCCACAAAACGCTTAGGCAGTGAGTTCCACACGATGAAGGCACAAACGTAGCAAACCGGGGTGAAAAAATTTACACAACACTCAATATACACCTCTGAAGCAGAATAATGATAATGATCATTGTGGTGAAAACTTCACAGAAACAATATATTCTGTGCCGGAAGCTCAAAGGGAAACCAATGTAGAGCCGCCTTGTGCACCTTCCCTGGAGATTGCTCAAGCAGTGAAGAAGGTGTGGCTACCCTTACTATCTATAAGTTGGGTATGGAAATACTGGTACAGGCAGGGTTATCTGCCTCGTTACCCTGCTATCAATCCATCGGATGGTTTCCTACTCCCTCTAATGACTTGCCCACTCCTCTTGGAGCTGCTTGAGTTCGCCATGAGTTCCTGCACATTTGGAATACAAGGCAATATCACTATTGCACCAGTAGGAGTCACAGTTGAAAGCAAGTTAACCCTAAAGATTTTTTACTATTTTTTCATCAAAATTGCTCCAAACTACCATTTCTAGTACAAGTATCAAATTTTAGAAAAAAAAATTATTTTTGGATACATGTAATTGTAGGTTCTTGTCATACACTAGTTTGAAAAGATGTAGAAAACAATTTTTGAATTTTCCACTATGTAGATGGCAAGATATTAGGGTTTGATTTGACAAAATTCTTTTTTTGGGCCCTGTAAAAAAATGAGCATCTCCACTTTACAAGGTCACATTTGTATGAAAAATTTCCCAAAAGGTGGTTATTCTTTGGATTCATTCTTGAAGGCAAGTTGTCTACATGCTTGAAAAATTTCAAATCATTTGAAATTGTACAACATATAGGAAGAAAATAATAAGTAGAAAGAAGTAAAAAATGATTCAGAACACTAAATTGTTAAGAATTTAATTATGGAATTTAAAAATACCAATTCCAAAGGTTGTAATGCTGTAATAAACAATTTACACCGAAAGTTTTTGTCTTTTTCAAAAATATTGAAAATTGAGTTAAATAAAGGACTTCAAAGTTTATTTTAGAGTAGAGATTCCATAATTGGCTGCAAACTAAATTCTTCATAACTTTCATTTCATTAATCAAAATAGAATGATTCAAAGCTTCCTATGTATATATAAATCTATGAAATCAATTTCAAATTTTTATTTCTTAAAAAAAATATTAAAAAAAAAAAATTGGTTTGCTTGCCAAGCAATGAAAATGACATATCATACAATAACTTTTTAACCATGTAGTCAAAAGTTATGAAAATTGTTGCACCTTAGCCCCTCAATGCCCAAGGGGCTCAAAAGCAACCTCACATAGTTTGAGTCTAATTCAAAGTAATGTAACTTTTGCATCACAAATATCAAAATGCTTTTAATAAATACACTACTTACAAATAATTGAACCGCTAATAGTACCTTGAACTATTTCAAAGCCCACTTCTTCCATGCAAGGATATCATTGGTAAACAAAATTATAATGATTACATTGTTTTGCTTTTATGTTTTTTTTTAAATTTGAAAGGACACAACATTTTGTTTACAATGAAGAAATGATAAATTGTGAAATAATTGCAAGACTACAAAATTGAAATCATCTATAATTCATATAAGTGTAAATGAACCATTTTGGGTGAATTTTTTTTTTTTTGTCATTATGAAAATGAAAGCCATGTCACACTATGGTATTGAGAACATGCAAAGGAAACAAGGAGCAAGAACTATGTAGGAACAACTAAAGTCAAGAAGATCCCACTCATAATATTTGTATCAATGAATCTATTATTGCTTGAAACCATTATTTGACCCTAAAGGACTAGCCTAGCCTGCGTTTTTTGGTTATATAGAAATTTTGGGCAAGTACTTATGACTAGAAATTTTCATATTTTAAGTTGAAATTTTAATAGAAGGTGTGGATGAGGAATATCTTTCGTATGCAACAAATTTTATGACATTTGAAAATAGGAATCATAAGTTATAGCCTAATATGTTATTTTTTTTGTAATTAAGCAGTTTGAGTAAATTAGAAAAAATCACTTTTTTTAGAATCCAAAGTTTGAAATTGTTTTTTTAGACTTATATGTATAAAGAAAGCTTTGAATCATTTGATTTTGATGAACAAGTTTAAAATTATGAGGATTTTTTATTTGCTTATAATTATAAATTTCCTACTCTAAAATAAACTTTGAAATCCTTTATCTTATCCAATTTTCAATATTTTTGAAAAAAAATAAACTCCTAGGATGTAAATTGTTTATTGCAACATTTCCACCATTGGGACTGTCATTTTTCAATTCCATATTTTAATTCTAAATAATTTAGTATTTTGAATCATTGCCTACTACTACCTACTTTCTATTTTTTTCCTATATGTTGTACAATTCCAAATGATTTGAAAATTTTCAAAAATGTAGAAAACTTGTCTAGGAAAAAGAATTCAAAGAAGAATCATTATTTTGGTCATTTTTTCATAGAAAATTGAGCTTGTGAACTGCAGCTGCCCGACTTTTTGCAGGGCAAAAAAATGATTTTAGTGAGTTTGCAATCCACAAGGTGGAAATGTTTGAAATTTTTACCACATGTTTTTGATACTATATAGTACAAGGTCCTATGGTTACATATGTAAAAAAAAAAAAGTTTATTTTCAAAAATTTACTACTTGTACTAAAAATGGCAGTTTTTGAGCTTTTTCAATGACAACATAGATATGGAACTTTGGGGGTTAATAATGAAACGTTTGAAGAGAAAATATTATAATTCCTCGTAAAGCTAATCATAATGGACTGGTTTTTATTTTTCCAAAAAATTTTGTGGTAAAATTTTGTCATGCATATTTATACTTCTGCTTATGCTAATTTTTAAGTTAAAATTTGGGCAGTTTGGAGGGGAGGCATCTGTACTTTGATGAATCGATTATGGGAGATCACATTACATATGGAATCATATATTTAAAATATAGGAATGACAATGATTCCAAACCTTTACATTCACGAATGTATCAATAATGATTTATATTCATTACTGTAATTGCTTATCTCGAAATTCATGAATTTCATTTGATGATAAACGTTCTCCTTTGAATATATTATTAATTCCATTTTTCCAATTAGAAAATAAAAATTCTTATTAATAATTCCAAATGAATGCTATCATACAAAAGTTGGAAAACTAGAAAATACTAGGTGAAATGTAGATGCGTAAGTGTCAGGGGCGTCACAGAGAGAACAGTACAAGTGAGGAGCATTTTTTGTTGGATCCAAAAAACTTGGAATAATTTCAAAATTACTCGGTTACTGAAGTTTTCACGGTTCAAATTTGAAGCCAGCTTACTCATGAGTGCAAATCTGAAATTTATAAGGGAATCTATCATGTGGATTTCAAGATTATAATATTTGATGAACATGGATCCTTGTTTCTCAGCATCCAAAAATCAGCCGCTCTGACGAATAAGGTATGTGTAGTTGTGCACCTAAAAAGTGACACTCTCCTAATTGTGACACCTATCTACAGCTGTCCAAGATTTCAAGCTCGAAATCTACCGGGTATCACAGGTTCCTCAATTGATCTGATACCCGGGTGATATCTATCTCTGTTCCTTTCGATAAGCTCAATAAAGTTAGGGTTTTACTTGCATTGCAGCGGATTTAGAGCTCCTCTCAATTTCGCGCATTCTCTTGCTCTCATGCCATTCTAATCTGTCAAATTGCAGCTTTGCTTTGCTATTTGTTTAATTTATCGGAAGAAAGAAATTAAGGAAGAAGATGGCAGTTCCGATTCACCCCGAGGATCCTGCACCAGATCAACCTCGGACTCCGCCCCCAGTCGGCGATTTGCTCCAGGCAAGCCAGATTTGTGTTCAATTTCGACACTGAATTGCTACTTTCTTTAGTGCAAATGTGTAACTGAGCTCCCTTTTTTTTTGTCTTAATAATACTCTCTGAATGTACTTTACATTATTGTTTTCAACTATGGAGTTGTGATTACGTTTTAATTCGCAAAATCTGAATGCTCGAAAGATGTGAATCTTGCAATTTTCGTTTTCTCACCTTCAGTACGTTGGATTTACTTTATCTCACAAGATCTTAGTTCTCGTTGGATTTCGAGATAATTTATCAATGCAGGGATGAATTAGGGTTTGGGTTTCAGGGTTTTAGTTTGAGAATCACAATGTGCAGTCTAACTAAGTGCTCAAGAATATAAGATCAGTATTTCACTGCTGGTTGTTATGAATGGCCGAATTAACTGATTTGCTCCAGGCGAGATTCGCGTTCAATTGCAGCCATAATAATGCTGCTGATTGAGTCTGGATGTTCAAATGAGCTGCTTCCACAGGATTTTCATGAGCGTTTTTATAGTACTGTGTGAATCCCCTTTATATTTTTTCATTGACTATGGAGTTTGTGGTTAGGTTTTACTTCACAGTCCACTCAAAAGATGTGAATCTGAAAATGATCATTTCTCACATGAGAATCAGTATCCTCTTTATTCCGGTCGTGCCGACATCTAGGTCTGATCACTCTGTTGGATTTACAAGATATTTGTTCGTGTTGGATTTGGGCAAATCTTCATTACATTCTCGAGGAGCTGCCTGAACACCCTTGGAAAGTACTTCAGATCCTAATTGAGCACAGTTTTGAGGTCATGTTACGCTTGCACAGGCAAGTGTCGCTCACGTTAGAATTATTTATTTTCTTTCAAACATCCTTGGTCGGCATATGAGTTCATTTACAGTGATTGCATGCCCGGGAATCAAATAACTTGCTTCAAAAGTGAGGCATTTTTTCAATATTTTAGTGCTTCAGATCCATATTGTACTATCATGGAAAGAGTACGACTCGAGGATGATATGTTGCAATGCAGGGTCCGAATTAGGGTTTTAGTTTGAGAGTCACGATATGCAATCTAATTAAGTGCTCTAGAATATACGATCAATATTTCACTTTCAATGGTGTTTTGAATGACCGTATTCGCCTTCAACAATGAGATGCGGCAGTTGCTATTAAAATTCTTTGTACGAATACTTCAGCTCCGTGTTTATCAGCTTGACTGGGACCAATTATTATGTTGGAAGCATCTGGAAAGCGGTCTTCATGCAGATGAGAGACGCTCTAGGCACTCTAGCTGTACTGTCACTGTGAGGAAGTGGAAGTATGCTCATGTGATAAATTGGACGAATGAGCACCAAAATCTGTTGCTTAACGGAGAGAAATGTTGGACTATACCCTTAATTCGATTTAAATTTCTGGCATTCTGTTCGGCTGAATCATTCATGTAGATTATTTTATTCAGGGAACAATCGCTACTTCAAACATCTGATTGCATTGTGAAATTTGAAAGAGATACTCTAGTTTTGAGGATTTCATAACGTTTTGGGACGTAAATCTGGGATTCTTCAGGCTGCAAGATACGGAGATTTGGAAGATGTCCAGAGCTCTCTTGCACAGGGAACGACTGTAAGTTCTCAAGATACTCAAGGCCGAACTGGTATGTAAGAACAATGACTCACTTCTCCCGTACAGGCCTACCAGTTCTTTGGATGTGCCTCAGATGTGCTTTAAAATATGAGTTCCACAACTTTTTTGCAATTGATATCGAAAATTATGATGCTAAGCATGGTGATAAGATTCTATCCATGGGAAATCGTCAAAGATCTTAGTCAAATCGATTTAGAAGCATTTAACTTAAATTGTTTATCAGAGGTATATTTTCTATAATGATAGGCTAATCATTAATCATAAGATATAAGAAGTCCGCAAAATTATTATTTAGTGTGTTCAAAGCCTTATAATTTTCTGTATATAATAAATTTAGTAGTAAAGAAAAATGATATACTCAGGGTTTTGTTTTTGTCATATCTCAAGAGGCCATACATTTATTGGAGCTGTAAGTAGCACCGTTTGAGAGTCAGCTTGGTTCTAACTTCTAAGTCTAGCAATACCGAATATGCCGTCTAAGAGTAATCCTAGTGGATGAAATCAATGGGTGAATGTGATGAATGAGACTTACATGTCTTGCATGGCACGAAGGGGTTAGGTAGGAATATGCTGTTGTCACGGACGTTGATTTAGTCCTGCATTTGTTATCAATTTGACCCATACTGTGACTGACTACTGTGAGGAATCTTACATGTTTGGGGATTCTGGCAGCTCTTCATATGGGTTCAGCAAATGGACACCTTGATGTTGTGAAATATTTGGTTGAGCACGGAGCCGTAAGTATCTTCCATTCATCCTAAGTTATGGAGCTTAGAATGAATCAGTGTTCTGTGTGTTGTCCTTTCGTGGGCCAAGGTCAGAGGGTAGGCGACGGGCTTTGGACTGTTTTCGGCTTTTTAGTCAGCAATGAGAACAATTGTTTTTTCACTACTCACGTACCTACTTCTTTATTTAGGGACAGTTTCATGAGCGAATTTTTTCAATTTTATTTTAATTAATTCTTATTCATTGTACACACCGAAACAACGTGAGCTGTGGTGATTGTTGCAGAATGTTAACATGTGCAACTTCGAGCAAAACACCCCTCTCCATTATGCAGTTCTTAACGCACACAAACCTGTAAGTGCTGTCGCAATTGCAAGGAAGTTCGCAGCTACTTGAATGTTAGAGGTGGTTCAGGCTTAGTAAAAACCTGGTGCCTTAGGTTTTAGTTCATGATAGGTTAAACAGTCTCTTATTTGATGTCTTCAGTGCGTTATGTGATGGCGTTTTGAAGACATCCAGTTATAGAATCTGCTTTTCCAAACTGTAGCATACTAATGCTGGGAAACGTTTTGCAGGTTGTAGAGTTTCTTATTTCGGTAGGAGCAAGTGTTTCTGCAGTCAATAGGTACGATTTAATACTTTACTGAGCTCATAGTAAAATTCTCTCATGATCATAACTTAATCACTTGTGGAAGGAATTTTTTTCTTTGTGGTGGAGATTTCAATGGGACTCGTTCAATTATCAGAGCAGTCAGCCCCTAAGTGCCCAAATGGCCGCTTCCATATCTTTAGGAGATGAATTAAATCATTTAGGAAGTTTCAAAGAATGTATCAAAGTGTAACAGTAGAGACAATCCTACATTTTCAAATAATAGGATTATACTTTGACAGTTACTGCAATTGACTATTAACTTCCAAAGTAGACATTCTATTTTAGCTTGTCCGCTTACGTGTTTAGTCTCTGAAACATTATAGACACAAGTAGTGCACTAGATAATTCAGATTCTTGTACTTTATATGAGTTCGTTCCATGTTTTTCACCTGACAGATGAGCCTTGCTTGTATGCAGATATGATAGAACACCAGTTGATGAAGCAGTAAGCAAAGGTGACATGTCGTTGATTGAGTGCATTACCCGAGCAGCGTCCATTCCTGAGGAACCTACTCATGGAGAATCAAATGGAGAAGCTGACCACGACACGAACATGGAGGACGCTTAGTAATAATATGCTACTCTTTGGCAGGCAGTCTGCTCTACAGTACAAGATAGGCTACTATCGGCTCATGATTCACGCCTTTTGTAACATCAAAAGCTCTGAATATTCCTACGATGCATTGGTAGGACTTCTGATTCAGATGATCTTTATATTGGTTTGCCTACAAAGGCCAAGATTCAATGGGATTCCAATTTCCAGCAATTTTACTTATTGTCCAGTGAGAGCTTCTTCCGTGGCTGATGTCTCCATTGAGCACAACTCAATTTGGTGACTACACATTAAGGTAAACCAAGCTATGACAAGCAAGCCACCCATGACAAACACCTAGGGAATGACCCATTATAGTCTTGTATCAACCCAGATTTTTTTCAATAAATGAGATTTGGGCTACATTTGGTTGAGTTAGTGGTCACAATTGATGTCTTGGGTGATGGAGATGGAGTGATTAGTGATTGCAATAGAAACTTTCATCTTTCGAGTGTAAATTCATCACAAGAAGTGACAATTTTAGGCTTTCATGTTGTAACCATGTTAGGAAATATTGTGTAATTGCTTTAGGTGAATAAGATGACCATTATGGATACACTTTTTGTTGGTTTGGGATTAATCTAGAGACTTTTGGGGGTCAAATAGCACTCTCTAAAAATTCATAACAACTTCATACCTTGTCAAAAAAATTCAGTTGCTCTCTGCATTTCTCACATTTGTCTTCATGTGGAATTTAAAAAAAAATTTCAACAATGCCGATGGAGCAAACCAGTCATTCTGCTTGTCATACTCGTGTAGTCAAGTCTCGGCAATTTGCACTACCTTGTTGAGCGTTCTGTGAATCTCATGTACAAAACGTTCGCTTGTGAAACATGAGGTCCAGTGATCATGAAAAGCTTGTGTCACAGCGAGAAGAAGACCACGACAGCGATGTGACCCTATGCAACGTGGAAGACGTGAAGCAGGAGGACGTCCAAGATTCCCTTAGAATGTGGATCGGGTGCAGCATATTCTGCGGGAGATTCCACAGACATCACATCCAAAAGAATATGAAAGTTGTACGAGTAAGCTTACTCCTTCAAGTAACGTTATGTAACTGCACTTTTGTTCAGGAAGCTCCCTCCAGGCAAGGAATTGGCACCCTTGAACATTAATATGTTTCGAAGGCTCACTTCCGGGGCTGATCTCTTTCTCTTGATGCAGTAGTTCGTTTCCTTCATCAGGTGCTGCTGCTGGCTCCGTGTGAGTGATGTGGCTATGGAGGGTTCGTCAAAGAGGCGGAAGACCCCGAATGAGCTTCCGACGTTGCCACCGTTTACAGGAACCTTGGAATTCAAGGTCACGCCCCCCTGGGTGTACCGAAGACGCGACCCTTTGATTCTGCTTCCCACGAAGGTCAGCGAGAGGGATGAACCACCCAGATGCGCGAATATGGAGAGAGAGAATGCTAGGTCGGTGAAGAATGCTAGTTTGGTGGAGAATGTTAGTTTGGTAGACGCTTGCAAGGACGCGGGGGAATTAACGCCACTGAAGATACCGGAGGAGTTGGTGGTAGGGCTTGAGAGAGCGTTAAAAAACAGAGGTGATAAGAGTACTACCAAAACAGGGATGGAGGGTGAGAAGATGGTGGGATTAGTACCAGGACGACAGAGATATAAGCCAGCGGTGATTGTGGCAGCGGAAGAGCTTGTGCAGAAAGTGATGGGTGCTTGGGACTCTTCCCACGACCCTTTCCATGCTCTTCGTGTTCGCGACCTTGCCTTGTCGCTTGCTTGCGAGGAAGGTCTTCGTCTCTCCAGTTTCCTCACCGTAAGTCTAAATTTTTTGATTGACTCCCATACAACACATTTTTTTGAGTATTAGGGTGAGCGAGCTTTGTGAGTTTCTGTGTGCTTGTTCGTGATGTGTTGTTGTGTGGGGTTTGTTGCAGGTGGAGCTCGCAGCTCTCCTTCATGACATTGGTAGGATTTGACCTATTTCTTTCCGCGTCTCCACGTTTCTTATTCTAGGGTTTATAAGACGGGGTGTAGGGTGGGGTGGGTGGCTGTTTGGATGACACATCCTCTTGAAACGTAGACGTCTGGTACATTCTCTCCAGAGAACATAGACTGTGTGTCATCTGAACAACACTCCAACCTAAGATTGTGTGGGGGAGTGTTAGCAAGGGGCGTAGAATTTGTTGATTATGCTAGTTTACCTTGTTTCTTACATTGGGGCGTCGATTGTTTGCAGATGATCATAAATACGCTGCCAGGTGAATTGAATCAACATTTCAGCAATTTTTGTATTTTGTATATTTGCAGATGATGTGCGTCACGTGTTTTGTTCCTGGGGTCTTTTATGACTGACTGTCCTGGGTAATGATCAGAAATTGGCGGAGGAATATTAGTGTATTTGTTTAAGCGACCGAATAGGTTTTGCTTTGTTTCTGAAATACTCCGCATGTAATTGTATTTCGCTAGGGTTGTCTTTATAGACAGGTTAGGTATACAGTGAAGTCATGTTCGACGTCTGGTATCGGATGTCTTATTTGACAGGTGTCAGATAACCCTGTTCAAAAACTGTGGAATATTTCAACATATTCCCATAAATGTCAAGAATATATTCATATTTTCTTAGAGCATATTCTACGAATGTACTTGTTTCGCAGACGAGGGCGTCCCTTAGACATCTTGTTGAACGTATTAGACATCTTGTCTGTCTGTGTGGTCTGTCTGTGTGGTTGAGTGTTTGTCTTGAGAGACAAGCCTGCGTTTGATTTCTACAAACTTCAGCTGTTGCTTACACAGGTGTGCTTTGCATTGCAGTGGCCAAAATGAGGGTAGTACTGTGGAGAGCTTTTTGAAGCAACACAATGTGGAGTCGAACACTGCGGAGACTGTTTTGAAGATTGTTACTACCTTGGGTATTCGCTCTTTTTGTTAGCATTTTATCCTCTTTTTTATCCTCTTTTTACGAAGTGGATTATGAATACCATAACATCAATTAATTAACACAAGTGTCGCCTGCTTTCAGTTGTTAGCAAGTTCGTTCTCTATGAAATCATATAGTAATTGAAGTTACATTTATATTCATCAATTGCCACTGGGCCTTTGGAACTTGTGACCAGGGTTCAAAGAGGAGCTGGAACGAGCTGAAAGTGGCCCAATCTCACCGGAGTTTGCCGTGGTGCAAGATGCAGACCGCCTCGATGCAATTGGTGCGATTGGTAAGATGAGACGACGGCCTCCATAATTCTACATGGACTTCATTTAGATAAGAATCCAGGCGTCCGTGCTACATCAATTAGAGTTGATTGTGTGCATAACATTCTACAGTTCCGTTGACTCTTTTCACTATAGCTGCTCTGTGACTGGGCAGTAACTACGCTTGCTTATAATAGTGAACTGATTACCAGCTTTCATTCTTCAACTCAAGTTGTGAGAGGATTAGAGCCAAAGGAAGAAGATTAGTTGTTAAATCAGCAGCTAGTCCAAGGTATTTGCGATTTCCAGCCAAGAATTTTATGGCTTGCATGGCAATAAAACCGCATCTTTAGCTTCCATGTAGCTGGGAGCAAAAAGGGTGCTATTCATCACTTCCTACAATTGATTGTTTTGCAGGGATTGCTAGAGCTTTTACTTATGGGGGAAGCCGAAATCGCAAGATGCATGATCCTGCACAAGTGCCACGCACGGATATCACGAAGTCTGAATATACAAGTGGTGATGCACATCCAACAACAATCAACCATTTTGCTGAGAAGCTGCTCAAGCTGAAAGACCTCATGAAATCCGAGGTAATCAGAAGGATATGTTAACTTCAATTATTCACTTACATTTCTTCTATGTTACATCAGTATGCTAGTAAGATTGCTGACCCACTGCTGTAAATGTTTTGTGCAGGCTGGCAAGAAAAGAGCGATACAACGACATGAGTTCATGTTGACATTTCTGCAGCAATTCTATTTTGAATGGGAAGGACAGCACTAGCTGATTAAGGCCACTCATGTAACTTATCATGATTATTGAGTGTAGGACAGAGCGCAAGAAATCGTCACAAATTTTGTTACTACAGTAGCAGTTTCGTCAGTAGATAGAGACTATTGTCTTTCTACCGTCTGTTGCCCCTTACAGGATCTGCAGACTTCCATCTTTTTTTTTGAGCACTCTATCGTTGGAGCTAACTTACCTCTTGGACAACAGATGACAGATTAGACAATCTATTAGGTCTGATCATTTTGACCAGAGTCTGTTGACAAATTTTGTATATGTTCTCTCGTGAAATTTGAAATGGAACTGAAGCCTCAAGGGTGATATTACAGATAGACGAATCTGAGGGCTATGCTAGTGATACCTAATTGCAACTTGCACCTAAATGCAATACTCATAACATAACTCGCCTCAAGGGGCGAGCCATGTTGTCATACAAAACGAATAACAATGATAGTTTGATAATAGGTAGATCATGTCAGACTATAATTATCATGGACTGCATGAGTCAAATATATCACTTGAAATTTGCATAAGTCTTTTTATAGTGGTCTCTCTTCCTCAGAACTCCATGAACAATTTGTTGCAGGATAAGGTAGGAGGCTCTCAAAGTGAGCATTTAAGGGCGGGTCTGCCTTTTTCATGTGGTTTCTTGGATGGGATTATATTTAGCTCATTTTTAAGACAAAGAGAAATAGAATTTGATCATAACACAAGTTGTTCCATATTTTTTGAAGCATTTTAAAATTATTTATCAATTTTCAAACAAGATGAGTCATAAGTCCCTATTTATGACCCTAGGTCTTCTATAAACTATTCACTTGCAACTTTTAAAGAGAAATGGGGTAAGCAAAGAGAATGATTGGCTCTTGTAATAAATAATATTTTTTTTTATCGATCCATTCAATGATTATAGAAGGTTCATTTAAAGACCACCTCAAGTCTATTTCAGGTGAGTCTACATGAGTGGTTCTAAATGACCTTCCAACATTCAAACCCCTACTTTACTTCAAGAGCAATTTCAAGTAAAGTCTTACAAGTTGAGTGGTTAGGCAAAGAACATTCTTGCATAAAAATTGCAAAGAATAGGGATATTGTTATAATTAGGAATGTTACAAAGTCTTCTAAAATAAGTACACTTAAAATCATCCAAATAAGCATTTTGAGCATGGTTCCTATTATTTAATAGTCTACAATTTTGTTGGGTCTTGTCAGAAAACAATAAGAAATTTATGAAGATTTGGTCCATTGTTCAAGGCTTGACCATGTGGATTGTATGGTTCTGGGGAATTGAACTTGTTTTTGCCAACATTCAATGGTTCAACAAAAGGCTTAGGATTGCTTTCTAGGATGCATTCATCGACCACAGCAAGGAAACCTTGATGACGATTAGGACTACCGTAAGTAAACACCTACATAGAGCTAACCAAATTTGAAATTCCTTCAACCAAATCTGGCTCTTTTCTTTGGTACTTGCTAGTAGACAAGCTTATACTATCATTTGGCAAATTCATGGGCAAATTCATGTGTGTTTCAATCCAAGTCTTGCTTGCTTTATCTTCATTCAACCGCTGAATGAGAAAGACCGCCAATTTTCCAGAGTGTATCATTTGTGATATACATCAGTAGTACCGCTGCATCACACTAATTGCAAGTCAGGTGACCCTGTCCTGGTGACTCTTCCAGTTTCACACCAAAACTGTCTAAGAGAGTCTCAAGATGATGCTACATCCTAAAAAATAAAAAATGCTACTAATAAATGCTACTCTTCGATAGTCTCAACAATTTGCCCGGAGGCCTATTTCACACACTGCTAACAGCAATTCCACGTACTGTACAGTACAGCAAGGAGTGAAAGTATCAAGTAGAAGCTACAGCTACGAGACTGCCTGCTGCGAAGACTCGGAGAGAGAAGAAATTATAGGAAAAGAATTATGTACTAGATAACCAGTCGAGGTCCAGAGGCCTAAAATTATTGGGCATAACCCTCTCGTCCAAACTAAATTAGGACTACCAAACCTTGAAGACCCTCCGCAATGTGCCATTCGAAGATGAAAGCAAAAGGAGAGGGGTTATGTACATGTAGAAGGGCTTAAGCAAACACCAGGGCGGGGGCATCCTGAAGGCAACGGAAGCCTGAGATTGTCAGTGGTTCGGAAGGTCCGCTTCACCATTTGGTCCACGTACAAAAGACCCTGCAAGTGGTCATACTCATGTTGTAATATTCGAGCCTTCCATCCGGTAGCTGTGAAGCGCACTGGCTGCCCATCTCTTCCCAGGCCTGTCACTTCCACCTCCAAGTGCCGTTGTACTAGGGCTCGATGACCGCCGACACTGCACCCAAAGGGAAAAAACTAAATACACGGTGGCGAAGTTCAAAAACGCAATTTACGAAACACAAGTTGAAGGATCTGTGAGGGAGTTATAAAGTTCAGTTATAATGCGAGCTGAAAGACTGAGGATATCTTCAACTATGAAGATTTGGAAGTTATGAGGACCCACAATCTTTAGAATTATCGTGGTCCACACGGAATTATCTCTAGCACTTTGAGACAAGAGCCTGGGGGCTTAAAATCAGATTTTCCTGTCATGAAATTCAACCTGAGGCAGCCTTCGAAGAAAAACGCGGTGCCACCACTTTCCTTCTTTTCCAGTCTTGGGTTGATGATCACCTGCCCATCAACTTCGAGTCAGTGAAAGTTTAAACACTAATCTTCTGTAAAACAATCTATGAGGACCCGTTCTTTTCCCAGACAACTTGAAACTTGAGAATGTTCCGGGCATGCCTACAAGAGACCTAAAATAATAGAATATCATAGAATACTGTGAGTGGATAAGTGAGCCAGGTCAGTAGAGTAATCCAGGTTAGGGACCCACAATTGGTGCTATTTGAACAAGTGCACTGCATGTGGTTATCTACGTCACTGATTGTGCTTATCTACTTTTCTCCCATGGTCCAAGAAATTTCCAATAGTATGGTAGGACTACTACAATTAACTGCTGGAAGGAACCTCTGACGTGGCACACTCTAATAAATCCATTAACGAGAACAACGATAGGGTGCGAGTTTCTGTTCCGCACGAAGAGGCATTTCTCAAGCGCCACAATTTGAAAGCTCTACACGACACTTTTGAGAATTTTGGGGACAAAATTATCGTGCTTAGAATCTTAAGGACCGAAAATGGAAAGAAACGGTTCAATCTTGCAGTAAATTTTGCGAACTCTGACATCCCCTAAATTAACCAAAAAAACAAGCATGGTATTTACCATAAGATCGAAGGGTACTCTCTGCTGGGCTTCACATTCCTCAGAGGAGGTGTAACTCATGAGCTCCTTCGTGTCCTCCAATACAATAATCTACATCCACACATTCTGCAACAGGCATAAGCATCTGTGCCAATAAGGGGCGACAATGTTCGAACTCAAGACATTCAAGTCCAGTACAAACAAGAAAGCAAAAAAGCATAAGAGCACAGGTATGTGAGTCACAACGATTATTTTTTAATTGTTTTTTCATTTTAATTTTTCTACATGACGAGTGGCAAACCTGTAAAGGAACACCAATCTGGGGAGCAGCCAGACCCACGCCAGGGCCGGCACGCATGACATCCACCATGTCATTGATGGTCTTCTCAATGCGCGCACTCCCAATGTCTTCCTTTTTCACTTCTTCTGCCGGCTCATGCAGCACTGGGTCTCCTGCCTGCAACCACAGACAGGCATAATAGAGGTGTCAAGCTTTCTATTCCACAAGGAAAGGCAATTCTCAAACGCGAATTGAAATCGTAGCATTTCTGGAGCACGATGCTGGAATCTTAGACTTCCAACTTAGATTTCCAAGGGGCTCAGAATTGCATGGGGCTAAAAATAGATGGAAACGGTGAAATCTTACACCAGAAGGCCACTGCTCTGACACTAGATTTCGGCACTTTGCAAAGATTTCGGCACTCGATTCTTATGATGAAAGGCATCTATTTATTAAGAGGTGTCAAGATTGCGAGTTCTCTGTTCCGCAAGAGAGGTAATTCAAAGACAGTTCTCAAACTGTAGACAAGGGTAGTATCTCTGGGACGAGATTCTAGGGCACAGGGGATTAGTGCTGCTTAAAGAACGGAACACCACCCCTTGAAATGTACACCACTGGTGTATTCTCCTCATAAAACAGACACTGGGTGCGCATTCTAACCCATTGGCAATTTACGAAATAGAGCACTCTGACGATTGTGTAAATGCGAGAGCAAGAACGATGTCCCACACTCTTTTCGGAACCACAGAAAATGAAGATCAACATTCACGAAAAAAATCAGACGCCGAATCCTTAGGGCAACCCCCACCCCCACTCACCCTGAAATGTAAACCTCCGGTACATTCATTGCATTGGCCATACACTAGGTATTACTCACTCCAACCCCTTGCCAGTTTGCGAAACAGAACAATTCAACTACCCGGTAGAGCAAGAGCATAAAATTGGACGATCCATTCCCAAATCCCTACTCACTACAACAGCAAACAATGTAGACATTCACAAGACCAATCCTGTACCCGATTCTTTCCACAACCCCACCTACACAAGAACCTCATGAAAGGCCACATTCCAATGCATTGCTACTAAAATCCACGCAAACCCCACCCCACGCTTGAAACAGAAATGCAGGACTTACAACCCTGGGATCATTCATTCGTTGTACATTTTGCTACTTGCGCTTTGCGCTTTCAAAGAGAAATGCACAGAAACACACCTGCACAACTTCGGGAAGTTTGTTCTTGCCAAACCCAAAAAATGCCATGGGCACACTAACGTCACGCGCACCGCGCACCCGAAGCGACGGCGCCTGACACACACCTCGAAACGGCGCCGTGTCCATCAAGTGCGGCATTGCGCAATCCATCTCGTCACCACTTAAACGCAGCAATCTCGCAGACCTCCCCAAGGAACTACCACCCCCACACCTCCTCGTCGTTCTTGCCTCCCCAAAGAAGCAAGAAATCCCACCACTGACCCTACCTTCACGGCCCCCAAAACGCGCCCCACAATAATACCACCTCCCGCGCGTAATCACACCACCACTATTCCTCTCACTAACGCTACTACTACTATTGCTGCTACCGCTGCTGCTTCCCGAGAGGATGCTGGACTCTACTGTGACGACCGGTGAAACTCTGCACCTTGACGACGACGAAATATTGATTTGTGGTGAACCACATGGCGACGGCGATGGGAGGGCGCCCGCCGTGAAACACATGCTGGTGCTGGTGGGTGGTGATTGTGATGCTGCTGCTGCTCCTGTAGCTGGACTTTGTGTGGGAGAGGATACGTAGCAGCAGGTCCCACCCAGTACCGTGGCCATGGCCACGACCATTTCCTCGCTTACTTAGCTTGAGTTGATTGCACCAATAATCTCTTGCAACGCGAGTCCTCCAATCTGTTGCTGCGTCAAAGCTGCACGCAATCTGATGGAGGTTACGGCAATAGCCATCCAACGCGGCCCCGGCGTACTCAATCCCGGTGGGGTGGCAAGGTTGCGACTCTGCTCGGGATCTCCCCGGCGACTGTCGACGGCGTCACGTTTGATGCGTGGCCAATCATCTCGTCCCTCCGTCATGTTATCCTATCCGCTATGAGTGGGTTTTGGATAATCTACAGTAGAGTAATTGGGGTTTTGGACTTCCATGCAGAGTCAGAATTGGAAAACAAATTTCAAGTTTTTCCGAATTGGAATTAGTTTTGCCCAATTTCCCAATTTCCATGATGTTTACAGATAGATAAAAACTCCGGTTTTTAAAGATGGTCAGCATGAATAAAGGCTGGTGTGATGTTTACACTCTCATGTGAGAGCATCTCAATCGTGAAATTCTAAATCATCATAGTGGTTTCCTTAACCTTGAAGGATGTGTGGCTCCCCGACCAATGTAGTCATCAAAATGCTATGATTATTGGAATGATCGGTGCATTCCTTGTTTCTACAATGAACAATTAAGTCATCTAGCCATCGGATGTTTTTTTGCCTCAGTGTTGTTTAAGGGTTAATTGAATATTGCATGTTCACTTGTGAGCAACTCCAAATTAGCTATTCCTCTTCCAACCTCATCTTCTACTTTGAAGAATAAAATCCAAACATCATAGCAATTAGCAAGCAATGATTGGATGCGATATATTTGATATACATTTCAAAATCAATGGATTTAGTAAGCTATAAATTTGAAATGGTAAGCTAGAAGAATGCAGGAGCAAAACCAATGCTATTTGAGGTACAATTCTTCTCATGAAAATCACTCCCTTGTTATTTTCAAGTTAGACCTCAAGCCTAATTCCCAACCCCCTTGAGGTGACTAGAGTAGGAAGAAATTGCATTTTAGGAGTAGCTTGGTCTTATTAAGCTATATGCAACCAAAAAGTTCAATTTCAATGTTAAAATTAATTTCTTGAAGTTGTAATTTTGTTTTCCTACTTTTCAAGGGCCTTGTTTTTATAATTTTCTCAACACCTATTCCAATGATCCAATCCTCTTGCAAATATTGCATAGTTCAATATGGAATTTTAGAAAACTTTTTGTCCTTCCTTCCAAGTTTGATAATTTTGATACATGGAAGGTCCACCCTAGTTAGAACAATTTTTCTTTAGTGGATTTCTAAATGTCCAAATTTTGAAGTATGTAGATTCTACACCTTGAATTGACTATCTACTTGTTTGCAAGATTTTTTAGAGCATGCTTTTGGAGATGTGTTTGGAAATGGATATGTCTACATTAGGGGGAATCAAAACTACATAGTAGAGTGGAGATTGAAATTATTAATTTAAAAGTTTGTTTGCATTTGAGGCTACTAGCCACCCATAACATAGTTAATAGTGAAGTTTGTGTTTTTTCTTAAAATGCTCAAAGCATTAGAGGCTTTTCTAGGGTCCAGGAGGGCCATTTCAAGTAGCTACCCCCAACAGTTCCCCTCCTAGTGAAGCAAATGCCATGCTTTCAAAATTTTTTTTTTGAAAAATAAATAAATTTAAATTTCTTAAAGTGGAAATCAAAGTTGAAGAAATATTTATTTATTTATTTTCGGAAAACAATGTGACAATCACACTACCATGTCAGGCAACAAGTTTTGACCAATTCGCAGGGTCAAAGAATGGCTAGGAATTTGCAACCCTCCTGGACCCTAGAAAATCCTTCAATGAGGGGTTGAATTTTGAACAATGCCCTTATGCACAAATTGAAGATTAAAGAAGGATATAAATTAAAGTATTGCAAATAAGTCAAATCCATCATTTTTTGTATGAAAATTGTACAATAAATGCATAATCATGTCAAAATATCCTCTTACACATATCAAAGAAAGCAAAAAAGAGAATTAAGCCATGTTCTAACATTGTGGAGGATTGAATGAATGCTTATAGTTGATCTCAATTGTAGCCACCATGCCAACAATTCAATGTATTTTTACAATACACAAGAATATTCAATAATTACTAGGACAAAGCCTATTGTAATGTGTAAGAACAACAAAAAGTTTTCATTCAAGCTGCAAAGGTTCTTTTAACCTTGTAAGGACATTGAGGCCAAAAATTGGCTAGCAAGTGACTTTCCAAATCAAATCACTTAGTCATAGGTGAGCATCTTTCTAAGGTTTAGAAAATGTTTGGATGTCATTAGGATTTAACAAGAACAAATGAAAGAAATGCTATGTGGATGAAAATGTGGCAAACGAATTCGTGACTCAGTTTGCATTTAATACAAGAGAAATTAGTTGCCATTCACATTATCAAAAACGATATTTCTGGTACAGCAAAAAGTAGCTCTTGCACACATTCCTAGAGTGTCACAATGCTCGGCATGTATTCACGTATTCTTCCAACTCTGCTTCCACTGGATCTCTAAACCCAAGGCACCAAACTTCAATGCTTTTCAAACCCAACCGAAGACTGTCGAAGCCACCAAGCTACTTCTTTTGTAGACAACTTTCTTAACCTTGCGCATGTGGTGCAACATACGAACTCAATGGGGGAGTTGATACTTGACTCCAAGAGTACTGGACCATTCCGGCCACGTATCGACTTCCTGCAATTTCGTCTTGCGGCACTGCAGCAGTAACTTCCTTCAACTCCTCTGGAGTCAGCTTCACAAACGCAGCGCCGATATTCTCATCCAAATTGGGAATCTTGGAGGTACCTAAAACGCCACGGAAACACGTCCTCAGAATTGCCGATGAAGTCCAAGAATAGTATTTTGAAAACCATATGCAAAAGCTATAGGACATCAAAGTTCAATTGATAACTTTCCCAAATGTGTGCACTGCTTCAGTGTCTTTGTGTTAACAATAATTGGGCGATGAACATCTAATTACTCTATCTATTAATGCAAGCTTCTAGGTATGCATTCGGAATTAGCTTATTCATCATTCTCAAGTTCATATCCACATTCTAATTCGTACAATTTCGTTTCAACTAGGAATAGTCAGAGCTGAATTCGCAAACATTTAGAAAAGAAACAATAAAACTAATCATGATTGTCTCCATGACAACAAGTGTTGAAATAAATTGTTTTGGAAGTTTCAAAGATTTGAAGGCAACAAAATCTATCAATCAATAGAAAGAGGAAATCACGTTCCGAAGGTTTGAACCAGGGAAATATGTTTCAAATGGAAGTTACTAAAATATAATGAAATTGTTAGCTTTCAAATTGAAGGGTCTTTTTGCACATTTACGGATCATGACCAATTCCAAATCTCCCAAAACTGAAATCCAACCTGGGATGGGTACAACGTCGTCTCCCTGGTGCAAAACCCAAGCTAGAGCTAGTTGGCCAGGAGTGCACTTGTATTTCTCTGCCAGCGCTGCAACTCGCTCATGGAGTATCTTGTTCTTCTCCATATTCTCTGCTTGGAACCTTGGATGCATTTTCTGAAAGGCAAATCACAAGCCAACACATGCTTCACTATCACTTACTTCGGCGAAGTTAAGCTCCAAGATACCAGTCTTTGGACTCTCAACTGTGCGAAAAGTCACAGTTTAAACTTCATATTCTCACAATCACAAAGTAATATCTAAAGAATTTCACAATATATTGACCAGGATGACAAGGGAACTTCAATAGTACAATCATCGCTTGATATTTAACTGCATGCAAGGAATAATATCAACCAAAGTTCACACTTCTGAAACAACGTCGAAATTGCGGGAGGCTTGCTGAATTAACCTTTTCAACGTCACAGCCAGACCTTCGGGATAGCATTTCAGTGTAGTTTCAAAAACTTCACTGACGTCGAAGGGTCATATGTCTCATACTAACAAGTGATCGAAAGAACTAATACAGATAGATTCAACTTACATGCCTCACGTCTGTCTCCGAAAATTTCTCCGCCAGCAATTTCGCAGAGAAGAAGCCTCGTCCAAGTGGACTATATGCCACAATCCCAATCCCCAATTCTCTGCAAGAACAGAATGGGATATGTGGAATGTAGGAAACAGGGATAGCAACTTAAATATGAAACCTTGGATCATGAATGATTAAGGAAGACAAAACTGCAGCTCCAGATCAATGACACAAATGCCACAACAACTAAATTATGAAAACACTTCAACAAAAGTGGTGAGTTGCTACAACTGAGTTAATCAGCCCCTAAATGTTCAACTGTCCACTGAATATTTCGAAAAGTGCGCTTCATCCAATTAATAATCATTGAGGATGCTTCAAAAAGAATTGTCTCCATAATTTTTCGATGAAAAGAAGAAAGAATAATCAATATGAATCAATGGTAACCTATAGATATTTGAAAATTAATTATTAAGTTTTTTCAATATGATCTTACTATCTTTAGTTTGAGCACTTATGTGTTTAAGATGGCTCAAAATGTAAAAATTGAAGAGTGGTCGAACTTTAGGATATGTTACCTGCAAAGTGGGATGATCTCCTCTTCAATGTCACGAGTCCAAAGAGACCACTCAATTTGCACTGCACTGATGGGATGCACAGCATGTGCACGCCTGATGGTGTCCGCGCTTGCCTCCGAGAGCCCAATGTACTTGACTTTCCCTGCTTCTACTAGCTCTTTCATTGCTCCAACCTTGCAACAAATCATAGGAATCATAAGCTCAATGAAGCCCAATTTTATAAACTAAGATCAAATCCAAGGATTCAATTGCGAGAGTATGGTGATATTTCATAATCTTGTCCTTCTCTAGCATTGGGGTAATCTCTTAGAACCTCTAAATGAACATGATTGAACAAGTCAATGTCTACAAGACATGCATCATAGACGAGGTACTGCTTGAAAGTCGGAAGGCTCCAAAAACATTATCGAGTTAATCTACCCAATCTAGGGAGGGGGTGTCAGAGTTTGTATTGTTTTGGTTGATCTAAGGGCTTATAATGAGGAAAAGAAGTGTAGGTTACAACACTTTCTAGGTAAATCAATGAGACATTAAAATTCCTTGGTCTATGCAAATTGTGTTTCAACAAAAGCCAAGAAGGTGAACAAAAAACAAACGAATACCGTGACTTCAATGGGCACTGTGGGGTCAACTCGGTGCTGGTAATAGAGATCAATGTAGTCGACACCTAGACGTTCCAAACTATCGTGGCAAGACTCCTTCACATGCTTCGGGTCACCACGGATTTGGACCTTGGTGATGTCTCCATCTTTGAAGCCGATGCCGAACTTTGTTGCTATTTGGACTTTGTCCCGAGGCAAAGTCTTCACGGCCTGTCAATGTATATACAAACCTCATAGTGGTCACTTCACATGCAAAACCTTTGAATGCTGAAATATGGTTCAGTTTAGCAGTGCTACATTCACACCAAAGAGGTTATCATCGTCTTGATAGAGGCAAAACAATTGTACCTCCTTCATCCTCAATTTTCAATCGTAGTGTCGGTATTTTCTTTCTTCTGAATGTCAAGATACACTCAATAGTGTGCATTTACCCCAACGGAATCAATCATCATTCAAATTAATCAATCAAAGACTCCCCCTCCATCTTGATATAAGTTTCCAGGATGTGGTTTGGATAATATGTCACCACACCAGTTTCATTGCGAAAAATCTGATTGAAAGCAATTTGCACATTGAGAATAGCATAATTTCGATGGTTCCAAATTGTTTGATGTCACAGCTTATGGCTCCCAGAATCAAGTCGAATTATCGGAATTGGCGAGTGCTGGAAAGCGAATCAGTTAGTATTGTACCAGTCCAAGCAGCTTCTCGTTGGTGTATGGGCCATATGAGTTGGAAGTATCGAAAAAAGTGACGCCCTTGTTGAAAGCATGGTGGATGAGGGCTACTCCGTCTTTGTCCTCCAGGGCTGTGCCATAAAATGCTGACAAGCCCATGCATCCCAGCCCCAACGTTGAAACCTGCAAACCATTAACCATCTCACCCACTCAGATATCAACGACTACATCAAATTGTCACGACAGTGTAGAAGAATTCTACATCCAGGGTTTCAAATGGTCACGGAATCCTGCATCGGGTTAGCTGATTTGAAACTTTGTACAAAAACTGTCAACGATTGAGTCCTTAACCTTTCACAAGAAACGAGGCTCAAGAATCATGTATAGCTTGTGATTGAATTAGTGATGAAAATCCAAACTCTCAGTATAAAAAGTGCTTCCCTTCTACTGCAAAACGCACATAGTTAGCCTATCTTGCCTAAAGAGGAATAGTTGGTTCTAGTTGGTCATACAAGAACATCTACTTGCAATAATTCTACAATCAATGATAAAGTCTGTGATTGATGCGAGGCACCTTTCATATAATGCATACCAAATAAATTTACTATCATCCCGCACATAATTGATGTATGATGGAGAAGGGAAAATTGCCAAACTATTCTGAAAGTTATTGGAAATATCTGGGAGAAATCCGAGTACGAAAAGCACAGCAAAGTGCACAACTGGTGCACAATTTTGCAGTGTAATTCACTGTGTCCAGTGAATGTTACCATACATCCAGCAGGAGGTCACCCAACCCAATATCGTACCGACCCTTCCCCGTACTGCGATTACCCTAAATCAACTCGTTTCAGAGCACCCAATTCCAACATTTCAGCGCCCCTAAACCCTAGCTCGGACATGTCCAGAACCGAGACTCCTTATTACCACCAGAAATCAGTCCATCTCATCAAACTTTTCCCATTTCACTCTTATAGAAAATGAAGTGCTAGCTGCGAATTACTGCATTTCTATTCCCCGGATCGAATGAACCCATCGAAATAAGAGCTACATTCCAATTGAAGTGAGGGACGCACCTTCAAGCCTTGAGAACCCAGTTCACGCACCCCCATCGCCATGATCGATCTGCAAGTGCTATCCCTTCGATCTCCAAAGTTAAGGGCTCTTGCTATGCTAATGTAGTAAATAATTCTGTCGATCGAATTGAAACGGGGACTTCTAAACACTTGATTGATCCTACTTGAGAAAGTTAGATCGAGCACTTGATGGTCGATGAGCTCTGAGTGAATTTGATCCAATTCCACATTCGTCCTTGAAAGGGGAAGGTGATCGATTGGGGATGAATTGAAACTACTTAAATGCGACTGACTTGGTTCCCACGTCCAGTATCGTAAATTAATGGAAACTCGGGAGAGCGAAGGAGCGCGGGAAGTTTTGGTTGAGGTGGGCTTGCAGAAGTATCGTGGTTGCAGGCACTGGTGAGTTCAGGCGCCATCACCAAGTGGCAAGTGCGTGCAGTCGTACCTTGGTTGGAAATGTACTTGTGAAGTTAAGTAACTTATTATCATAAGCTTACATGGTCTTCGGGTTAGGCACTAAAGTGGAAGGGGAAGGGGAAGGCAAGTTGTTGGCTTCTGCACAGTCAAACTCTCGCTTAAGTTACAGTACGACGGAGTGACGTTACAGTACGACGGAGTGACGTTACAGTACGACGGAGTGACGTTACATCACGACGGAGTGACGTTACAGGACGACGGAGTGACGCATCACTGACAGGAAAGGTATGTAACCTAGTTGTTATTATTATTAAGTTACACTGGTCTAAGTTGGGAAGTGAAAGGAGGTTCCAATGCACCAAAGAGTACGAGATTTGGATAATTTGTGCAAAAGTTATGAAGGGTCAAAGTTTTTTTTGGTAGAGGTTGGCTAACATCGCTCCTTCCACATGTTGATGTTAATTTTGGAGGTGTAGACAAACCGATGATGATGGTTTTGGGTTTAGTGGTGTATTTGGGGGACCCATTTTATATCCAAAATGGCTCCCAACTGTGCCTTCTTTGCATTCTATTGTCTAATTAAATTAAACTATACAAGGATTCAAATTGGAATTGAAAGGGGTAGAATTGGGTTGAATAGTTAAAGTTTTGTAATTTCTCGATATACCTCAATGGATTATCATTCGAATGATGTAGAGAGTCCAAAGAATCACAATAGAATTCGAAAGGACAAGAATAGTCCCCGCGAGGGACAACAATGAGAAGCTTTGACCTTTAATAATATATGTGTTTTTTTGAAACATGAGTTGATCAAAATACATGCGAAAATATCTTTAATTTACTATTTTATTTCAATTAAAAAAATTGTGAAACCAATCAATCTAAATATGTGCAATGACTCAAGGGTTTATAAAAGGCTCTACATACCTCGTTACATCACTGTTGACTCTAGACTTGAGGTTTACAGAAGCTATGTGTGATGAACTTTGAGTTGGACCTTAGTTGAAAAGTGAGCTAGTACCACAAAAGACACCTAGGGACTTTTGTTGGCTAGGTATTTGCTTAACTCCTTAACCCCTAAAGTCCCAAGGCCTTTTTTACATCAAATTCTACTCAAAATTGCCATTTCTATTGCAAAGTGCAAAAAACTTTAGAAATTGTTTTTCTCACATATCTATCCATAGAATCTTGTATTAGACTAGTGTGAAAATATATGAAAGAAATTTTAGAAACTCTGACCATGTGGATTGCAAGATATTTGTGTTTGAAAAGAAGAAAACCATTCTAATTGCACTTTGTTTGCCTAGATTTTAAGACTTTGAACCTTTAACCTTCTTTAGTTAGCTTAGAATTTTTGCACTAGCAATGTTGAATAAAATAATTTTATATTGAAGAACCAAGTTGAAAATCTAGAAAAAAAACTTCAAAAAAGTACACTTGATTTTCATTCTTTAAAAGATTATTAAGTAGAAGTAGATATGAGATTGAAGGAAAAAAAAATCATTGATAAATCTAAGATGGAATCAATACACAATAATTCCTATGGTGAGATTATTCTAGAAAGTGAACTAAACCTTGTAGAACTTATTTTTTGAGAAATTGTGAAAAATGCATTAAAAAATGAATCCTATTTAAGTTATTTTACAAGAAGATGTTTAGATTGCCAAAAAAACAAGATTGTCCATAACTTTCTCATCACTAGTCCAAATAGAATTAATCAAATCTTTTGCTGCAAACAAGAGTATTTTCTATGAGAAATAAAGATTTTGAAAATTTGATTTTGATTTTTTATGATTTTTTGGTGCTGCTTGACAAATCCCATTTCAAACTTAGAAGGGCCTACTTTTGCTTTGGACTGCCAATTGAAATAAAATTATATTCCTAGAAAGCTAATGTATTTTTTTAACCTTCAAAAACTCTTTCAAAAAATCACAATGAAAATTGAGACCATAGAAATCTCCCTGAAATCCATTTTGTCTACTGAGTGGGCAATGAGAAAATTTCAAAAATCCTTTTTTAAAATTGTGAAGATGCATTATAAAATAAAACTTAGAATAGTAATTTAATGACTTTCAAAAAATAATTGTAAAATATGATCCATAAATAATACCCATATGATTAAATCAATTAGTATACAAACCAATATTTTTCAATTAAATTTGAAGCTAAAAATTGAAAATTCCTTATATAATTGTCATCCTTCAATTTTTTGTTTTTTCTAGTCTATTTCATTCTCATGTGTGAACAAAGTTGTCAATTTGCTGTATTTACATTGCTAAGTTAATTAAAATTGTAAAAATTACTTAAGAATTGAAATAGTGGATTTAGAAAGATTTAGAAAGGTTAAGTTGATAGGATTTGAAGAAGGGTCAAATGGACTTGCGGTTTTTAGATTGAAGAGTTGTCTTCAATTTTTGGAACTGTATGTCCAAAGGTCTATTTTCTTTTTCTTTAGTTCATACCAAAGTTGTATGATTCAAAGCGTACTTGTGCACCATTGTAATCAAATTCTTATTGAGAATAGAACAACAAGGTAATATATTTCAATGAAGAGGATTACAAAAGCAAACATGAGAAAGGGGTATTAAACCCAAGCAAGGGGTTGCCCTCTTATACTATTCTATTGGCTTGGCTACAAACAACTTTTACTTTAGTCAGCCTATATATAGAATTCCTACAAGTAATTATAGACTTAACAAGGAGTTCTTACAAGTAATCTTTTACTTAATCCAAGTCTTTCAACACAAACCTAACACATTAGTCAAGTCCTTCAACACTCCCACTTTGTTTGTTGCCAAACAATTGTAAGCCCATCTGCTTTCGAAGACCTTCATGTCGAGGCTTTGCAAGTGCCTTCGTGAGCACATTAGCCACCATGCGATCTGTAGGAATATACTTCAATTCAATCATATCACTCTCAACCTTCTCACGAATGAAATGGCGTTGAATGTCAATGTGCTTGCTCCGAGAGTGGTGAATTGGATTCTTCACCAAAGCAATCGCGCCTTGATTGTCACACATAATAGGTGTGCTCTTCTCTTGTTCAAATCCAACGTCACTCATGAGTTGCCTTAGCCATAATGCCTCCCTTGTACATTGACTAATGGCCATGTACTCCGCCTCAATAGTAGACAATGCAACGGTGGATTGTTTCTTGGAGTTCCACGAGATTGCACCATCTCCAAGCATAAACACATAGCCCGTTGTCGACCTCCTATCACTTGCATCTCCAGCCCAATCTACATCACAATAGCCCCTCAATACAAGTCTCTTGCCTCCAAGAACCAATTTTGCCTCCAACGTACCTTGGAGGTACCGCATGATTCTTTTGACCGCCGTCCAATGCATTGGACTACTCTTAGCCATATGTTGGCTCACCACACTCATTGGAAATGCAAGGTCAGCCCTCGTGGCCACCATGGCATACATCAAGCTCCCCACCGCTTCTTTGTATGGCACATCTTGCATTTCCGCCTTCACACCTTCATACTCTTCATCCTTGAGCTTCACCATCTTAGACTTGACATCAAGCGGTGTGCCAATGGGTTTGCAACCCTCCATATTGAAGCGCTTCAATACCTCTTCAATATACTTGTGTTGACTCATGGTTATGGTGCGGTCAACCCTTTGCCTTTGAAACTCCACCCCAAGGCAATAGTGTAGTTCACCAAGATCACTCATGTCATATTCGTTCTTCAACATTGCCTTGACTTCCACCATTTTGCTCATGGTGTTGGTCATAATGATCAAATCATCAACATAGACGATGACAATCACCAAATGCTTCCTTTTTTGCTTGATGTAGAGAGAGTGGTCCGCATGGCTCCTTACAAAACCCTCTCTTGCAAATAATGCATCAATGTCCATGTACCACGCTCTTCCCGATTGTCTCAACCTATAGATGGCTTTCTTGAACTTACACTTGAGGTGTTCATGACCTTCTTGGACAAAGCCTTTGGGTTGGTCCATGTAGATGATCACATCAAGGTTTGGATTGAGAAAGGCCGTGACGACATCCATTTGATGCATCTCCAAGTCCATGGCTGCTCCTATGGTAGCCATACATCGAATAGTGCAAAATTTGGCCACGGGAGCAAAGGTCTCATTGAAATCCACTCCTTCCACTTGTGAATAACCCTTAGCCATCAACCTAGCCTTGTAGCGTACAATGTTGCCCAATGCATCTCTCTTGGTGCAAAACACCCACTTGCATTCAATACTAGTACGATCATGAGGAAGAGGGGAGAGTTCCCAAGTACCTTTGGTCATAAGTGAGGTATACTCTTCTTGCATGGCTTTCTCCCACTTGCTTGCATCCGCATTCTTCATAGTGTCACCAAAGTTGCATGGATCTCTTGCATACGCCACATTTGCATGCTCCTCTTGCTCTTGAGTGAAGATGTGGTTCTTCCACCATTCTCGAGGCGGCCTACGCTCCCTTGTAGGGTATCTTGGCTCCTTGGAAGCATCTTCTTTTTCATCTTCACTTGGCGCCAAACTCGGAGATGGATTTGTCTTCTCTTCAGGTGTAGGTGGTGTCTCATCATCCTTGGGCAAAGCTTCCATGCTTGGGGATTTGTCCACCTCAAGCGTCGTAGTCTCATTGCTCCCACTTGGACACATCTCCAAAGCATCGCTTACCCCTAACTTGTCTTCCATGAAGGTAACGTCTCGACTTTTGATGATCTTCTTTGTTTCTAAGCACATCAACCTATAGGCCTTAGAGCCTTCCCAATAGCCCCAAAGCAAGCATTTGATGCCCTTTGCATCAAGCTTGGTGCGCTTAGGACTCAAATCCAAGGTGTATGCAATGCATCCAAAGATTTGCATATGCCCAATGTTTGGCCTCTTTCCACTCCATACTTGTTGTGGTGTCATAGAAGCTACCGCCCTTGAGGGGCATCTATTTCGTGTGTAGGCCTCATTCGATATAGCCTCTGCCCAAAGATCAAATTTGAGGCCTTGGGCATGCAACATGGCACGAGCCATCTCCATAAGTGTGCGGATGGCACGCTCTGCCACACCATTTTGTTGTGGAGTATAAGGGGCTGAGGTTTGGTGTTGAATGCCATGCTCTCTCATAAAAGCCTCAAAGGCCTTGGACATGTACTCCCCTCCATTATCCGATCTCAACACCTTCACCTTGTGCTCCGATTCGTTCACTACAAGTGCCTTCCATGCCTTGAACCACTCAAACACATCACTCTTGCATTTAAGCATGAACACCCATACCTTCCTTGAAAAATCATCAATGAAGGTTAAAAAATACCTTGCACCACCCATGGAAGTGGTCTTCATAGGGCCACACACATCCGAGTGCACAATCTCCAACACCTTGGTTGCTTCCATCCCTCCATCCGATGGAAATGATTGTCTCGCTTGCTTGCCTTGAATGCAAGCCTCGCACTTCAAATCACAAGAGCCTTTCATCACTTGCATGCCTCCCACCATGCTTTGAAGATTCTTCACACTCTTCTCATTGAGGTGGCCCAATCTCTTGTGCCAAAGCTCCAAAGATTGTTGATGAGATGCTCCTTGTGCCAAACACGCCATGCTTGTACCGTTCACCAATTTGAACCTCAACTGATACAAGTTGCCCTCTCTTGGTGCCGTCACGATCATCTCTCCATTGGGTGCACACAAAACACAACCTTGGTTGTTGAATTGCACCTTCAAATTTTGTGACACCAACTTGCTCACCGAGAGCAAATTTGCATACAACTTGGGCACATGTAAAGCACCTTGGATGCGAATTGTCCTCAATTTGCCCTTCACCTCTACCTCCACCACAATGCAACCCATGCCAATTGCATCCACCACGCCATGGTCACCCAAATACACCGTGCGGTTGCTAATAGGCTCATACGTGAGGAATGCTTGCCTGTGTGGAGTCATGTGTTGCGTTGCACCGGAGTCAATGATCCACTTGAACATGTCGGTGTTGTCATATCCATCATTGGTTGCAAACGCAAAGTCTTCCTCCACCTCCTTCACACTAGCCTTATTTGCACTCTCCTTCTTGGACAACCTGCAAAACTTTGCAAGGTGGCCGGGCTTACCACAGTTGAAGCAAGTGCGTGTCTCCTTCTGTAGTTGTGACCTCCCTCCTTGGCCATTACGTGAGTAAAGTGCTACACCTCCTTCATGAGGCTCATTTTCCTTCCTCTTGGATACCTCGTGCATCAATCGCGCCGTGATGAAGTCAATAGTGAGCTCCGCCATAGGTCTAGTCTCCAATGCCGTAATGAGATACTCATAAGAATGTGGCAAGCTCTCAAGCAAAGTCATGACCATGTCTCCATCTGTGACGGGCACCTCCAAACAAGCTAGCTGGTCCGCAAGTGCCTTCACCTTGTTGATGTGGTCAAGCATATCCTTGTCCTCTTGCATCTTGCATGTGAAGAACTTGCGTCGAATGAAGAGCATGTTGGACAAGCTCTTGGTCTCATGGATGTTGCAAAGCACCTTCCATGCCTCCATGGGTCCTTTGCATGCTCGAACATGTGCAAGTTGCCTATCCACAAGATTGCAAGCAATCATGGAAAAGGCCTTCTTCACCCTCCTCTCATAGGCCTTCTTAACTTTGGTGTCCGCATCGGTTGCGGGTGCTTCTTCGGTGCCCTCCACAATCTCCCACAAGTCTTTCTCGGCCAAAATCATCTCCATTTTGAACTTCTAAAGTCCAAAATTGTCACCATTGAACTTGTCAATGACCCTCGTGTTGTCTCCTTCACTAGTAGCCATGGTGAATGTCTCTGACTCCAATAGACTTCAACTTTGCCCAATTTGGTCTCTTCTTATTGTACAAAGTCCAATAGGATCCCCAATGACCCAAATCACTCCAATGAGCACTCCAACAAACTTTTCAAGGCTCCAAATCTCTCAAATGAAACCTTGATAGCTCTAAATCACTCCAACAAGCTTTTCAAGGCTCCAAATCTCTCAAATGAAACCCTAATAGCTCTAAATCATTCCAACAGGCTTTTCAAGGCTCCAAATCTCTCAAATGAAACCCTAATAGCTCTAAATCACTCCAACAAGCTTTTCAAGGCTTCAAATCTCTCAAATGAAACCCTAATAGCTCTAAATCACTCCAACAAGCTTTTCAAGGCTTCAAATCTCTCAAATGAAACCCTAATAGCTCTAAATCACTCCAACAAGCTTTTCAAGGCTCCAAATCTCTCAAATGAAACCCTAATAGCTCTAAATCACTCCAATGACCTCTCTCAAGCTCCAAGTCTCTCAAATCAGACCTCTAGGGTCACCTTAAACTCAAATCAACCTTCCAAGAGCAAGACTAAACTCCAGACAAGAAAATACCTCAAAAATAGTCCAAATCTAGACTCCAAATGCTCCAAATGACCCCAAACTCCAAGCTCCACGAATGCTCCTCCAACACACCTTGTCATGAAATCAAACCTCCAATAGCAACTCACATGAGTGGGCTCATAACCTATTGAGAATAGAACAACAAGGTAATATATTTCAATGAAGAGGATTACAAAAGCAAACATGAGAAAGGGGTATTAAACCCAAGCAAGGGGCTGCCCTCTTATACTATTCTATTGGCTTGGCTACAAACAACTTTTACTTTAGTCAACCTATATATAGAATTCCTACAAGTAATTATAGACTTAACAAGGAGTTCCTACAAGTAATCTTTTACTTAATCCAAGTCTTTCAACACAAACCTAACACATTAGTCAAGTCCTTCAACAATTCTCAGCTTATCTAATTGCCGATTATCTACCTGTTGTGTAAAGTTTGTGGACTATGAGTCTAGTCAATTGTGTGAGTTTGTATTTGCTAGTCAAGTGGACTGCAAGTATTTGTTGTGACATTGTGGAAGTGTTGGTCTAGTTGATTGTGATTCAACGTTGAGTAAAAATGATTGTCTAGTTGCCTTAACCCTTTAGTAACCGGTTGACCACTTTTTGGTCGAATTTTGGATTCTTTGTCTTCTATTGCCCTCAATATTGGGTATTTGAAAAAACTCAAAGGGTAACGCAAATAGAGCTTTAGCATGCGCTCCAAACAAATCCAGTTTCAAAGAATTCTGTGCAGTAACAAGGTAGCTATACTTGTTCAAAGATAAGAGGGTTGATTTGAATCATACCTTCTAAGTCACATATATATTCAACAACTCATGTGATTCTATTTGAAATTGACACTTAAAAATGATAGAAATGTTGCCCAGCAATTCCATAAATTGTGGAGGCATGTTTCAAAAGTTATGGGCAAAAATGTATTATATTGCTTTTGTTGAAGGCTACTTCATTGCATTGCACTTTGAAGATCACTTGCAACAAATTGCATTGTCAAATCATGTTCATTTTTTTTTTTTTTATAAATAAAGCCTACAACATCAATTCCTATGATTTGATCTGTGATTACTTCCTTGGAGAAGTGATGAAATTTCCTTTTTCCAAATTTATATTCAAAAACTTTGCTCGCCCTCCAAATCAACCGTAGTCACTAAAGGGTTGAGGTGCAGCTTGAGTATTGTGTGAACTTGTTGGTCAATTGACTATGCATTACAACTTGTATTTGAGCGCTGAATTATTGTCTAATGGATGGAGAAATTAAGTGTGTGACTTTGTTTGTTTGTGAATGAGAAATTGGTTTGCTTGACTAAACGGAGCAGTCTGTATGTGTGCAATACTAGTCAAGTTGTTGGCAAGTGTTTGAAATTGAATATAATAGTCAAGGCTGTCAAGCTGACTAGTTGTAATAAATGGAATTTGAATAGTTCATTATCTAAATTGTTTGTGTGAGCTCGGGGAGGTCACTCCTATTGAGATTTAAGGGTCCACGTGCGACCGGAGGGTATTTTAACTAGGGCTATTATGTGGATTATAGTTTTTTTTTGGATCCCTTCAAGTACCTAAATTTCTACGCGAAGGCATTTTATACATGGTTTGAGTACTTAGAATTACTATTCATTTACAAAATACCACACCGTATTTTATTTATACTTAGTATATTTTGTCCAAAAAAGTGTAGTCTTCATTTCTACTAACATAGAAATCAACAAGTTCACAACAAGAACACAAAAACCGGTGCTATTACAATATATGTGCAAAAGAAGGGTTCAGTTTGGCTTCCATAGCCAAACAGTCCATGTCCCTACAGTGACAGAGGTAAACACTGAAGCTAAACAGATGCCTAAACTCCTCGCAGCAGCATGAATTCGGAGGAGTTTCTGCATCCCCCATAATTCCTCGCAACAAGATCTGTGAGACGAGGAGCTCACGAGGGAGATCCAGTAATTGAAGCCATCACCTATCCCCCACAAATCACCCACCAAGGAGATGCATGTTCAATCCCCAGCAAATTCAGCAAGCAACAAAAACCAGCAAGCTTCACAAACCAGTACAAAACAGCCAACAAAACACAAGGAACTAGCAAGATAACGAATAGACGGTCAATGAACAAAGTAAATGCAAATTAGCGTAGATAAACTCACCTCGGTCTCAAAATGTGCTGGACGATATGAGTCGAGGAAGATGCTGGAAGTGAGCGCCGACAGATCTCCTTGCCTGCGCGACCGCCTAAACCCTGCCACAAGTTCAAACAGAACAAGTGCTTTCAGTCTCAGCATCAAAGGAGCGGTTTTTGATCGACCAACAATCATCAATGCAAATCAGTCAAAGGAATATGCGAATGTGATTAACCCCGCAAAGGAAAGCACAAGGCGAGGAGTGAATACAAACCGGAAAAACCTGGGCAGCACGAATACACAGCGCGCAAACATGATGACGACCTGCTCCAGAGGAATGACCAGCTGTCGTAGCTTAGAATTTTGATTTTCTTAGTATACACCCAAATAGGAACGGAAACTAGTCATTAACTAACCGGATCCGATTAAGTGGGGAAGGAAAACTCAGAATTAGCACGGAACGTGAAGTAGTGGGCTTCTTGGATCTAATCCGGTCAGGAGTAACTAACGACGGAAACGGAATGTAACACGGATTAGGTCTAGGACCGGATGATGATGATGAACCGGATTATGATGGTAAACCGGATTCATGATGACAAACCGGAAAGGGTCCAGGGACTATATAAGGAGGAGCTTTCACTGTTGCACCCCCTTTTAGAAACTCGACCTTGAGCGCACGATTGAGTTTTTGTCGTTTGTGCGTCTGTGCATTTATGTTCTGTTCGTTTTAATTCCGGTTGAGATCGGAGAGAGGAAGTGAGGAACGGGACGTGCGGCTAGGAGAGAGTGAGGTAGATGTGAGTGGGAATGCCTCAGCTACGTAGGTCGAGACAAGCGAGTCCCTCTGGAGGCGAGGTGAAGCTCCGGAAAGTCATTCCGGTTATTCCCTCCACAGAGCCGGAAAAGGCTGAACTCATGGATGATCTCAGATCCATGGGTTGCGTAGGGTTTGCTGAGAAACCTTGGGGTTTTAGGGAGGAGAGAATGGTCAAGGAGCTCCTCGGAAAGTTGTCCAACCAGTTTGACAACACCGTGAGGGGAGCTCCCGTCAGCTGGAACGAGGGGATGTGGAGAGCGGTTTACGGTTTCCGGGCAGAGGTTTGGGAATGGCAAGCCGGAAGGATGAGTTTGTCCGAGGAAAGTTCAAGGGAGCCGTCAACCCGAAGGACGGATACGCGGTCGAGGATTGCTTGGATGACCGACACCGTCGGCTCCTGCAATTCCTGGTTCCGGTTCTTCACCCGGAAAAGCCGACCAGGGTGACGATCACCCTCGGCAACACCATTTTCGGTGCCCTCAGTGGTACCCGGAAAGTGGACTGGGCACGGATCATTTCCGATCTCGTGGCCCAGCTTGTTAGTAGGGTTGGGAAGAAAAGGGCCACTCCAGTGTGCCCTTATCTCTTCCACCTCTATCGGGAGAACCAAGTCCTCACCGACATAGAGGAGAGGGCGTGGAAGACGCAGGAAGTGCTCCTGAAGTATGGGGAGTCGGAGACGGATGACGAGGCGGAATCCGATTCCGGGTCAGACTGGGAGTCCAGCGAGGAAGAGGAGGAGCCGATGCCGCCGATCAAGCGACAGAAGCTGACGCCTCCCGGTGAAGACAAACCGGCCCCGGAGGAGAAACCGGAAGCCGAGAAGACCAATTCCGGGGGAGATCCGGATATGCAAGATCCGTTCAACGGTCTGATCAACGTCCTCTGCAACATCAGGGCGGATTGGGAGGTCAAGCACAGGACGCTTGCGGCAATCGGCAAGTTGGTGGGTGCTGCACCGGACAGCAACTTGGCGGAACAAGTGGCGCAATGCATCACGAATCCGGAAGAGACCCGGAAGCAGGAAGCCGAGATCCGCCGGTTGCAGGAGGAGGTAGATAAACTGAAGGCAACACTTTTTGCCTATCAGGAAGACGTGACGGCCGCTCGGGAGATGGCGGAGGAGACTCGGAAGGTGGCCGAGCAGATCAAGGCGGTCCTGGGAGAGACCGGAACGGCAGCGGCCAAGGCGAAGCTCTTCGACGAGAAGATCCACGAAGAGAAGAAACTATCCGGTTCCCGGATGGTCCGGATTCTCGCGGACTTCGCCGAGCAGGTGGAGACGGCAATGGTGGAGGGGCGGAAGGCTGCGGACCGGATCGAGGAAAGCAGCCGGAAGCTGACGGGAGCGACGTGCGACAAAGGTATTCACCTTTCGGACATCTCACTACCGGACCTCTTTCCGGATGCAACTATGGCGAAGGACAGGAAGGATTGGACTCCTGAGTCCAAGAAGTCTGCACGGACTGGGACTCCGGGCACGAGACCGGATATCACCATCGACCTGGAGTCTCCACCCGGACCGAATCCTGCGGAGGGGGAACGGGTCCGGAATTTGAGTGAAGTTTTCGAGGAGCTAGTCCCGGAGACCGGAAGCCCGACGATAGGATCTAGAGTTGTAGGGTAGATAGGATTTTAATTTCAGTTAGGAGTAGGAGCGGATCCGGATCCGGATCCGGCTCAATAGTATTAGGTTAGACCGGAAGTTAGATTAAGGTGGCGGCGGACCCCCACGGGTTTTCCGCTCCTTTTTGTGCTTTTAGGGTTTTTACCCTTTGTATATAAATCGGTTCCTGCGATGGGAATTGGGAGTTTTTTCATTTTGCAAACTTCTTGTACCTTTCTATTCTCTTCGTTGTGTATCTCTCTCCAGCGCGACAGGATTGTATGATGTGGAGTTAGGATAGTACGAGTTGGTTGGCAAGTGATTTCTCCCCTTGGTGTTTATTTTCCGATCCTAGGTGCATGTGAGTAGGTACCGAAGAGTTGGGAGTGAACTTAGTTCCTCAGCACGTCTAGAGTTTGAGATTCCGGGTGAGAAAGCCGTTGTTAGGCTAGGCGGGTAGGGAGGGATTCCTTAGCTGCGCTAGAACTCCCGGGTGGGAAATCCGGTTGAGTGTCCGATCTCCTGTGAGGTCTCACCACCCGTATGGGTAACGGAAGAACTTTAGTTGATGTTGGAACGGACGGGTGCACTTGTAACCACCTGTCTTCGCACGGATCGGAAGTAGCATCAAGGTCGTTGTAGTACGAGAGGGTCGAGTGTGGGGTCTTTGTGTGACCTACGACCCGGATTGCTATCTGGGTTGTTGTGAAGGACCAAACCGGATCCGGATTAGCTTAGGAGTCTAGAAGGTAGGACAGTGGGTCTTCAGCCACTATAAGTCACGGAAGGAGTGGTGGGCCTACCACTCTCAAAATTAAGCGGCGACCCCTCTGATGGTGAAACAGAGGCAAAACCAAACCGGATAGGATTACGGGTACAGGATGACCATTCCGACCGGATTGGTCAGGACGGATTTCCAGGATCGGAAGTTGTGAGATCCTGGGATTTGGGTATTTGTACGGACCGGATAGTTAGTAGGACCGGAAGAAGGAGTAATCCGGTCTGTAGTTATCCGGTGTGGTAGTATTTCTGGTTCTAGATCTAGGACCGGAAAGTAAGATTGGCATATTGACTGAGCTTAACTGCTTAATAGAGCTAGATACTTCACAGGATCTCGTGGGTTCGATCTTTAGAGTCACTTAGTTATACTCTAGAGCGATTTTTGTGAGTGTAATGGGGAATTGACCTGCCCTGTGCTGCGACACCAGCTTCCAAGCACACTGTACCTGCAAGGTGAACCAGCAGCCTTAGCTTGTTGCAACATTCCTAAACGACCCAGTTCTATGTTATGTGTGTTTGGATGCAAATTCGGTAAAAGACCTTGCGTCCTCAATGTCAAGGCTATACAAGTTTGTACTAGCTGAATAATTTAAATTCACAGTAGAAATGATACAATCAGCATCTATCCAAATGGCATTAGCAGCATCATACTTGAATTTTAGACTAGAGTTGGTTGTTTTAGAGTACCAATTTAACAAAACCTGACAAGAGGGGGTAGTGTTGGCTTTGTTAGAAGATCTAATTGTCCTGTTCTGCAAATCAATCGGTTGCCTAGAATTTCCCCACTTGTTGCCATATTTTCATTTGATTTTTTGGACGCGGCCAAGCCACCATGTTCCTTCATCCCCACCAGTTAGAACTTTACATGGGTTTTTACCTTTGGATAGTCTAGTTTTGTACCTCTTGGTTGCTGCGGCTTTCACTGTAGAAGATATCCTAGTCGTGGAGCGTTGAACAAAATAAACCCCACAATCTGAACCTACACCAAGCAGACAAGTACTACTACATTGTGCGGCTGAAAAATAGTCCTCACTGTTATTGAAATAGATGGAGTTTCTCACACGGGTTAGGCGGTCCTTTGACAAAAAAGGATTTCCATTGAGCTGTGAAACCAAGGTGGATTTATAAATATTACAACCCCCAAATGTAACCACAGGCACTACTTTCTGAAGAGGTGGAACAATGTTTACCTCACCCCCTCCAGAATTCAACATGTCGGCTAGGCAGTGTCTTGCCTTAGACTCAGCAACGGTCAATGGGTCGAGGCCGTCATCGAATTCTCCCTCCTCAAGGACAGTGCCATCATCAACTTGGCACTCACCGCTTTCTTGATCTGCTGAGTGCTCATCCGCTTCGTGGGCAAGCACCTCGGCGTCACCATCTTTATGGGCTACAGGATTACGTGCAGGTACATGGGCGAAGCTCTTGAAATCTGCCTTCTCAACAACCCACGGTGTTAGAAACCAATCTTTTTTTTTTGCTACATTAGATGGGGCCATGTTCAAGATGCGGATGACTGTTTGTGCTTCCTTCAAGCCCTCTTTCAACGCTGAAATCACATCAGCATCTGTGGAGACTTCGGAGTAATCAGCCAAATCACAACTTGACTCCCCTTCCTGCAAAGGGTGCAGACTCTCCCACACGTTCTTCATCTTGTTGTGCACTCGCCCAAATGCTAGTCCATTCTGCCCATACTCAAGACCCGACAAATGATTCAATGTATTAGCAGTGTTGACAAGCTCATTGAAGTCATACGCACGTTCAAGACCAACCATCCCTCCTATCTTTGAGAAGAAAATCTCACAGCTATCACTGCCTATCAAATGCAATGGAACAGCAAGACCAGGATATTTTGTTCTAAAGTGCACAATCAACAAGACAACGAAGTGGCAGCTCATCTGAATATCAAGGAAACATTGCTGACTAACAAAACAATCAGCTACTGTGATATTCCGAGTGTTTCCAAAGATAGAGTGATCGCCATGAGTTAGCCAGAGCTTCCAAATTCTGAAAAAAAATGAAACCTTTGCCACCAACACGATCCAGTCCCGCAAGCCAAGCCTGGGACTACAAAAGATATCAATATAACTAGCACACATTTGCAAGTACATCTCGGTGCCCAAAGTGCGTTCTTGATGCACATCCTTCGCCTCTCGTAACATCTTCAAGCAATTTCGAGTCTTGGCTGCACATAACCTCTGTGCAGATGCCTAGTTTTGTCGGTCAATCCGCTTCACATCTTCTAATTTCAAGCCATGGTCATCAGCAGTGAACTTCTGGTATACAAGCCCTATGTGTTCCAAAATACAAAGATCACCACCCAATTGCATGACACGAACAGGAGAGTCTAGGGGGTTGATTAATTTCTTCCTGTTGTGTATGTAGTCCTGGTCGTGAAGCCCTCTTGCATTACCGTTGTCATCGAGTGATGCAGAAAACAACCAGCCCTCCCACTGTACCTGTAAACGACTTCCCTCATCTGATTTGTAGTCTTTCAGCATGAGTTGACGCCGTCTACTATCTCCATCACTAGCATGACCAATAATCGGCCCAATGATGTCCTTGCACTCAACAGACTCCCACACAACATCAATTGAATTCCACTGAGCCCAGATCCACTCTGCGTTGAATTTGCCACAAGTGTAGGAAACCACCAAAACTAGGCGAGGTAACTTCTCATGCATCGTGTTGACTACCACAATCCTGGCAAAGCCCCGCATCTGGTTAGATCGAAATGCATCAACAACAGCATTGTATCCTTCCTCACCAGAGCCAACAACTGGTTTGAAGTTCGACTTGCAAACATGATCTTCTTTTGTCCCACAAAAGCCCAGCAGTACATCAAACCGTGAGTCCCACATCACTCTAGCTTTCACCTTAGTTTCGTCCTCAGCAAGGATGACTGGAACAGGACCCAAAATTCCATGAGCCTCCTTGGCAGACCTATAGATTTTCGCAACCTCCACAAAAATCTGATGTTGAACACCAGGAACAAACTGGACACCCTTCTTATTCTCAAGTTTAGTTGTGCAAAACGAAGGACCAGCATAGTTAAGGCTGAACAAGTCACACATTCAGCGCCCACCATAGATTTTCATGGCCTGACAGAACGACTTAGAATTGGCAGAAAATCTGAATCCCTTTTTGTTAAGATTAAAATTACTTACAACATCTTTCATGAAGTCCCACAAGGCCGGTTTTCCTCCAAACGACCTTGTTCGATGAGCAGCAATTATATTATTACAGAATTTTAGCAAATCACCGCCAATGCAAGCTAACTTTGCACTTTCCTTCAAGGTCAGCCTTTTCACTTTCAGTTGCACCATTTTAGCCTTGACAGCAACCAAATGCAACCTCTAAAGCTTTAATTCCTTTCTGATGACCCCACTATGAGAAACAAGCTCAGCAGTACCAAGATACGACAACCTCCTACGATCACTTGTCCCCCACAATCCCCTCTTCTCTATACTCTTCTCTTCCCTGACAACTCGTTTTCTAAAATCATCTTGAACAGTTATGGAAGCACACAGGGAACAAGTAAAATTCTCAAAGGGTTCCTCCGTCACACTGAACCTCCTACAATCAGCATGTCTGAACGTCCCTGAGATTATGGAAACTGACCCGTATGCAAACACAACAGCATGAACATGAGGTTCTAGATACTAGCAACCGCCTGGATGCGGGTCATTAAGCAAAGATTTAATGGGATAAACATTCTGCCCATACGTACAATTTTCTCTCCAATAACCCCAACACATAAGAGCCTTAAAAAATGACTCATCAAGGTTTGGAGATTCACTTACATGCCCCTCAGAGTCAGAATGTCTGAACCAAGAGTGTAGTGAGGGTTGGCTAACGCCACTTGAAACTGACCGAGTTGGTCTACCTCTCTTTCCAGAAATGAGGGCCGATTTGGCCGATGCTGTAGAGTCCATCTTCTCCACAGCAAGGGCATGTTTGGTCCCTCCCAAATGGTTCAGTAGATTGGCCTCCAAGTTCTTCTTGGAAGGGCACAATGCCAAGAAATCGCTGCAATAAGAACACTTAGCCTTATACCAGTAGCTCTTCACAACATCAGATTGATCAGGGTCTCCGACAACAATGAATGGTTTATTCTTCGACTTCGCAGCTGTGTTGACACCCTTGAGAATAAAGACGCCCTCCTGTACTAAGCGTCTGTGATCCTCTGGCGTAAGTATGACAGTCTTACCCTTTGTCGCTGTCGACTGCGGGTGAGAATCCCAAGCAACACCCTTATTGCGACAGTAATGCTTAATGTGATTTTCGCTCTTCATGTGGCTTTTCTTAAAATTGCTGAACAAGTTATTAACCATTACATTACTGTGGTTTCCTTGACTACCACCAAATTCCTTACGGCATTCAGAATAGTAAACCTTTACAACACCGACATTGCCAACATCGTAAGATTTCAAGTGCCAATCATGATCCTCAAGAGAAATGGCTTTCAGCTCTCTCTTTAGTTTTGCTTCAGCTTTGGCATACAATTCCAGCACTTCCTTACTAATTAGAGAGGAAGCCAGTTTCGGCTCACCTCCAGATGATGCGTTACTGACCCTAGAAGAAGCTGTCGGATCTATCGAATCACATGCAGGGTCCAATGGCTCAACATCGACTTCATTAGAATCAAGACACACTGTAGGCGAGGGAATTGAATCAGAAACGATGGAGGAATCACCCACACGACGACACTTGTTTGCGGGCTCCTCAACCTTGCATTGAGAAATTACATGCACATCAGGTCGAATCGGGTTGAGGCGCTCCAACTTTGACCTAATCCTGCAATTCGAATCGGGATCCTAGAAATCAAAAGCGCCATCCACGACGCCCACGTCTTCAAGCATCACGCGCAGAGATTGATAGTTCCGCACAGCCGACTCACAGAAAAGAGGCCCGATGAGCTCCGGAGTGGAAGTCTCATCCTCAAGTAAGTACAAGTTAATCTTGAATGCCATCCTGCAAGCGGAAATCAATGAACAACATCAACGACGCACTCATTTCAAGCAGAACAGGGTTGTCAAGAAACCGTATGAAAGCTGAAGAGGTTAAGTGCATTCACCTGGGGTTTGAGCTTTGAAGTTTGAGAAATCGAAAGCGCCAGAACAAATCGAAATCGCCAGTACTCACGCAACACAGCGCTCAATCGCAACACACAAAATCACTAAACACAGACACGCGCAAGCACAACAACAACCACCAACAAACGACCAAAGCACCAACAAAGCACGAGCTCCAAAATTTCCGTTGAAACCCCACTCACAGCCAAACACAGAACGATGATCCTTAAACCCTAGCGCTATCAGCTCGGATGACTTCATCCAGGTTGCACTTTAGTTGCCTGTTTTCATCCTTTTTCTTACAGCCTGTACGGCGGGAATGGACTCTTCTTTAAAAAATTTCCCACCCAAATTAAAATTATGCTATGGTACTTCTAATAATGACCTACTGCCAACCATTAAAGTAAACCCAATATTATTTATACTACTTTTTCTACAAAATCCTACACCCTTGAATACATCTACAAAGCGTATAAATTTTATGTCCTATGAATAAACTGCACCCTACCATAGGTCTCACGCAGTTTGCTACGCACAAGGTAGTGAACTCCTTGAGTGTGTGAGTGAGTTTCTGGGAGTAGAACTGTAGTATGTCTAATTGATGGTATAGAAACTTATAAGTTGCACAATTGTATGAATAATTTGTTCAGTTGATGAACTTTGAATTTAGTTGACTTGTTTGTGAGGAAAATATCATGTGAGTTAAATTTCCAAAGTCTAAATGTTTGAATGTATAATTCAATTGTTGTGGAGTCGCTCGAGGTTGATTTGACAAGGCTATGTAGCAAATAAGAAAGTTAAGTGGATCAATCGACTTATTTGATTATGTTGTAAATTTATATTAATGCTCAATTTGTGATACTATATGGAAATTGTTTATTAGCATCTTGAAGCCTAAACATGTTTAATTGACCACAATTGTGTGAGTTTTGTGGTAGTTTGAGTAATGGATAAAGTCTAGTTGATGGAGAGAATTTCATTTAAATTCATATGATGAGAATTAATCACAATTATTTGTGAAGTCTAGTTGACTGCTAGATTGAGTATATAATTCAATATTGAATTATTGTCTAGTTGATTGTGCCAACAATGTGAGATATAACTTATATGTTGAAGTACTATTAAATTGAGAGTACAAATTAGCTAGGTTGATTACAAGGTCTTGTATCTGTAAGTTGTGATCAAATTGACTGTAAAATACTTCATGCATGAGAATTGGCTATTTGATCAGGGTTGACGAATCTCTACATCTGCCCCAAAATAGCGTCCGTTTTCCGGACGTCCGGACACACGGACGCTAGCAGACGCAGCATCCCTCCCGCCGTCGGAAGGTGGACGCGCAAGGCCGGGCGGCTTAGAAAACCCGTGATTTTGGGTTTTTTGTTTTGATTGTTTTCACGAATGAGAGATTGAGAATGAAGTCATTTTGATTTTGATTTTTCTTATATTGCAATTGCGATTCAATAGAGTTGTATATCACTATTTATGTAAAAGCTAAAATATGAAATGTATTTTTAATTTTTTTGTTGAATTTCATTTTGATTTAGAAACAAAATCACTTTAAAATCCAGCGAGATGTATATCATCAATAAACAAACAATTTTATAATAAAATGATTGAAGAAACCATTGTCATTTGTCAACATGAGCTCCATATATCATGAGCAACTAAACAATCAAACATCTAAATTCACATCTCCACAATTCCTATGGACGCCAATCCACATCTCCTCTAACCTCAGCCCCACTATTCTCTCCTGCAGCTCTTCGTTCAAAATCTTCATTATCGGAGTCATCTTCATTGTTGGAATCAAGTATCGTTGTCTCTTTCAAGTCTTCTCTCGAAGTAGGTTTACTCCCTTCTTTCGCATTTAATTTTTTTTTTTTTACTTTGAGAGAACGATTAAAGGTTTTTTGAATAGGAACCTTTTTTTTCTTTCTATTTGATAAAGTAGCAACATTTTCATTAAGAGGGGTCCTATTCTTCACTAGAGAGATAGCAAAAGGTTGCATTTCTCTTTTCGCTTTCACGTTACTCAATTCTTGAACCATCAATCTCGATGTAGGGTCGACATGTCCATGAACGGTTATCTCCACTTTGGCTTTTTTTTGAAATAATAGAGTGCCGTTTGTTGATTTGATGGGTTCTTGCACCATTCCTTTTCCTAAAATGCAAACACGCAAAGATGCCAATGGCATCCGATCACTATCCGTATCACTTAGGCTTGTAGGTGATGACGCTACTTTCCGTAGATTACCGCCTGTAGAAATTTCTTTGGAAATGTTCATTAGGCATTTTCCATATCCAAAGCTCTGAGAATCATTCAATCGTGTGCTAACAGACTTCAACGGTATTGGTGGAAGAGCACTAGATCTCGATACTTCAAAAATTGACTTCATTGGCTCTTTTCCTTTATCACTCTTCACAATTGCCGAATTTGTGACTGCCATCCCAAGTGAATTATTATTTTTTTGTACCGCAATATTTGGTTCCCCCTCATCACCACTATTGTTGCCCACATCTTTTGGAACGTCCACCTCCATGACCGCATCTTCTCTTTTGTCGTTTCCTTGCACTACATTTAATGCCATAGATGGAGATTGAGAAATTAAAACTTCTTCATTTCTCCCATCATCACCAATAGCATTCTCATTGATTTTCACCTTTTTGGCAATAGCGTTTGCCTTTTCCGATAGAATGTTTTCGCTATTCAAGAATCCCATTCCATTGCAATATGCAGTTAAAGAAGGTAGATTCGCCTGTACCCCTACATTGTCCTCGTCTTCACAAAAGGTATATGCATCGTTTGCATTGTCGGGAACGACATCCTTGCGGTTAAGATGATAATCATGTGTATCATTCACCAAATCGGGAAAGTCTTGCATAACGTCTTCATCTCCTTACGCTGTCGCACAATTGAAGTCATTCCCGCCATCCACAGTTGAAAAGGCCCTTTTCAAAATCCTCGTCATCATCGTCTTCTAACGTCGGCCTATCTGAATCCTCTGATTCCATCGGATCCACATTATCATTATACCATTTTTTTTCATCTTTTTCCTTCGATGCGTTTAATACTTTGGAATTGGTATACACGTACATCAAATCTGCTACTCCCTCCGACTTCAATTTATTTCGAGATTTATTGTGAACAAAAGAATAGTTGCTCCAATTCCGTTCACATGAAGATGATGACACCGGTTGAGCCAATATCCTCTTCGCTAATGGAGCTATAAACTTGCCACATGCACCTTCAAAATCCCACCAAGCATGTGCGGACAACATTTGATCTCCCGGATTCAACATACTGTGGAATGGAGGTTTCTTGTGTCGAAAAGCCATAAATTCCTTCACCACTGCTACATATTCATCCGGTTTACATATTCTCTCCAAAACTTTCTTACATCTTGACATTGCATCTGCGTCATCCGCTAGCTCTTTGTCATGAAAAAGGTATGGATTCAAAAGAGCTGCGGCTGATTGGAGATCGTTGTCCACCATTCTTCTTCGGGCATAAAAAGATTGTACCAATGGAATTGCAAATTCTTCTAGCAAACAAAATGGTGGACTTTGTAATCCGTTCACGTGCTTCTCTAACTTCCTCATGATATGCAACACCTTCCCCATGCATGGTGATTTTGAATCCAAATCGCGGAGTGCACATAAGATTGGTTCAACCATCTCCACATAATTAATGGACCGATTCCAAAAATGGTCATCAAGAACAAATTTCTTCACCACTAAGGCCAAGTCTTTTGGTTGGACTTTGGCTCCACGTTTCTTCTTGAGAGTATGTACATACTCAACCCATTGCGGATCTACCACCGTTTGTTCCAATGCTCCTCTCAATTTTGTCAAACGCTCCATCATGATAAATTTAGAGGCGAACCTTGTATCTCCAGGCATCAAGAGACCAAGATTTGGCGAATACTTTCGCAATAGAGCTAGCGGCATATGTTTCTTCCTGATAAATTTAGCTACAAGAACTCCTTTATCCAATTTGGAAGCAATCCATTTCTGTGCAGCCCAATCCTTTAACAACAAATTCAATGCATGTACCACGCACCCTTGGTAAAAAATGTGAGGATATTTTGCAGATATTACATTCCATGCGGACGCATTCACGGGAGTATTATCCGTAGTTATTAACACGACGTTCTTGGACCCCACTTGTTCAATGAACTTTTCCAACACAGTTGCCAAGTACTCCGCATTTTTTTCACAACCACTTGTATCCACAGATCCAAGAAATTCTTCACCTACGGATGATACAAGCATAGCATTGATGAGAGTTCGATTAGTCACTGAGCTCCATCCATCAATGGACAATGTTGTTCCAAATTTTCGAATGTTATCTTCAGTCCGTGCATTCAATTGTGTCTGAATGTTGGTCTTCGCCTCATTCAACAATTTGTACCGAAGGTCATGGTATGAGGAAGAAATGTATGGCCTACCAAACGCAGCCGTTTTCTTCACTACTTCTTTAAAAGCTGGATTTCGAGCCACGGAAAATGGTATGTTCGTCGAATAAAAAAAATTTGCCCACACTGAATGTAATTTGCGTCTATGACCTTCTTCAAACCCATTCACTAAGCTGCCTTGCCTTTGAGGCCTAGAACTTGATGCCCTCGGGGTTTCACGTTCACTAGAAGCTTCCGTACTCAAAGTCATTTCAGTTGTGGCACATACCATTGATACCAATTCTTTGGACGCTGAACAAGAGTCTTCGTGGTCAGAATGCGACACAGCCTTTCTGGCCGAAAACTCTTGGACATCTGAAGGGCCAAGGTTGCCATCCACATTGTCCATTACAACGCATTTTGGAAAAACTCCTTCGCAATGCCGAAATAAATCTCGAACTGCCATTGATAATCGTGGACAAAGGCTCACCCCTTTATCACGTACACCTCCAGGCCCAGAATAGCCTAAGTGGCTGAACATACGGTTGAGCTTCCTTGACATGATCGCTTTGCAAAGCCTACATTTTACTTTACCACCCTCTTGCACACTAAACCAAGGAGAAAAATCCCCCGTCGGTTTGGCCTCCATACTGAAAAGTGTATGTTTTACCTCAATTTCAAAAGAAACCAATAAAATGTTTTAAATTTGAAACCCACAACGTGACAATGTATACAATATCAATGAAATTAGTCACACAAAGCTTTGAAAATCAAAGCCCCCCCGTCCACCGAACTATGCATTACCAAGCAAGAGACACAATGAATTGAAGCTCATAGCCCTTGGAAATCTTAGCGTTTGGTTTTTCGAGAGTGAATACAAAAGCTTCTTTTTTAACATTTATAGTCCCCTCCAGAAAATTAAAGGTTCATTTTTAGGGTTTACATTCAAAAACAAGCAACGGCCCGGATGGGGCTAAAGCGGCCGGGCGGACGGACCGGTCGGACGGGTCGGACAGGGCGGTCGGGTAGACAGGCCAGACGGGTCGGACGGACAAGTCGGACGGGCGGTCAGACATGGCGGACGGGGCGGGCGGACGAGACTGTCCGCACTGTCCACCTTCCGACGCCGTCCGCACTTTGGACACACCGACCGCCCCACTTAAACACTGACCGCCGACGGCGTCCGCCCAACTATCCATTGGAGCATCCTATGAAGCCATTATTACTCAAAAAGAGCGGTAACATTTCAAAAAAAACCAACCTAATAATCACTACTAAATGAGGATCAATGTAATTGATTTATCATTTTTTTTATTTTTAAATGTAAACCCTAAATCCTATACCCTAATTACCCTAAACCTTTTCTTTTCTCCTCTAAATTGTTTTTCGAATGAGGGGAATGTGGTTAAGTTGAATATGTTTGGATTATTTACTGATATTATCCCTCTAAATAGGTTTTAAGAAGATCTAAAGATGGTGGGGATTTTTTTAAAGTTCATTAGGAAATCAAATGCTTTGCAGAAATAATCAATTCCTTTTTCATCGTAAGCAAATGAAATTTTTTAAAAAGGCCCCAATACATAATTAGAATAACAGTTTAATGGATTTCAACCTCATGATATTTAATGAAAGGTTGTGATTTCTAATTAGAAGTGCATCACGATCTTCAAATCAACATCGAGTCTTTCATATTTTTTAATGAAATTTTGATTAGATTTGAAAACAAAGAAATAGAATCAATGTTTTAACTTTCAAATCATATATGGCTATATTTTTCCTTAAAAACATAGAAAAATTCGTTATTTGAGTTGGTTGAGTAGAATACATTATACACTTATACATGTGCTATATTTATTTTGAAGGGTAATTCCAATATTCTTATTTAAGATGTTTTTAAATATTAATTTTAAAAAAGAGGATTCATTGTTTAAAGATCTAAAAAATTGACAAACATAATTTCTATTATAAATAGGAATTGAATTCGGAATTCGAATTTTGAAATGATTCAAATGAACAAGATATTGATTATAAAATATTTCTTCGTTTGAGTTTTCAAAATGAATTCACGAAACAATTGCAAACTTTTGAACTTAGGTATATGATATTGTTTTTGGTTTGTACTTTGTAGAGTATAATACTTCAATTTTAATCCTCAATAAATGAAAAAACTCCACATGAATGAAATGTTTCTATGTATTGCACAAAGATTTCTACCAATTACTATGATAATTAAATACATTGTTACATTTCATAAAATATTCTACATAGAAAGAAAAAAAATCATTTCAGTTTTCAATCATGATAAACGATGTCTTCTGCTCTTTCTGTTATATGTTCGTTTTGTATAACGTGTACATTGTACAATCTTTGAGAGCAGGGGAGTTCATTTTTGACTCTCATTGAAATAGAAAATATATTTGTGTTTGGATTTTGAAATCATTATCACATTATGTATTCTACGGTCTTGCAAGAATGCATCTTGCTCCTTCTTTTGAATCCTTTTGATATATATTTTTTTTTCCTTTGTTTTCTCGTAGGGCTCTTGTTCTCTTGTTCTCTTCATTTGACCAACCTATTTGGCTTGGCTCTTAGTTGGGTTTTTTTTTAATGCAATGGTTTATGCATATGTTATAAAAAATATATATTATTTATTTAAAATTAATATATTGATGAACAAACACATAAAGGCATTCAATGCTTCCACATTTAAAGTTATAAATCTATCATAAATCACTCTTGCAAATTTGAATGATTGAATCGAAAATTTAAAAATGTAATTACAAGAGCTTTCAATTCAATCAATTGCATAAATCATAAATGTTGAAATGCAACTCGTATGAGTTTAGCATCTATGAAGATTAATTCATGCCATCCACATGCAATTTTCCAATTTAATAAAATGCAATTGAGTACTTCAATTTCTTTCCCTTCAATTCTCCAAGTAACATTCACTTCATATCTTTCTCTATTTGTTTATTTAATTTTTAGGAACAAATGGAGAAACCATCTTTGTCTATATTTGAACATGCACTCTTATTTGATTGATGAAGAATAGATCTATGAAATATATAATCATTGATTTGTTCATGTTGATTTATCTAATATATTTTATATATGTATATATATTTATATATATATATCATTAAAGGAGTATGGAAGACAAGATTGACAGATTGTGTTCAAATGTTGTTGATTTTGAAATGATTTAGTACTATATCATTTATAAGAATATTATAATAGTATTATGTTATAATATTCTTAAAACAATTGCAACAAATATTAAAATACATGCTAAGTTAGGTTTGTTAGCCTACCAATTGTTCATTAATAGACATAATTGAGTAGCCCCTTTAAATGAAACACTCAATATCTAATATCTTACAATCCAAATGGTGGATTTGTCTAAAATTTTTTTCACATTTTTTCCAACTAATTTAGTACAAGATCCTACGGTTACATATGCCCAAAAGTATTTTTCTTCCAAGACTTGGTATTTGCACTACTAATCGCAATTTTGAAGTGTTTTTAGTAAAAAGAACTTTAGAGGTTAAACATCTATACCATTAGATTTTGAAAAAAGAACAATTTGCTTCATTGGGGATAACTATAAATCCATGCTCTTTTTCGATAGCCAAAACACACTTGCAAAGACTTGGACTTTTAGTAGTTTACTAAGTGATTAGACGTCAACTAATTCAATTTAATAGTAGAATTTTTATTCAACTACCTTCTTACAATTGCTTTATACACAATGCAATGTGAATATTTGGACACATATATTAAACGTTACAATCCTTTTGTGAATTTTGCACATTTTAGCTCATATTTTTGTACAAAAATATCATTTACCAAGAATTCATAAATTTGGTCATAAAGGAAGGCTACTTTTTTTAATTTCAAATTTCACATTGGACGAATGAAAATTTGTTAGACTATACAGTGCGATGAAGACCTCTGTTATTGTGCAAAATATAGGTTTAGGGTTGCTTTAGGGTCAAACCACTCCGTCCGCCCTCGTAGCTGTTCGCCCCATCCGCCCAGATCCCCGTCCGCCCAGACCCCGTCTGCCCTCATACCTGTCCGCCCCATCCGCCCAGATACCCGTCCGCCTCGATTGCTGTCCGACGGCCGCCCTGTCCGCCCCGTCCGCCCAGACCCCCGTCCGTCCAGACCCCATCCGCCCCGATACCTGTCCGACGGACGCCCTATCCGCCCCGTCCGTCCCGATACCCGTCCGCCCTGTCCGTCGAATTCGGCGTCCGCCCTGACCGCCCCGTCCGCCTCGATACCCGTCCGCCCCGCCGAACCGTCCGATCGGGCGGATGGGGCTCTAGGGTTTCGGGGAGGTGGACGGCCGATCCGTCCACCACCACCGGCCTGTCTGATCGGGCAGACGGGCCGTCCGCATTGTCACTTTTGCTTTGCCCCTTGTAAATGCAAGGTGGAGCGGAAAGCTTGGTGGTTCATCCTCCATTGGCTCCTTTCCGAGGCAAGGCAAAAGTGGTTTATTGGGGCCTCCTTGTTGCCAATTTTTTGGACACTTGCGCGTGAATTCAATTTTAAATTAGAAAATATCATCTATATCAGTTTCATTTGTCACGATGATGAAATTGAAGAAGAAGGTTGCGAAGCTTAAACATGGAGAGGGACCATCAAACTTGGAGGTAGCTCGCCAAAGTCCTTCGGAGGAATGCAAAAAATTCATGATTGAGTGCATCGTTCGATTTTATGAATCGGAAACAACATTGTCTTTAGACAATAAGTACATCATATATCAAGAGGAGTGCGTGTCTAAATTCAAGGTAGACATGACACAAATGTTGTTGGATGCATTGAATGTTCCGAAGTGGCATGACGAAATGCATAAAACGCACTTCACCAAATATTTGGAGAACAAGGTTCATGACGTTTTGTGGAATTCCAAAGTCATTTTGGTTAAATATGGCAAGGAATATCGACCCAATGACGCCCAATTTGAAAAAGTGATTCTGAAAGCGGACTTATTTAGAGGGCAATGTACTCCATTCGCCAAAACGCACAATCGCGTTGGTTCAATTGCTTGGTGGAAAAGCAATGATGGAGTTGCTGAAGCAGAAAGGACCAAACGGCACCTCATAGCACTTCCAGATACAACACGCGTGATTCCTGTTGATAATAGAACGATGAGAGGTAGATATGCAACGATTCGAAAGGTTCGTATTGAAGAATGTCCAAGAATACTTCCTCACTGGGGGTTTGCAGCAAAGAAATCCATTCACCACCAAACTCGACCCGATCTTGCAAAGTTAGAACATCAAAACGAATCAATGGCTGTTCGAATTCCACACGCGGGTGTGATACGGTTTGCTGCGGTGCACGGAACGATTTGTGAAGGTTATGGGTATTGGTGGAATGGTGAAACTCTTCAACAAATGTTGAATATGGATAAGGACTTTCCAGACAACATTCAAATCCGTTTGATGTATACGAATCCAATCGAAAAGGAGGTTGTAAAAGCTCACCGTTTAAGGCAATATGAGAAGAAGCGCACAGAGCTGATATGGGCCTTTATGCATATAATGTATGCAGTGCATCTTGCTGGACATTTGCACAATGATCTTTCTCCGGACAACATCTTGTTACATTTTCCAGAGGATGAGTCACGTGTGTACATTGGAGTTTGCGATTGGGGCATGACCACCTTAGCTTCTCAGCCAATGAAGTCTTTGTACACATTTACATCAGCAAATGAGATAAAACAGACTTTGCAGAGGAGATGGTGGGTGGATCCACGTATTGCATATTTGTATAAAGCAGGTGCAGATGTGGAAGTCATTCCGATGTATTCATGTAAGTCGGAAGAGTATGCCATTCGAAAAATTGCTCGGCGGATGAATGGAAACAACATGTCAAAGGCGTATTTCAACGTGCTACGAAAAACACCTAGTGCGACACGATTTGCCTTTCATGACTTTGCAAAAGTGTTTTATGCTTACTTGAAGCGCATTTCTTCGAAGACTGACGATGAAAATACTAGTTTGGCCCATATGATTACGCGATTTTCTAATACATATCGTTGGTCGATGCCAGATGAACATTTCCGCCATTTATATTAGATTGGTAGTGCAGAAGTAGTAGTTGAATAGGTTATATAGGCATTAAAAATTAGTTTAGAAATATAGAGTTGGAATGAAAAAAATTATATGTGCAATTAACCAAATGTACACACTATATGGTATATGTAAATTTTAGAGTCTACAATGTATGGTATTTTATATTAAATTCAATACATTTTGCCCATATTGATTATGTTTGTATCTGTGTTGATCTCGATTTTTTAAATAGTATATATATATATATATATTTGAAGTCACAAACTTTTTTAGTTTGCCTTCTGAAAATGAATTGGAATTTTTTCATAGTTTCAAGACTATCATGGACTCATGGTCAAACTTTATAATCTTTCAACTTATAAGAGACATTGTTTTAATTTTTTTTTTCTATGTGGTTGAATCCCTAGAGGACCAACATGTGTTTTTGGGCAATATATAATTTTTGGGCATACGTGTGACTATAGATTTGCATATTTTGGGCTGAAATTTTTTATTAGAATGTGGGAATGAGGAATATCTTCCATATGCACAAATTTCATGACATGTGAAAATATGAGTCAAAAGTTATTGCATAGTATGTTGTTTGTTTCTCAACTCGGGTAGTTCGGGACTCTAGGCAAATCTAAAAAAATCAATTTTTCAAAAAATAAAAATTTGAAATTGGTTTTTGAAATTTATATGTATTCAAAAACCTTAGAATCATTGCATTTCAATAGTTGAGATAAAAGTTATGAGGCTTTTTAATTTGCGGGCAGTCATAGAATCTTTACACCAAAAAAAACTTTGAAGTCCATTATTTTACTGATATTTCAATATTTTTGAAAAATAATAATAATACTCGATGTATAATGTTTATAACAACAATTCACCATTTGGATTGAAAATTTTTAATTCTATAACTAATTTACTAACAATTTAGTATTTTGAATCATTCTCTATTTCTTTCTACTTACTAATTTTTTCCTATATATTGTACAACTCCAAATGATTTGAAAATTTTCATATGTGTAGCGAGCTTGCCTTGAAGAATGTTTCCAGAGAAGCACAACCATTTTGGACATTTCTTCATAATGATCTAACCTTTTGAAGCGCAATTGCCCATTTTTTCGCAAGGTCAAAAACATGATTTTTGTCACTTCAAAGTTTAAACGCTAATATCTTGCAATCTACATGGTGGAAATTTCTGAAATTTTTTCCACATACCCTCAAATATATTAGTACAAGATCATACCGTCACATCTATCAAAAAATGATATTTTTCAAAATTTTGGTACTTGTACAAAAAAATGGCGGTTTTGGAGCATTTTTAGAGAGAATAGAATCAAGGACCTTTAGGGTTAAAACTCACAGTTTTAAAACTTGAAATAATATGAAATTAAGTGTTCAATGAATGCATTTGAAAATATATTTATTTTAGTTTTTATTTTCTTAGTAGCCTTTTGCATTACAAATTTAGAAGTTTAATTTTTTTGGATATAAGTATATAACATGTCTACTTTGAGTTAGTAGGGTTACATTTCCCAAAAAATTAATATAACTCATGAAAATGGTTTCTTTTCCCTTTAATTCTAAGGAAATATTTTTTTTTCTTTTTTTTATAACAAATCGCGAACCATTGCACTTCATTTAATATTTAATTGTTTAAGGATTAAGGGAGTGACCGCAGGGCAGTTTGGATAGGGTGGTCGGGGAAAACAGGGCGGTCGAAGTAGACGAGGCGAACGGGGTGGACAAGGGGACAGGGGGACAAGGGGATAGGCGGACAGGGCGGACGGGTGGACAGGTGGACAGGCGGACGGGAGGACAGGCGGACAGGGCGGACAAGGCGGACGGGGCAGATGGGGCAGACGGGCAGACAGGCGGACGTTGCGTCTGCCGGGACCGCAAATGTCAACGAACGCTGCTGACTTAACGTCCGCGTCCGAACGTCCGACCGTCCGATCGTCCTATCAACCCTGCTCTTGCCTTCTCCTAGTCCAAAAAGTTTGCCATGTTATATCGAGACTTTAAGGACAGCTATGGCAAAGGCTCCGTCATCCATTTCTGTTGCCAAGCATCGTTCATACAATATTGTTGTCAAAAAGTTTTTAGACCTTGAAGCAGATGTTGAGACACCCAAGCTTACATATAGTGATAGTAGTGAAGCTTGTGATCATTCTTCTCCCATATATGGTAGTGGGTCAAATTGATCTTGTTCTAAAAACTATTGTTGTTACTTGATTTTCAAATGTCATATAGTAAGATTAAAAGGGCCACTACATTCCTGCACTTTATTATATTCTTAAGTTATTTTGCAATTTAGTGATCTTTAGAATGGTAGTAAAAAGGGCATTCATTTCAAAAGACAATGGTTATTGTTGTCAATTATTAAATTTTTTTGTGGATTGAATCTATTTCTTTCTATTGGCAACATAGTACTTCTTTTTGATGAAAACATGTAAGTAGAAATAGTAAATGTTGGTGTTAGCATAAAAATAAATTTGGTGAACTTCAAAAATGCTTAAAAAGAATTGTGAATTTTAATTAGAAGTGGTACCTTCAGCCTAAAATGGTTTAAAAATACCATATAAGCATAGGCCCTTAGTTTAAAAAAATCCACCTAAACCTTGGATTTAAGATACTTGATAAGTGACATTTATCTAAAACAAATGATTTTATAGTCCCAATCATCCATTAATCATCCAAATTCATTTTCATCCAATGTCATGAATACATGTATTTCATTCAATAAAGTCAACTAAAAAATAATTCATCCAACTCTATTCAATTCCATTCATCTCTATTCATCTCTATTCATTCTCTTTGAGTGCATCTATAACTTTATGATTTTATAATAAACCATGGACCGAAAACCATTATGGTAAAAAATTATAGGTTTTTCACAAATTCTTCAAAAATTTCTCAATGCTCAATATTCATTACTCAACGTTCATCGCTCCCTGCTCATACTTTAGCAACCCTAGCTCATGTCAAATCTCAAGTCAATTCACAAGGTATGGTCAATTTGCTTTAATGCTTTATGCATGTTCTAGCCATTCAATATATTTACTTATACATTTATTCATATCCATATAATATCATAAGCTTTTGAAGTCATAAACAATTAAATTATTACCTATCACTCTGGCCTATATGATTTTTATCCCCTATTGCTTTTTTTAGCAATTTTTATTTATATAATGTACTTCATGCTTCTAACTCACACTAATCTAAAAGAGAATTTATTCTTTCTTGTTGCTTGTTTAATCTTCTCGTCAACCATTACATTCCATCTTTCTCAAGGTCAATTTATTTTGGTTCTTTATTTGGGCTTGGTAGTTGCGTCAATTAGCCTTAACGTAAGATTACACAATATGGGATCTAGACCCTATAGCTGTTCACTTGTCCAATTTTTGTAGTACAATTGACTTACCACCAACCACCAACTACTAAGTCAACTTGGCCTTTACTATAAATTTAGCAATTAGATTTGGTATGCAATAACAATGACAAATCTCAGCTACTTGATATATTGTATGCAAGATTAGACTTACTTATAAATTCTATAAGTTTAACATGAACCAAATAGACTTAATTTCATTTCATTTGAAATTGGTTAACTTGTCTTGCTAACTAATTCAATCAGTCAATAAAACAATTCTACTCAATTAGACCTTGACCATGCTGACAACAACATTTATCATTTAGCTTCAAAGATGGACTTTGTGTATTCTTACACTCAACCTTATATGTTTGATCGATCAATTAGACATACGACTCACAATTTATCAAATTTCAACATTCACAATAAATTGTCCATTTCTACAATTTTACAACATACCACTCAATCTAATGGATCACATACTACCATAAAAAACAAGTAGGTCAAATACTCACCTCAATTGTGAGTTATTTCACTAATTTATCAATTAAATATTTAACAACTGTTTGGCTATTTGACCATTGCAAATCAAATGCGGTAATTCCTTACATAGTCAAATAAACACTCCCATGCATTCACAATGAGTGGGACAAATTACCATTTCACACACAACTAGTTCATACAACAATATCAATTAGATAATTAATTAATGTTCAAATAAGCTATAGCTCCCGATCAATTGGACCACTAAGCCTCTCAAGCTTAGATTCAACCACACAATTGGAAGACTAAATAGATTTTACACAATCAAATACAGAGTTGACACGACGTCTGGACGCGGACGTTGTGTTCGCAGCGTCTGCTGACATTCGCGGTTCCCGCGGACGCAGCGTCCGTCGGGACCGCCCCGTCCACTTTGACGGCCCTATTTCCCCCGACCGCCTTACCCAAACTCCCCCGCGGTCACTCCCTTAATCTTTAAACAATTTAAAAGATTATAAAGTTTGACCATGAGTCCATGATAGTCTTGAAACTATGAAAAAATTCCAATTCATTTTTAGAAGGCAAACTAAAAAAGTTTGTGACTTCAAATATATATATATATATATATATATACTATTTAAAAAATCAAGATCAACACAAATACAAACATAATCAATATGGGCAAAATATATTGAATTTAATATAGAATACCATACATTGTGCACATTTGGCTAATTGCACGTATAATTTTTTTCATTCCAACTCTATATTTCTAAACTAATTTTTAATGCCTATATAACCTATTCAACTACTACTTCTGCACTACCAATCTAATATAAATGGCAGAAATGTTCATCTGGCATCGACCAACGATATGTATTAGAAAATCGCGTAATTATATGGGCCAAACTAGTATTTTCATCGTCAGTCTTCGAAGAAATGCGCTTCAAGTAAGCATAAAACACTTTTGCAAAGTCATGAAAGGCAAATCGTGTCGCACTAGGTGTTTTTCGTAGCACGTTGAAATACGCCTTTGACATGTTGTTTCCATTCATCCGCCGAGCAATTTTTCGAATGGCATACTCTTCCGACTTACATGAATACATCGGAATGACTTCCACATCTGCACCTGCTTTATACAAATATGCAATACGTGGATCCACCCACCATCTCCTCTGCAAAGTCTGTTTTATCTCATTTGCTGATGTAAATGTGTACAAAGACTTCATTGGCTGAGAAGCTAAGGTGGTCATGCCCCAATCGCAAACTCCAATGTACACACGTGACTCATCCTCTGGAAAATGTAACAAGATGTTGTCCGGAGAAAGATCATTGTGCAAATGTCCAGCAAGATGCACTGCATACATTATATGCATAAAGGCCCATATCAGCTCTGTGCGCTTCTTCTCATATTGCCTTAAACGGTGAGCTTTTACAACCTCCTTTTCGATTGGATTCGTATACATCAAACGGATTTGAATGTTGTCTGGAAAGTCCTTATCCATATTCAACATTTGTTGAAGAGTTTCACCATTCCACCAATACCCATAACCTTCACAAATCGTTCCGTGCACCGCAGCAAACCGTATCACACCCGCGTGTGGAATTCGAACAGCCATTGATTCGTTTTGATGTTCTAACTTTGCAAGATCGGGTCGAGTTTGGTGGTGAATGGATTTCTTTGCTGCAAACCCCCAGTGAGGAAGTATTCTTGGACATTCTTCAATACGAACCTTTCGAATCGTTGCATATCTACCTCTCATCGTTCTATTATCAACAGGAATCACGCGTGTTGTATCTGGAAGTGCTATGAGGTGCCGTTTGGTCCTTTCTGCTTCAGCAACTCCATCATTGCTTTTCCACCAAGCAATTGAACCAACGCGATTGTGCGTTTTGGCGAATGGAGTACATTGCCCTCTAAATAAGTCCGCTTTCAGAATCACTTTTTCAAATTGGGCGTCATTGGGTCGATATTCCTTGCCATATTTAACCAAAATGACTTTGGAATTCCACAAAACGTCATGAACCTTGTTCTCCAAATATTTGGTGAAGTGCGTTTTATGCATTTCGTCATGCCACTTCGGAACATTCAATGCATCCAACAACATTTGTGTCATGTCTACCTTGAATTTAGACACGCACTCCTCTTGATATGTGATGTACTTATTGTCTAAAGACAATGTTGTTTCCGATTCATAAAATTGAACGATGCACTCTGTCGCAGCACAGGGCAGGTCAATTCCCCATTATACTCACAAAAATCGCTCTAGAGTATAACTAAGTGACTCTAAAGATCGAACCCACGAGATCCTGTGAAGTATCTAGCTCTATTAAGTAGTTAAGCTCAGTCAGTATGCCAATCTTACTTTCCGGTTCTAGATCTAGAACCAGAGATACTACCACACCGGATAACTATAGACCGGATTACTCCTTCTTCCGGTCCTACTAACTATCCGGTCCGTACAAATACCCAAATCCCAGGATCTCACAACTTCCGATCCTGGAAATCCGTCCTGACCAATCCGGTCCGGATGGTCATTATGTACCCGTAATTCTATCTGGTTTAGTTTTACCTCTGTTTCACCATCAGAGGGGTCGCCGCTTAATTTTGAGAGTGGTAGGCCCACCACTCCTTCCGTGACTTATAGTGGCTGAAGACCCACTGTCCTACTTCCTAAATTCCTAAGCTAATCCGGATCCGGTTTGGTCCTTCACAACAACCCAGATAGCAATCCGGATTGTAGGTCACACAAAGACCCCACACTCGACCCTCTCGTACTACAACGACCTTGATGCTACTTCCGATCCGTGCGAAGACAGGTGGTTACAAGTGCACCCGTCCGTTCCAACATCAACTAAAGTTCTTCCGTTACCCATACGGGTGGTGAGACCTCACAGGAGATCGGACACTCGACCGGATTTCCCACCCGGGAGTTCTAGCGCAGCTAAGGAATCCCTCCCTACCCGCCTAGCCTAACAACGGCTTTCTCATCCGGAATCTCAAACTCTAGACGTGCTGAGGAACTAAGTTCACTCCCAACTCTTCAGTACCTACTCACATGCACCTAGGATCGGAAAATAAACACCAAGGGGAGAAATCACTTACAAACCAACTCGTACTATCCTAATTCCACATCATACAATCCTGTCGCGCTGGAGAGGGATACACAACGAAGAGAATAGAAAAGTACAAGAAGTTTGCAAAATGAACAACTCCCAGTTCCCATCGCAGGAACCGATTTATATACAAAGGGTAAAAACCCTAAAAGCACAAAAAGGAGCGGAAAACCCGTGGGGGTCCGCCGCCACCCTAATCTAATTTTCCGGTCTAACCTAATACTGTTGAGCCGGATCCGGATCCGGATCCGCTCCTACTCCTAACTGAAATTAAAATCCTATCTACCCTACAACTCTAGATCCTATCGTCGGGCTTCCGGTCTCCGGGACTAGCTCCTCGAAAACTTCACTCAAATTCCGGACCCGTTCCCCCTCCGCAGGATTCGGTCCGGGTGGAGACTCCAGGTCGATGGTGATATCCGGTCTCGTGCCCGGAGTCCCAGTCCGTGCAGACTTCTTGGACTCAGGAGTCCAATCCTTCCTGTCCTTCGCCATAGTTGCATCCGGAAAGAGGTCCGGTAGTGAGATGTCCGAAAGGTGAATACCTTTGTCGCACGTCGCTCCCGTCAGCTTCCGGCTGCTTTCCTCGATCCGGTCCGCAGCCTTCCGCCCCTCCACCATTGCCGTCTCCACCTGCTCGGCGAAGTCCGCGAGAATCCGGACCATCCGGGAACCGGATAGTTTCTTCTCTTCGTGGATCTTCTCGTCGAAGAGCTTCGCCTTGGCCGCTGCCGTTCCGGTCTCTCCCAGGACCGCCTTGATCTGCTCGGCCACCTTCCGAGTCTCCTCCGCCATCTCCCGAGCGGCCGTCACGTCTTCCTGATAGGCAAAAAGTGTTGCCTTCAGTTTATCTACCTCCTCCTGCAACCGGCGGATCTCGGCTTCCTGCTTCCGGGTCTCTTCCGGATTCGTGATGCATTGCGCCACTTGTTCCGCCAAGTTGCTGTCCGGTGCAGCACCCACCAACTTGCCGATTGCCGCAAGCGTCCTGTGCTTGACCTCCCAATCCGCCCTGATGTTGCAGAGGACGTTGATCAGACCGTTGAACGGATCTTGCATATCCGGATCTCCCCTGGAATTGGTCTTCTCGGCTTCCGGTTTCTCCTCCGGGGCCGGTTTGTCTTCACCGGGAGGCGTCCCGCGCTTGTGTGGAGGCGTCAGCTTCTGTCGCTTGATCGGCGGCATCGGCTCCTCCTCTTCCTCGCTGGACTCCCGGTCTGACCCGGAATCGGATTCCGCCTCGTCATCCGTCTCCGACTCCCCATACTTCAGGAGCACTTCCTGCGTCTTCCACGCCCTCTCCTCTATGTCGGTGAGGACTTGGTTCTCTCGATAGAGGTGGAAGAGATAAGGGCACACTGGAGTGGCCCTTTTCTTCCCAACCCTACTAACAAGCTGGGCCACGAGATCGGAAATGATCCATGCCCAATCCACTTTCCGGGTACCACTGAGGGCACCGAAAATGGTGTTGCCGAGGGTGATCGTCACCCTGGTCGGCTTTTCCGGGTGAAGAACCGGAACCAGGAATTGTAGGAGCCGACGGTGTCGGTCATCCAAGCAATCCTCGACCGCGTATCCGTCCTTCGGGTTGACGGCTCCCTTGAACTTCCCTCGGACAAACTCATCCTTCCGGCTCGCCATCCCCAAACCTCCTGCCCGGAAACCGTAAACCGCTCTCCACATCCCCTCGTTCCAGCTGACGGGAGTTCCCCTCACGGTGTTGTCAAACTGGTTGGACAACTTTCCGAGGAGCTCCTTGACCATTCTCTCCTCCCTAAAACCCCAAGGTTTCTCGGCAAACCCTACGCAACCCATGGATTTGAGATCATCCATGAGTTCAACCTTTTCCGGCTCTGTAGAGGGAATAACCGGAATGACTTTCCGGAGCTTCACCTCGCCTCCAGAGGGACTCGCTTGTCTCGACCTACGTAGCTGAGGCATTCCCACTCACATCTACCTCACTCTCTCCTAGCCGCACGTCCCGTTCCTCACTTCCTCTCTCCGATCTCAACCGGAATCAAAACGAACAGAACACAAACGCACATACGCACAAACGACAAAAACTCAACCGTGCGCTCAAGGTCGAGTTTCTAAAAGGGGGTGCAACAGTGAAAGCTCCTCCTTTTATAGTCCCTGGACCCTTTCCGGTTTGTCATCATGAATCCGGTTTACCATCATAATCCGGTTCATCATCATCTTCCGGTCCTAGACCTAATCCGTGTTACATTCCGTTTCCGTCGTTAGTTACTCCTGACCAGATTAGATCCAAGAAGCCCACTACTTCACGTTCCGTGCTAATTCTGAGTTTTCCTTCCCCACCTAATCGGATCCGGTTAGCTAATGACTAGTTTCCGTTCCTATTTGGGTGTATACTAAGAAAATCAAAATTCTAAGCTGCGACACACTCAATCATGAATTTCTTGCATTCCCCCGAAGGACTTTGGCGAGCTACCTTCAAGTTTGATGGTCCCTCTCCATGTTTTAGCTTCGCAACCTTCTTCTTCCCGTTCGGCATCATGACAAATGAAACTGATATAGATGAAATTTTTTAATTTAAATTTGAATTCTACGCGCAAATGTCAAAAAAATTGGCAACAAGGGGGCCCCCAATAAACTACTTTTGCCTTGCCTCGGAAAGGAGCCAATGGAGGATGAACCACCAAGCTTTCCGCTCCACCTTGCATTCACAAAGGGCAAGGCAAAAGTGAGAATGCGGACAGCCCGACCGCCCCTCTTATAAAGCGCGGACAGCCCGTCCGCCCCATCAGACGGCCCCAAACCGTCCGCCCGATCAGACGGGCAGGGGCGGACGGGCCGGGGGTAGCGGACGCATGAGCCGTCCGCCTCCCAGAAACCCTAGAGCCCCGTCCACCCGATCGGACGGCCACGGGCGGACAAATCTGGCGTCCACCCGATCCGACGGGCAGGGGCGGACGGCCACAGGCGGACAAATTTGGCGTCCGCTCGATCCGACGGGCAAGGGCGGATGGCCCCAAACCGTCTGTCTGATTGGACGGGCCGCGGGTGGCGGACGCATCGGCCGTCCCCCTCCTCGAAACCCTCAAGCTCCGTCCGCCCGATCCGACGGGCAAGGGCGGACGGATTAGGTGTCCGCCCGATCCAACGGCCATGGGTGGAGAAATCTGGTGTAAACCGATCAGACGGCAAAGGACGGATTGTTCTAATATCCCAATTTTTTATATGAGTTTCGAATTTGATTTTGTTTTCAAGTCTGAAAGTAGGCTCACAGTCTCAAAAATGGTGCATCTAAGAGCTGATCTGCTTTTTTCATCTATTTCTTTGGATGGGAATATTTTTTTCTCATTTTTCAGACAAAGAGAAATTGATGAGGAATTAAAATCAAGTGATTTTGTATTTTTTCAAAGATTTGTAATTTATTTATAAATTTTCAAATGACTTGCATTATAGGTCCCTATTGTGACTCTAGGTCTTTCATAAATGGTGCACTTGCAATTTTAAATAAAAATGGAAAAGATAAAGAGAAGGATTAACTCTTGTATTTAATAATGTTTTTTTTTTGGTGCATTCCATCAATGTACTTGTCAATTAAAGAACCATAAATAAACCATTTCAGTGAACTTCCATATTTGAAAATAGAATCTAAAGAGGAACCACTAATTGTCTAATTTGGGCATTTCTTCATACCAATAAGAAATCATTTTAGTTTTTAGCAATCGTTGAATGAAGAATAAAAAAATTTCAAATATTCAAATAATTCAATCTTTCATAAATTAATTAGAAATACATTTATACCATTTACGAGTTTCTAAATGTAATAAACACACAACAATAATTTCAAAATACACACCATACTAGTACATATTTAACCTCGAATGCTGAATTCAAAAATAGACATAATATGGCTCTTACAAAATTACATTTCTTCTTCATATTTTTATTATTTTGTCGCAGCTTAGAATTTTGATTTTCTTAGTATACACCAAAATAGGAACGGAAACTAGTCATTAGCTAACCGGATCCGATTAGGTGGGGAAGGAAAACTCAGAATTAGCACGGAACGTGAAGTAGTGGGCCTCTTGGATCTAATCCGGTCGGGAGTAACTAACGACGGAAACGGAATGCAGCACGGATTAGGTCTAGGACCGGATTATGATGGCAAACCGGATTTATGATGACAAACCGGAAAGGGTCCAGGGACTATAAAAGGAGGAGCTTTCACTGTTGCACCCCCTTTTAGAAACTCGACCTTGAGTGTGCGCGGTTGAGTTTTTGGCGTTTGTGCGTTTGTGTTCTGTTTGTTTTGATTCCGGTTGAGATCGGAGAGAGGAAGTGAGGAACGGGACATGCGGCTAGGAGAGAGTGAGGTAGATTCGAGTGGGAATGCCTCCGCTACGTAGGTCTAGACCAACGAGTCCCTCTGGAGGTGAGGTGAAGCTCCGGAAAGTTATTCCGGTTATTCCCTCCACAGAGCCGGAAAAGTCTGAACTCATGGATGATCTCAAATCCATGGGTTGCGTAGGGTTTGCCGAGAAACCCTGGGGTTTTAGGGAGGAGAGAATGGTCAAGGAGCTCCTCGGAAAGTTGTCCAACCAGTTTGACAACACTGTGAGGGGAACTCCCGTCAGCTGGAACGAGGGGATGTGGAGAGCGGTTTACGGTTTCCGAGCAGGAGGTTTGGGGATGGCGAGCCGGAAGGATGAGTTTGTCCGAGGGAAGTTCAAGGGAGCCGTCAACCCGAAGGACGGATACGTGGTCGAGGATTGCGAGGATGACCGACACCATCCGCTCCTGCAATTCCTGGTTCCGGTCCTTCACCCGGAAAAGCCGACCAGGGTGACGATCACCCTCGGCAATACCATTTTCGGTGCCCTCAGTGGTACCCGGAAAGTGGACTGGGCACGGATCATTTCCGATCTCGTGGCCCAGCTAGTTAGTAGGGTTGGGAAGAAAAGGGCCACTCCAGTGTGCCCTTATCTCTTCCACCTCTATCGGGAGAACCAAGTCCTCACCGACATGGAGGAGAAGGTGTGGAAGACGCAGGAAGTGCTCCTGAAGTATGGGGAGTCGGAGACGGATGATGAGGCCGAATCCGATTCCGGGTCAGACCGGGAGTCCAGCGAGGAAGAGGAGGAGCCGATGCCGCCGATCAAGCGACAGAAGTTGACACCTCCATACAAGCGCGGGATGCCTCCCGGTCAAGACAGACTGGCCCCGGGAGAGAAACCGGAAGCCGAGAAGACCGTTTCCGAGGGAGACCCGGATATGCAAGATCCGTTCAACGGTCTGATCAACGTCCTCTGCAACATTAGGGCGGATTGGGAGGTCAAGCACAGGACGCTTGAGGCGATCAGCAAGTTGGTGGGTGCGGCACCAGACAGCAAATTGGCGAAACAAGTGGCGGAGTGCATCACGAATCCGGAAGAGACACGGAAGCAGGAAGCAGAGATCCGCCGGTTGCAGGAGGAGGTAGATAAACTGAAGGCAACACTTTTTGCCTATCAGGAAGACGTGATGGCCGCTCGGGAGATGGCGGAGGAGACTCGGAAGATAGCCGAGCAGATCAAGGTGGTCCTGGGAGAGACCGGAACGGCCGCCGCCAAAGCGAAGCTCTTCGACGAGAAGATCCACGAAGAGAAGAAACTATCCGGTTCCCGGATGGTCCAGATTCTCGCGGACTTCGCTGAGCAGGTGGAGACGGCAATGGTGGAGGGGCGGAAGGCCGCAGACCGGATCGAGGAGAGCAGCCGGAAGCTGACGGGAGCGACGTGCGACAAAGGTATTCATCTTTCTGACATCTCGCTACCGGATCTCTTTCCGGACGCAACCATTCAGAAGGATAGGAAGGATTGGACTCCTGAGTCCAAGAAGTCTGCACGGACTGGGACTCCGGGCACGAGACCGGATATCACCATCGACCTGGAGTCTCCCCCTGGACCGAATCCTGCGGAGGGGGAACGGGTCCGGAATTTGAGTGAAGTCTTCGAGGAGCTAGTCCCGGAGATCGGAAGCCCGACAATAGGATCTAGAGTTGTAGGGTAGATAGGATTTTGGATTTCAGTTAGGAGTAGGAGCGGATCCGGATCCGGATCCGGCTCAACAGTATTAGGTTAGCCGGAAGTTAGATTAGGATGGCAGCGGACCCCCACGTGTTTTCCGCTCCTTTTTGTGCTTTTAGGGTTTTTACCCTTTGTATATAAATCGGTTCCTGCGATGGGAACTGGGAGTTGTTCATTTTGCAAACTTCTTATACCTTTCTCTTCTCCTCATTGTGTGTCTCTCTCCAGCGCGACAGGATTGTATGATGTGGAGTTAGGATAGTACGAGCCGGTTTGCGAGTGATTTCTCCCCTTGGTGTTTCTTTTCCGATCCTAGGTGCATGTGAGTAGGTATCGAAGAGTTGGGAGTGAACTTAGTTCCTCAGCACGTCTAGAGTTTGAGATTCTGAGTGAGAAAGCCGTTGTTAGGCTAGGCGGGTAGGGAGGGATTCCTTAGCTGCGCTAGAACTCCCGGGTGGGAAATCCGGTCGAGTGTCCAATCTCCTGTGAGGTCTCACCACCCGTATGGGTAACGGAAGAACTTTAGTTGATGTTGGAACGGACGGGTGCACTTGTAACCACCTGTCTTCGCACGGATCGGAAGTAGCATCAAGGTCGTTGTAGTACGAGAGGGTCGAGTGTGGGGTCTTTGTGTGACCTACAATCCGGATTGCTATCTGGGTTGTTGTGAAGGACCAAACCGGATCCGGATTAGCTTAGGAATTTAGGAAGTAGGACAGTGGGTCTTCAGCCACTATAAGTCACGGAAGGAGTGGTGGGCCTACCACTCTCAAATGTAAGCGGTGACCCCTCTGATGGTGAAACAGAGGCAAAACTAAACCGGATAGGATTACGGGTACAAGATGACCATCCGGACCGGATTGGTCAGGACGGATTTCCAGGATCGGAAGTTGTGAGATCCTGGGATTTGGGTATTTGTATAGACCGGATAGTAAGTAGGACCGGAAGAAGGAGTAATCCGGTCTGTAGTCATCCGGTGTGGTGGAATTTCTGGTTCTAGATCTAGGACCGGAAAGTAAGATTGGGATACTGACTTAGCTTAACTACTTAATAAAGCTAGATACTTCACAGGATCTCGTGGGTTCGATCTTTAGAGTCACTTAGTTATACTCTAGAGCGATTTTTGTGAGTATAATGGGGAATTGACCTGCCCTGTGCTGCGACATATTTATCAAAGTCGCTTATAGCCTTATACATCAACGCTATTATAAAATAATACAATGATGTCTTCAACAATATGCTTGCCTACATACATACTTGGTGTACACTATTACACAACACTTTTTGAAAAAGTGAACAAAATTGTTGTTCAAAATTGTTCTATTTATTTAAAATTTTGTACTACTTCTACCAATTTAGTGCTCTATATTTGTCGTAAAAGTAAAAATGAGAAAATTGAGCAAATACATGCTCACTATATATACTTGCATGTTTTTTTATTCGGAATCTAAATCGGACTCAAATTGTTGACCTCTGCCTCTTTTTTGTACTCCAATGAACGGGCCACCTCCGTAGTTTCCGTGATATCTACTCGGTGCACCTCTTTGTCCATAGTTTGAACCTCCAAAAGTGGAAAGAGGAATCGGAGTAGTAGACTCTGATCCTCTTTCATTTGAAGCCCCGCAATAAGAGGCCCCATGATGCCCATAAGAATCACTTCTAGTTGATCTCGGATAGTATTGAACACTTCTGTGAAGACAGCAACTATACTACAGGGTTACATAGCTTCCTCTACTACCTTCGAAGCCCACTTGAGTGGGCGTAGTATAATATGAACCAGATCCATTAGACCTACCATAGTGCGTGCTGCTATAGCTACCTGCTCTACCTTGAGAGCCAATTTCAGGGGAGTACCATAATGAGAACCAACTGCACTTGAACCACCATAATACGTGGATCCGTAGCTTCCTCTTCCACCTTTATATCTATTTTGAGGATCGTAACCAAAGTATGAACCACCTCTTCCTTGTTCAGATCCTCGCGTTTCATGTTCACGTCTGTAGGACCCACCATGTCTATCTTGCCGTCCACGATCTTGAAGGCTTCTGCGTGTTGCGTTTTGCATTTGTTGTTCAAATTCAATTCGTTCTCGTTCTTCTACCCACTTGTGCCTAACTCCAAATGTGACAGGCGCTTGCATATCATCGTCATCATTGTCATTTGACCACGCATCTTCAGCATCTCGTAGAATAATTGAAGGTTGTTGTAGATAACCTCGATTCAACCACTCTGGCATGTAATCGCTTGCGCCTCTCCATTGTGTATCTATAACGGCATCCGTGCGCGTATAGTTCTCCATATTGTGACCTATAGCGATATGCTAGTCCACGTCCTTGTGGAGTACAATCTCTGCCCAAACCATTGCCATAACATTATAATTCATTATATTTGGTTTGACGCTTTTAATGCCAAGAACTCGATGCACTTGTGTGTATTGTTGTTTGAAGTGTTAACTTTGGCACGTAAACATTTGTTCTTCCCAACGTGGCACTTGGTGCTCTACACGTTCATATCGCCAAAGTTTTTGAATATGAGTCATTTTCACATACTTCTTGTACATTGAGCAATCCCACACTCTTGATGGTTCCTCTTCCCATCCCGGTTCACCCACGCACAATGGATCGGCCCAAGCATCCCAATCGAACAATTGGGGTCTTCCCTTTCGACTATTTTTTTTGGGTGCTCTATCTTTCACCATGATGAAGCCGAAGCAAAGAGAATGAAACAATTAGAAAGCTTAAGAACAAAAATTTTGATTTAATCAAGTAATTAAAATTTTTACAAGTGTGAACTTTGTGAAAATTTGTAACAATGCCACAACAATCGTTCACTCAAAGCGGAGGGGGCGCTTAGAGCTTCCAAGGTATTGGTCCGCCTACTCCAAAAGAGAACGACTGTTCGGAATGAGCCGTCCGCCTCTCCATATATATAGGCGGACGGCCCGAGGCAGACGCCCAGATCATGCGGATCACATCAATCCGCGTGTCAATCGGATGGCCGTACCGGGGCGGACGGGTATCGGGACGGACGGGGTGGACAGGGCGGACGTCGGATCGGACAGACAGGGCGGACGAGTATCAGGGCGGACGGGGCGGACGGGGTGAACAAAGGACGGGCGGACAGAGGACGAGCGGACGGGTATCGCGGTGGATGGGGCAGACAGGGCGGACGCTGAACAGGTATCAGGGTGGACAGACTCTGGACGGACGGGGGGCGGGGCGGATGAGGCGGACGGGTATGAAGGTGGATGGGGCGGTATGACCCTGAAGCGCTCCGATGTCCGTATTTTGCACGATAAACAGAGGTCTTCATCGCACTGTATAGTCTAACAAATTTTCATTCGTCCAATGTGAAATTTGAAATTAAAAAAAGTAGCCTTCCTTTATGACCAAATTTATGAATTCTTGGTAAATGATATTTTTGTACAAAAATATGAGCTAAAATGTGCAAAATTCACAAAAGGATTGTAACGTTTAATATATGTGTCCAAATATTCACATTGCATTGTGTATAAAGCAATTGTAAGAAGGTAGTTGAATAAAAATTCTACTATTAAATTGAATTAGTTGACGTCTAATCACTTAGTAAACTACTAAAAGTCCAAGTCTTTGCAAGTGTGTTTTGGCTATCGAAAAAGAGCATGGATTTATAGTTATCCCCAATGAAGCAAATTGTTCTTTTTTCAAAATCTAATGGTATAGATGTTTAACCTCTAAAGTTCTTTTTACTAAAAACACTTCAAAATTGCGATTAGTAGTGCAAATACCAAGTCTTGGAAGAAAAATACTTTTGGGCATATGTAACCGTAGGATCTTGTACTAAATTAGTTGGAAAAAATGTGAAAAAAATTTTAGACAAATCCACCATTTGGATTGTAAGATATTAGATATTGAGTGTTTCATTTAAAGGGGCTACTCAATTATGTCTATTAATGAACAATTGGTAGGCTAACAAACCTAACTTAGCATGTATTTTAATATTTGTTGCAATTGTTTTAAGAATATTATAACATAATACTATTATAATATTCTTATAAATGATATAGTACTAAATCATTTCAAAATCAACAACATTTGAACACAATCTGTCAATCTTGTCTTCCATACTCCTTTAATGATATATATATATAAATATATATACATATATAAAATATATTAGATAAATCAACATGAACAAATCAATGATTATATATTTCATAGATCTATTCTTCATCAATCAAATAAGAGTGCATGTTCAAATATAGACAAAGATGGTTTCTCCATTTGTTCCTAAAAATTAAATAAACAAATAGAGAAAGATATGAAGTGAATGTTACTTGGAGAATTGAAGGGAAAGAAATTGAAGTACTCAATTGCATTTTATTAAATTGGAAAATTGCATGTGGATGGCATGAATTAATCTTCATAGATGCTAAACTCATACGAGTTGCATTTCAACATTTATGATTTATGCAATTGATTGAATTGAAAGCTCTTGTAATTACATTTTTAAATTTTCGATTCAATCATTCAAATTTGCAAGAGTGATTTATGATAGATTTATAACTTTAAATGTGGAAGCATTGAATGCCTTTATGTGTTTGTTCATCAATATATTAATTTTAAATAAATAATATATATTTTTTATAACATATGCATAAACCATTGCATTAAAAAAAAACCCAACTAAGAGCCAAGCCAAATAGGTTGGTCAAATGAAGAGAACAAGAGAACAAGAGCCCTACGAGAAAACAAAGGAAAAAAAAATATATATCAAAAGGATTCAAAAGAAGGAGCAAGATGCATTCTTGCAAGACCGTAGAATACATAATGTGATAATGATTTCAAAATCCAAACACAAATATATTTTCTATTTCAATGAGAGTCAAAAATGAACTCCCCTGCTCTCAAAGATTGTACAATGTACACGTTATACAAAACGAACATATAACAGAAAGAGCAGAAGACATCGTTTATCATGATTGAAAACTGAAATGATTTTTTTTCTTTCTATGTAGAATATTTTATGAAATGTAACAATGTATTTAATTATCATAGTAATTGGTAGAAATCTTTGTGCAATACATAGAAACATTTCATTCATGTGGAGTTTTTTCATTTATTGAGGATTAAAATTGAAGTATTATACTCTACAAAGTACAAACCAAAAACAATATCATATACCTAAGTTCAAAAGTTTGCAATTGTTTCGTGAATTCATTTTGAAAACTCAAACGAAGAAATATTTTATAATCAATATCTTGTTCATTTGAATCATTTCAAAATTCGAATTCCGAATTCAATTCCTATTTATAATAGAAATTATGTTTGTCAATTTTTTAGATCTTTAAACAATGAATCCTCTTTTTTAAAATTAATATTTAAAAACATCTTAAATAAGAATATTGGAATTACCCTTCAAAATAAATATAGCACATGTATAAGTGTATAATGTATTCTACTCAACCAACTCAAATAACGAATTTTTCTATGTTTTTAAGGAAAAATATAGCCATATATGATTTGAAAGTTAAAACATTGATTCTATTTCTTTGTTTTCAAATCTAATCAAAATTTCATTAAAAAATATGAAAGACTCGATGTTGATTTGAAGATCGTGATGCACTTCTAATTAGAAATCACAACCTTTCATTAAATATCATGAGGTTGAAATCCATTAAACTGTTATTCTAATTATGTATTGGGGCCTTTTTAAAAAATTTCATTTGCTTACGATGAAAAAGGAATTGATTATTTCTGCAAAGCATTTGATTTCCTAATGAACTTTAAAAAAATCCCCACCATCTTTAGATCTTCTTAAAACCTATTTAGAGGGATAATATCAGTAAATAATCCAAACATATTCAACTTAACCACATTCCCCTCATTCGAAAAACAATTTAGAGGAGAAAAGAAAAGGTTTAGGGTAATTAGGGTATAGGATTTAGGGTTTACATTTAAAAATAAAAAAAATGATAAATCAATTACATTGATCCTCATTTAGTAGTGATTATTAGGTTGGTTTTTTTTGAAATGTTACCGCTCTTTTTGAGTAATAATGGCTTCATAGGATGCTCCAATGGATAGTTGGGCGGACGCCGTCGGCGGTCAGTGTTTAAGTGGGGCGGTCGGTGTGTCCAAAGTGCGGACGGCGTCGGAAGGTGGACAGTGCGGACAGTCTCGTCCGCCCGCCCCGTCCGCCATGTCTGACCGCCCGTCCGACTTGTCCGTCCGACCCGTCTGGCCTGTCTACCCGACCGCCCTGTCCGACCCGTCCGACCGGTCCGTCCGCCCGGCCGCTTTAGCCCCATCCGGGCCGTTGCTTGTTTTTGAATGTAAACCCTAAAAATGAACCTTTAATTTTCTGGAGGGGACTATAAATGTTAAAAAAGAAGCTTTTGTATTCACTCTCGAAAAACCAAACGCTAAGATTTCCAAGGGCTATGAGCTTCAATTCATTGTGTCTCTTGCTTGGTAATGCATAGTTCGGTGGACGGGGGGGCTTTGATTTTCAAAGCTTTGTGTGACTAATTTCATTGATATTGTATACATTGTCACGTTGTGGGTTTCAAATTTAAAACATTTTATTGGTTTCTTTTGAAATTGAGGTAAAACATACACTTTTCAGTATGGAGGCCAAACCGACGGGGGATTTTTCTCCTTGGTTTAGTGTGCAAGAGGGTGGTAAAGTAAAATGTAGGCTTTGCAAAGCGATCATGTCAAGGAAGCTCAACCGTATGTTCAGCCACTTAGGCTATTCTGGGCCTGGAGGTGTACGTGATAAAGGGGTGAGCCTTTGTCCACGATTATCAATGGCAGTTCGAGATTTATTTCGGCATTGCGAAGGAGTTTTTCCAAAATGCGTTGTAATGGACAATGTGGATGGCAACCTTGGCCCTTCAGATGTCCAAGAGTTTTCGGCCAGAAAGGCTGTGTCGCATTCTGACCACGAAGACTCTTGTTCAGCGTCCAAAGAATTGGTATCAATGGTATGTGCCACAACTGAAATGACTTTGAGTACGGAAGCTTCTAGTGAACGTGAAACCCCGAGGGCATCAAGTTCTAGGCCTCAAAGGCAAGGCAGCTTAGTGAATGGGTTTGAAGAAGGTCATAGACGCAAATTACATTCAGTGTGGGCAAATTTTTTTTATTCGACGAACATACCATTTTCCGTGGCTCGAAATCCAGCTTTTAAAGAAGTAGTGAAGAAAACGGCTGCGTTTGGTAGGCCATACATTTCTTCCTCATACCATGACCTTCGGTACAAATTGTTGAATGAGGCGAAGACCAACATTCAGACACAATTGAATGCACGGACTGAAGATAACATTCGAAAATTTGGAACAACATTGTCCATTGATGGATGGAGCTCAGTGACTAATCGAACTCTCATCAATGCTATGCTTGTATCATCCGTAGGTGAAGAATTTCTTGGATCTGTGGATACAAGTGGTTGTGAAAAAAATGCGGAGTACTTGGCAACTGTGTTGGAAAAGTTCATTGAACAAGTGGGGTCCAAGAACGTCGTGTTAATAACTACGGATAATACTCCCGTGAATGCGTCCGCATGGAATGTAATATCTGCAAAATATCCTCACATTTTTTACCAAGGGTGCGTGGTACATGCATTGAATTTGTTGTTAAAGGATTGGGCTGCACAGAAATGGATTGCTTCCAAATTGGATAAAGGAGTTCTTGTAGCTAAATTTATCAGGAAGAAACATATGCCGCTAGCTCTATTGCGAAAGTATTCGCCAAATCTTGGTCTCTTGATGCCTGGAGATACAAGGTTCGCCTCTAAATTTATCATGATGGAGCGTTTGACAAAATTGAGAGGAGCATTGGAACAAACGGTGGTAGATCCGCAATGGGTTGAGTATGTACATACTCTCAAGAAGAAACGTGGAGCCAAAGTCCAACCAAAAGACTTGGCCTTAGTGGTGAAGAAATTTGTTCTTGATGACCATTTTTGGAATCGGTCCATTAATTATGTGGAGATGGTTGAACCAATCTTATGTGCACTCCGCGATTTGGATTCAAAATCACCATGCATGGGGAAGGTGTTGCATATCATGAGGAAGTTAGAGAAGCACGTGAACGGATTACAAAGTCCACCATTTTGTTTGCTAGAAGAATTTGCAATTCCATTGGTACAATCTTTTTATGCCCGAAGAAGAATGGTGGACAACGATCTCCAATCAGCCGCAGCTCTTTTGAATCCATACCTTTTTCATGACAAAGAGCTAGCGGATGACGCAGATGCAATGTCAAGATGTAAGAAAGTTTTGGAGAGAATATGTAAACCGGATGAATATGTAGCAGTGGTGAAGGAATTTATGGCTTTTCGACACAAGAAACCTCCATTCCACAGTATGTTGAATCCGGGAGATCAAATGTTGTCCGCACATGCTTGGTGGGATTTTGAAGGTGCATGTGGCAAGTTTATAGCTCCATTAGCGAAGAGGATATTGGCTCAACCGGTGTCATCATCTTCATGTGAACGGAATTGGAGCAACTATTCTTTTGTTCACAATAAATCTCGAAATAAATTGAAGTCGGAGGGAGTAGCAGATTTGATGTACGTGTATACCAATTCCAAAGTATTAAACGCATCGAAGGAAAAAGATGAAAAAAAATGGTATAATGATAATGTGGATCCGATGGAATCAGAGGATTCAGATAGGCCGACGTTAGAAGACGATGATGACGAGGATTTTGAAAAGGGCCTTTTCAACTGTGGATGGCGGGAATGACTTCAATTGTGCGACAGCGTAAGGAGATGAAGACGTTATGCAAGACTTTCCCGATTTGGTGAATGATACACATGATTATCATCTTAACCGCAAGGATGTCGTTCCCGACAATGCAAACGATGCATATACCTTTTGTGAAGACGAGGACAATGTAGGGGTACAGGCGAATCTACCTTCTTTAACTGCATATTGCAATGGAATGGGATTCTTGAATAGCGAAAACATTCTATCGGAAAAGGCAAACGCTATTGCCAAAAAGGTGAAAATCAATGAGAATGCTATTGGTGATGATGGGAGAAATGAAGAAGTTTTAATTTCTCAATCTCCATCTATGGCATTAAATGTAGTGCAAGGAAACGACAAAAGAGAAGATGCGGTCATGGAGGTGGACGTTCCAAAAGATGTGGGCAACAATAGTGGTGATGAGGGGGAACCAAATATTGCGGTACAAAAAAATAATAATTCACTTGGGATGGCAGTCACAAATTCGGCAATTGTGAAGAGTGATAAAGGAAAAGAGCCAATGAAGTCAATTTTTGAAGTATCGAGATCTAGTGCTCTTCCACCAATACCGTTGAAGTCTGTTAGCACACGATTGAATGATTCTCAGAGCTTTGGATATGGAAAATGCCTAATGAACATTTCCAAAGAAATTTCTACAGGCGGTAATCTACGGAAAGTAGCGTCATCACCTACAAGCCTAAGTGATACGGATAGTGATCGGATGCCATTGGCATCTTTGCGTGTTTGCATTTTAGGAAAAGGAATGGTGCAAGAACCCATCAAATCAACAAACGGCACTCTATTATTTCAAAAAAAAGCCAAAGTGGAGATAACCGTTCATGGACATGTCGACCCTACATCGAGATTGATGGTTCAAGAATTGAGTAACGTGAAAGCGAAAAGAGAAATGCAACCTTTTGCTATCTCTCTAGTGAAGAATAGGACCCCTCTTAATGAAAATGTTGCTACTTTATCAAATAGAAAGAAAAAAAAGGTTCCTATTCAAAAAACCTTTAATCGTTCTCTCAAAGTAAAAAAAAAAAAATTAAATGCGAAAGAAGGGAGTAAACCTACTTCGAGAGAAGACTTGAAAGAGACAACGATACTTGATTCCAACAATGAAGATGACTCCGATAATGAAGATTTTGAACGAAGAGCTGCAGGAGAGAATAGTGGGGCTGAGGTTAGAGGAGATGTGGATTGGCGTCCATAGGAATTGTGGAGATGTGAATTTAGATGTTTGATTGTTTAGTTGCTCATGATATATGGAGCTCATGTTGACAAATGACAATGGTTTCTTCAATCATTTTATTATAAAATTGTTTGTTTATTGATGATATACATCTCGCTGGATTTTAAAGTGATTTTGTTTCTAAATCAAAATGAAATTCAACAAAAAAATTAAAAATACATTTCATATTTTAGCTTTTACATAAATAGTGATATACAACTCTATTGAATCGCAATTGCAATATAAGAAAAATCAAAATCAAAATGACTTCACTCTCAATCTTTCATTGGTGAAAATAGTCAAAACAAAAAATCCAAAACGGGTTTTCTAAGCCGCCCCGTTTGTCCGCCCCGTTCATCCGCCCCACCCGTCCGCCTTCCGACGGCGGGAGGGACCCTGCGTTCGTTGGTGTCCGAATGTCCGGATTACGGACGCTATTTTGGGGCGGACGTAGAGATTCGTCAACCCTACGCGGTGGTGGTGCAATGTGCACTGACACACATTGGCTTGACGTTGTCTTGTTTCTCTTTACCAAGGAGAGGTTCTTCGTCTTCCAACTGAAGGTTGTCTTCAAAAGAGTCCATAAGTTCTTCCTTTGATCCTACCAAAGAAGCCGTTACTTTTCAAAACGATTTACAAATTCACTATCCTAAACCCAATAGTAAAGATGCAAGTGTCATAAGAAGCCAAATCCTTCAATTTCCGAGGAAAAATCCTACAACACTAAACCCTCAATGACAGAAAACCCTAAAACTACTAAACCAATCTTGGAGGAACGATAAGAGATGTGCATTTACTTGCGAACTTTTTCTCCTTGTCGAATTGCCGCTCAACATGTATACAAGCAATGGCAAAGTACATCATACTTGTCACAATGGCATCACCATCATATTTTGTTGCCTCTAACGATGAGTCTTTCACAAACCTCATTTGAAGGCTCCGCTTGCCTCTCTTTGCCTCCCCTGCTTTCCTAACTGGAACGCATGCCCGCCATAAACTCCTCCACATAACTTTGTCGCCTCTCTTTTTAGAAATGGGAGGTGGTTTACTACCTTGGGCCTTGGCATTAGCTTTATCTTTGCCTCGACATCTAGAAAAATCGGCCTCCCCAGGAAAACACTAGCAATGACATTGACAAAGTACGAGACAAATCACATGACATTGGCATGCACTCACTCCGAGCGAGAAGGCAGGGTTAGACAGGGATTTTACAAAAACACAGGACACAGTTCTCAAGGAAAGAAGACGACCATAGTGGCTCCTACGTGGCGGCCATGTAGGGAACATGGCTTCTTCAAGAATGTTTTTGGAATGTGACTAGTTAAGGACTCACAAATGACTTTCATGTGACTCTAACGGAGTCACCAATAAGTCTAGAGACATAAAATCCAATTCCGAAGGTTCTCATGAACAATAGACTTATGACTTGTGGGCAAATGAATCATTGGGACACAGCGTTGGGTGTGGGAAACCGTATAAATGTGCCACCTCTGTGCTTTGAAAAATGTGCAAGGGACAGGTTCAAACGACAACAGTACTTTTGTTTATACTCAGGAGTCGTCTACAAATTATGAACTCTTCTATATATAAGCACATCAACATGGCAAATCCGTGGAGCTCAAATTACAACGCTTGCAGCAAGAACTCTGCCATCAAGGGTTGTATGCATATTGGCTTAAAGAAATTGAGAGAGCTTTGTTGAGGGGAAGGGGTCGGAAACTTACAGCTTCGTTCTTGCTGCCAAGGTTGGAGCAACCATTTGTTGCACCCGGATGACATTCTCGTCACGCGCATTTCATAAACTCCCTTTTTAGACAGTGGACTATCCGACGGCGCTTCCATTGTGCGGTGTAAGTCTTCTAAACGTTCTCCCGTCACGCTGGGGTTCACGATGAACCCTAATTTCTCGTCAAGTTGCCCAATCATCCAATCCGCCGCTTCACTATCGTCCTAGTTTGAGGGCGGAAGCTCCTCCACCTTAGTAATTGTAGTAAAGAGAAAAAGAGTGAGCCGCTGTGGGAGTCGCAAAATTGGAAGGAAGAAATGAGCTATTGTTGTAATAGCAGGAAAACTTGACGAGTGGAGGTGATGCAAGGCTCTCTCGTAATGAGTGTTGGCGGTTACCGACGGCTCGTCATTAAATTGAGGATTCTGACAGTAGTATTCAACATTTTGTCATGGGAGGTGGCGTCGGGGGCCTCTCCACATCGTAGTGTTTTAGCGTAGATTAGTTGTTGCTAATCTACGTGTGTGTGGGACGTGCGGCCGACACACCTCATTCATCCTACGGATGAGTTTAATCCGTTAGGGTTTTGTGTGTGTGTGTATAGTGGCGCACACGTTCTTGACTTGACATCTTTGTCAAGTCAAGCTTTGTGAGTGAGTTAGAGAGTGTTAGTGATTGCTGTTGCTTGTAAGTGATTGTTTGTCATTAGTAAAAGCTCTGCATTCTCTCATACTTCTTACACTCGTTGATTCTTCCTTTGTGGAGTGCGTGCCGCTTAACTACTCTTGTGATTTGCAACATACTCACTTGACAAAGACCCTCCCACGTTTCTTGCGATAGTTCTCAAATTTGATATTGAGTGATTCAAAAAAAAAATTGTGGGTAGTTTAGATTTTGTTATAGAGCGTGCGGAGACGGAACCAATGCCACCGACGGCGCTCAAATCGGACGATTTTTGGAGAAGTTGTGAAGATTCGAAGTTGTGGAGAAAGAAGTTGTGGAGTTGCTGGAGTTCCCGCAGTCTCATCCGCCGCGATTTTTCATCCGTTTTCGACTTTTCATCCATCCGATAGCGCGTTCACACTGTAAGTGGTTCGAGTTATTTTCTGAACCGGTTTCATTTTATCCGTGTTCACACTGTAAGTAGTTCAAGTTATTTACTGAACCGATTTCATTATATCCGTGTTCACACTGTAAATGGTTCGAGTTATTTTCTGAACCGGTTTCATTTTAGCCGTGTTCACACTGTAAGTGGTTCGAGTTATTTTCTGAGCCGGTTTCATTTTAGCCGTGTTCACACTGTAAGTGGTTCAAAAAAAAAAAAAAGAAAAAAAAGAAGAAGTTTAGTGTCAAACTTTGGAGGTAGTTTGTAAGGGCAATTTTACTCGCTTGTGAGTGAAATTTGTGCCCATAGTTTGAGTATCTCGTCATTTATCCAATTCTAGTGTTGGATTGACATTTTATCGCGTTATCACCCATTGTTTTGCTAAGTAATGGGGGATTAGTGTTTGTGAACACCGCGACTGTAGGATTCCATCTCCTCCTTAGTTTTAGACATTTGGGGAACATCTTTGGTGTTTCTCTTGCTTTGCAGATATTGCAACTTGGGATTATCCACTGTAGGCGCGTGCCAGTGGCTCTAATTCTTTTGTCAATTCTGCTTTTATGTTGTTGGGGGAGAAGATCCGGTTTTGATTTCTAGATTCTTGTGCGGTACCTCCCCCATGTTGCGGGCTTGTTGCCGATGTTTTCCGGTGGCCCCATTTCTTGTTGTCCTAGATTGTGATAGGGTATTGTAGGGGTGAAGTCGGGTTAATGGCCGACAAGACCTTTTTATGTGGGGGGTTGTGGTTGGACCTGTGGTAGCCGGAGGTGATGACCGGTGATCCACATAGCTTGGTGATTTTGCAGGTGCAGGTTGTCCGTTCGTACCCTTACCTTTTAGATAGTACCCGTAGATAGTTTCCTTGGTGGTTGTTGTTTATGGTGAGTACCAGGAGTCGGTATTACCGCTCCTCCTCACCAAACCACCCGGAAAGTGTTTCCACCGCAGACTTTGGGCCAGGGTCGGATACCGACGAGGCTTTTGAGCCTATTTCGGCGTTGGATACCGATCGTAGGCTTCGAGTTTGGAGTGTGGGCACGTTTGGCGACATGAAGGATGATTTTCGTCATGTTGTGCGAGACAGGTTCTCAGGACGGGCTGGGGGTATCTCCTTGCCTGATTGGCAACTCCGATTCCAGACATGGATGAAAGAGAAGCACCAGCGGACACTGTCGTTCAACGACTGGTACGCGTTTGAGTTGTTGCCACAGCATTTGGAGTTGGAGGCACTTCAGACATACGGGAGGTGGATTGCATTGCACGCAGAGGAATTGCGCCCAGTTGAAGACTATTGGCGCGATCGTGTGGAGTTGGTGACTGCACTCAAGGAGGCTGCGGTTGCTCGAGCTCCTTCTTTTGGCGATCCGCCTAAGGATGAGGAGGGTTCCGACTTGGGGGCCATGTCATGTTTGGCTCAAGCCACACGGGCGGCATTGAAGGCAATCGGTCCTCCGCCTCGCTTCAATCCTCTGGCGCAATTTATGGCGCATTTGGAGATGGAATATGGGGGTTTTCGGCATGATCAGATGCATCGCATCCAGGATTTCCGCCGTGAGAAGGAGGATACCCCACGCACTATGTATACTCGATTGTCACGGTTGGCAACAAAGGCTAGTGATGTGTTCACGGAACGTCAGCTTGTGAAGATTTTTATCTCCAAGCTAGACAAGCGGATGGTTGAGTTGATTAGCCCGCACCTCCTCTTCCAATACGGCGGCAACGCGACCTTGGCTCAGGCGTTCGCCGAGGTGGAATCGCTTGACCGGGCATTAGGCGTGAGCAAGGCCACAGACTTGGTCACGTCGCTTTTAGAGGCTCCCAAGCCCAAGAAGCTTGCTACAGCTACAAGTAGTTTGGCGGAGGCACAACCTGAAAAGGTTGTGTACTGCTGGGCTTGTGGAGAGGCCGGTCACACCATAGGGGACCCCAATTGTCCCAAGAAGAAGGGAGCAGAGGCGGGGAAGGCCAAGCCCAAGATCGAGGCGGCCAAACCTGCGGAGAAGACTGGGGGCAAGGGGAAGAAGCTTGTGACATGCTCTCATTGTGGCAAGCTCAGCCACAATGATGAAAATTGCTTCATTCTTCATCCTGAGAAGCGCCCGACGTCTTCAGGTGGTGAATCAGAGGTTGTGAAATCACTTCAAGCCGAATTGGCGGCGCTAAAGAAGTAGATGAGCGCGATGGCTTCTTTGGGGCAAGTGGCAGACACACGGCCTGCGGTGAGGGGTCAGGGCTCATCTTTAGCCCTAGATCGCTACTTGTATGGTGCTTCAGAGGAGGTGGTGGCAGCAGTTGCCACTCGTGCTCAGACCATTGCACAGGCGGTGGCACCCTCTTCCATTGTGCCGAATAGTAGTAATCGTTCACGCCATGTGGGTTTGCCGGACCACATTGGTCAGTCCCGACTACCTCTTTTGTTCAGCATCACGGATGCGGCTTCTTCTACTGCCGCTCCCACATTGAATCCGGTTCCACCGGTTTCTTCTAGTCGTGGAGATGCTGCACATACCTTAGCGTATAAGGTGTTGCAGTTGCCGGTGTTTGCTGGCGTGGACTTTCTCACACCGGATTTTCAACCATCCGGTGTATTCCACTTGGCGGGTAGTATGTTGGAGGGCAAGGTGCCCATTCCGTCGTTGGAGGTGTCACAGGCAATGACAGCTCCATCCACTGAGGAGGATTTGGTGGCAATGTGGGCCAAGTTGGCGGCGGAGGCTATTTCTGCGTTTGAGGCCAATGCCACTTCCATACCTCTAGAGCAGTCATCCAAGGATCAGTCCTTGATCTCTGGAGTGGCTTATTTGTCTGATGTTGCAGCCCGGTCGGCACGGGAGCGACGTAGTGTGCGTTCAAGGGTGATACGTTTGGTGAATGACGACGGAGTCATGGTGGTTGGCCGTACGGATGGCAACCGCACTCGAGCTACCCCCCTACGTGTTATGTTGGATTCCGGGACTCAACCAGTGATGATTGGCAAACAATTAGCCCAAGATTTGGGTCTAGGTGCTTTAGACCTCGAGCCTTGCCCATTCACAATTGTCACATCGGTTGGGGGAACGGAGAAGGCCATGGGGTACACCTGACATCCATTACAGTTGATGTTTGGCGTGGGCTCTGGTCCATTGTTTTCACATGTCTCTCTTCAGTGCGTTGTGACTGGTGCCACCAACTACGACATTTGGGTGGGTCAGCAAGTACTTTATCCACTCGGCTTTGGGGTGGATAACTGGACAGAGGAGGCTTGGATTAGGCCTGGGTGGTCTGCCGGTGATGGCAGCAAGGAGCTCATCCCCGTTGTCTTCGCATCTAGTACAATGACTCCTACAGTGGATGCTATGTTTGGGTGCAACGCTTTGGCATCCGATTTGCCATGTGGTTCTACGCTTCTAGAGGAGACATATGCTTTTATGTCAGGGGTAGCCGAATCATGGGAGCACGTACTACCACAGATTCCTCCACGTCATTGCAAGGATCCGGTTCCACCTTGGGGGACTCAATTGGAGCTCACTCGTCGCAGTCGGGAGATTGTGGATGCTTTGGATGTTTCGCATTACTCAGAGTATTCTTCTACCCCATTGTTGGCTCGCACTATTCAGTGGTGTCCACCAGATGAGGGTATTACCCTCGTGGAGCTCTTTGCCGGCATTGGTACAGGGCTAGCTGCGGTGTTAGAAGCCGGGCTCAAAGTACGATGGTACATTCATGTGGATAGTGGCTTTGCGGCCAACCGTGCCGCTCACCATCACATCCAACATCTTTTGGCGTTGTATCTAGAGCAGTTACCACCTTCTGCGATTCGAGGGTGTTTTGATAAATTGCCACGTAATGTGACCTTGATTAGTGAAGATGATCTTCGCCGATTGGATCACGTGGACTTGGTGATTGCCGGATGGCCTTGCCAAGGTCATTCACAGGCGGGTAGTGGACATGGCTTGGATGATCCACGGTCGGGGCTCTTTGCGGATTTGCTTAGGCTCATCCAGTGGTGGATTACCCACCAATCGATGCCACCGAGGTACATTTTTGAGAATGTACCTCCATTGGGGGATACACGGACGAAGGTGCGTGAAGATGGGGAATACATCCATCACCTTCTTGGTCCCCCCACGTATGTTGATGCCGCGGCGTTGGGCTCTTACGCCCATCGGCCACGTTGGATTTGGACCAACTTGGCATCATCGGCAACGCTCACCTCTGCACTTGCACAAGTGCAACGACCCGTGCGGCGTGAGGTGGATGACATCTTGGACGACCATCGTGTTTCCATAGAGGTTACCAAGGATGATGAGCCACCTTTGGCTGTGGTGAACCGCGTTGGTTTCACATGGGGGGCATTTCCCACATTGATGTGCTACCCTGGGTCTTTTGCCTTTAGGACACGCGGTCCGGGTATGGTTTGGGACTCTACTTCTCAAACTTACGAGGAGCCTTCTGCCAATGAGAGGGAGCGGACCATGGGCTTTTTGACAGGCACTACTACGGCATCGGATCTCTCTGAGGGCCAACGTCGTTATTTGTTGGGTCAAGCTATTGACCTTAACACTCTTGTTTGGGTTTGTGGCCTCTGTTTCGCCTTTCAGCACCGTTCACGTAACCAGCCACACGTGCTGGGGGCAGACTCTGATGGTCAGGGGGCAGCAGTGCCACATCTCACAGAGAGCAAGTAAGCGGAGTTGCTTTTTCGTTTGGAGAGGCACGTAGATGAAGAGCTTCGTGCTCAACGTGTCTTTGTAGCCTTGGCCGAGGACTTTGGTAGAGAGGATGCTGGGGATATCTTTTCCCGGTTTTATCATCACAATATGGGATTTTATGTGGATCCCGTGAGTGAGAAGGTTGGGGGCATGAATGCCCTCTCTGCTACTAAGTAGCAATCATCGGTCGTGCCGGTACGCAGTGAGTCTTCTACGGTGGAGAAGGAGACCACGGAGTTTGATGATTGGCCTTTGGAGTTAGGGCCACATCTTACCAGTGCCGAGGCACGAAGGGTGCGAGCGTTCATACGTTCATATCGCAGCTGTTTTGCCTTTAGTCTCCATGATTTGGAGGGCTATAGAGGCAAACCCATTCACATTGAGTTGGAGGATGACCACCCGATCTTCCGACGCCCGTACAAGCTCAGTCTTTCAGAGAAAGTTGGCGTGCAGACTCGTTGTCAGGAGTTGTTGGCCGCCAGCTTAATTGAGCTCTCTAACGGTGAATATGCTTGTGCCACAGTTATGCCATCGAAGAAGGATATCTTTGGCAATTGGACGGAGAAACGGATGTGTGGAGATTATAGACTGGTCAACCGCAAGACCAAGTCAGATCGATATCCCATGCCCACGCCAGAGGAGTTATTTGATGCGGTGGGCCACGCTAGAGTATTTAGTACTCTAGATTTGCGGTCTGGTTATCATCAGTTACCATTGATGGTGGATGACCGAGTGAAGACTGCATTCTGCAGAGTTGATCTAGATGGGAGAGACCAACTCTACCATTGGAAGTTTCTCCCATTTGGCCTCAAAAACACACCCACTGAGTTTCAGAGGATGATGGACCGGGTGTTGACTGGTTTACCGTTTGTTCGATGCTACATCGATGATGTTATCATTTTTAGTAGTAGCCCACAAGAGCATGTGAGGCATCTTCAGGAGGTATTTAAGAAATTACGGCAGTGGGGATTGCGTTTGCATCATGGCAAGTGCAAGTTCTTCCACGACCGGTTGCCATATTTGGGACACATGATTGTTCCAGGGGGTCTTGGCGTACAGCAGGCCAAGGTGGATGCATTGCAAAAGATTCCTGCCCCAACCGACGTGTCACGGTGTCGCAGCTTAGAATTTTGATTTTCTTAGTATACACCCAAATAGGAACGGAAACTAGTCATTAACTAACCGGATCCGATTAAGTGGGGAAGGAAAACTCAGAATTAGCACGGAACGTGAAGTAGTGGGCTTCTTGGATCTAATCCGGTCAGGAGTAACTAACGACGGAAACGGAATGCAACACGGATTAGGTCTAGGACCGGATGATGATGATGAACTGGATTATGATGATAAACCGGATTCATGATGACAAAACCGGAAAGGGTCCAGGGACTATAAAAGGAGGAGCTTTCACTGTTGCACCCCCTTTTAGAAACTCGACCTTGAGCGTGCGCGGTTGAGTTTTTGTCGTTTGTGCGTCTGTGCGTTTGCGTTCTGTTCATTTTGATTCCGGTTGAGATCGGAGAGAGGAAGTGAGGAACGGGACGTGCGGCTAGGAGAGAGTGAGGTAGATGTGAGTGGGAATGCCTCAGCTACGTAGGTCGAGACAAGCGAGTCCCTCTGGAGGCGAGGTGAAGCTCCGGAAAGTCATTCCGGTTATTCCCTCCACAGAGCCGGAAAAGGCTGAACTCATGGATGATCTCAGATCCATGGGTTGCGTAGGGTTTGCTGAGAAACCTTGGGGTTTTAGGGAGGAGAGAATGGTCAAGGAGCTCCTCGGAAAGTTGTCCAACCAGTTTGACAACACCGTGAGGGGAGCTCCCGTCAGCTGGAACGAGGGGATGTGGAGAGCGGTTTACGGTTTCCGGGCAGAGGTTTGGGAATGGCAAGCCGGAAGGATGAGTTTGTCCGAGGAAAGTTCAAGGGAGCCGTCAACCCGAAGGACGGATACGCGGTCGAGGATTGCTTGGATGACCGACACCGTCGGCTCCTGCAATTCCTGGTTCCGGTTCTTCACCCGGAAAAGCCGACCAGGGTGACGATCACCCTCGGCAACACCATTTTCGGTGCCCTCAGTGGTACCCGGAAAGTGGACTGGGCACGGATCATTTCCGATCTCGTGGCCCAGCTTGTTAGTAGGGTTGGGAAGAAAAGGGCCACTCCAGTGTGCCCTTATCTCTTCCACCTCTATCGGGAGAACCAAGTCCTCACCGACATAGAGGAGAGGGCGTGGAAGACGCAGGAAGTGCTCCTGAAGTATGGGGAGTCGGAGACGGATGACGAGGCGGAATCCGATTCCGGGTCAGACTGGGAGTCCAGCGAGGAAGAGGAGGAGCCGATGCCGCCGATCAAGCGACAGAAGCTGACGCCTCCCGGTGAAGACAAACCGGCCCCGGAGGAGAAACCGGAAGCCGAGAAGACCAATTCCGGGGGAGATCCGGATATGCAAGATCCGTTCAACGGTCTGATCAACGTCCTCTGCAACATCAGGGCGGATTGGGAGGTCAAGCACAGGACGCTTGCGGCAATCGGCAAGTTGGTGGGTGCTGCACCGGACAGCAACTTGGCGGAACAAGTGGCGCAATGCATCACGAATCCGGAAGAGACCCGGAAGCAGGAAGCCGAGATCCGCCGGTTGCAGGAGGAGGTAGATAAACTGAAGGCAACACTTTTTGCCTATCAGGAAGACGTGACGGCCGCTCGGGAGATGGCGGAGGAGACTCGGAAGGTGGCCGAGCAGATCAAGGCGGTCCTGGGAGAGACCGGAACGGCAGCGGCCAAGGCGAAGCTCTTCGACGAGAAGATCCACGAAGAGAAGAAACTATCCGGTTCCCGGATGGTCCGGATTCTCGCGGACTTCGCCGAGCAGGTGGAGACGGCAATGGTGGAGGGGCGGAAGGCAGCGGACCGGATCGAGGAGAGCAGCCGGAAGCTGACGGGAGCGACGTGCGACAAAGGTATTCACCTTTCGGACATCTCACTACCGGACCTCTTTCCGGATGCAACTATGGCGAAGGACAGGAAGGATTGGACTCCTGAGTCCAAGAAGTCTGCACGGACTGGGACTCCGGGCACGAGACCGGATATCACCATCGACCTGGAGTCTCCACCCGGACCGAATCCTGCGGAGGGGGAACGGGTCCGGAATTTGAGTGAAGTTTTCGAGGAGCTAGTCCCGGAGACCGGAAGCCCGACGATAGGATCTAGAGTTGTAGGGTAGATAGGATTTTAATTTCAGTTAGGAGTAGGAGCGGATCCGGATCCGGATCCGGCTCAATAGTATTAGGTTAGACCGGAAGTTAGATTAAGGTGGCGGCGGACCCCCACGTGTTTTCCGCTCCTTTTTGTGCTTTTAGGGTTTTGACCCTTTGTATATAAATCGGTTCCTGCGATGGGAACTGGGAGTTTTTCATTTTGCAAACTTCTTGTACCTTTCTATTCTCTTCGTTGTGTATCTCTCTCCAGCGCGACAGGATTGTATGATGTGGAGTTAGGATAGTACGAGTTGGTTTGTAAGTGATTTCTCCCCTTGGTGTTTATTTTCCGATCCTAGGTGCATGTGATTAGGTACCGAAGAGTTGGGAGTGGACTTAGTTCCTCAGCATGTCTAGAGTTTGAGATTCCGGGTGAGAAAGCCGTTGTTAGGCTAGGCGAGTAGGGAGGGATTCCTTAGCTGCGCTAGAACTCCCGGGTGGGAAATCCGGTCGAGTGTCCAATCTCCTGTGAGGTCTCACCACCCGTATGGGTAACGGAAGAACTTTAGTTGATGTTGGAACGGACGGGTGCACTTGTAACCACCTGTCTTCGCACGGATCGGAAGTAGCATCAAGGTCGTTGTAGTACGAGAGGGTCGAGTGTGGGGTCTTTGTGTGACCTACGACCCGGATTGCTATCTGGGTTGTTGTGAAGGACCAAACCGGATCCGGATTAGCTTAGGAGTCTAGAAGGTAGGACAGTGGGTCTTCAGCCACTATAAGTCACGGAAGGAGTGGTGGACCTACCACTCTCAAAATTAAGCGGCGACCCCTCTGATGGTGAAACAGAGGCAAAACCAAACCGGATAGGATTACGGGTACAGGATGACCATTCCGACCGGATTGGTCAGGACGGATTTCCAGGATCGGAAGTTGTGAGATCCTGGGATTTGGGTATTTGTACGGACCGGATAGTTAGTAGGACCGGAAGAAGGAGTAATCCGGTCTGTAGTTATCCGGTGTGGTAGTATTTCTGGTTCTAGATCTAGGACCGGAAAGTAAGATTGGCATATTGACTGAGCTTAACTGCTTAATAGAGCTAGATACTTCACAGGATCTCGTGGGTTCGATCTTTAGAGTCACTTAGTTATACTCTAGAGCGATTTTTGTGAGTATAATGGGGAATTGACCTGCCTTGTGCTGCGACACACGGTTTCGAGCTTTTCTTGGCTTGGCGAATTACTATCGCCGATTTGTCAAGAACTTTAGCTTGATTGCTAAACCGTTGACTATTCTCACAGGAAAGGATCAACCATGGACTTGGGGACGCGAGCAGGAGCATGCATTTGCTACCTTGAAGTTGAAGCTCGGTTCAGCTCCTGTATTGCGGCGTCCGGATGCAACACGGCCCTTTCAATTGCACACAGACTGGAGTGCGGTGGGATTGGGTGCTGTATTGACTCAGAAGGATGAGGAAGGACGGGAGTATGTTGTTGCTTTTGCTTCTAGGAGCAACAACAATGTGGAGTCCAACTATGCATCCTATGAGGGGGAGGCTTTGGCAGCAGTTTTGGCCATAGCTCATTTTAGGCCTTATTTGTATGGGCAACATTTTACGTTGGTGACCGACCACCAGCCTTTGAAGTGGCTCATGGAGTCTGAGAAGCTCACTGGCAAGCTTGCTAGGTGGGCTTTGTTGCTTCAAGAGTATGATTTTGAGGTTGTACATCGGGCCGGCATCACCAACTTGGATGCAGATGGTCTTTCTCGCAATCCAAGTCCTTCAGAAGAGGATGTGACTGGTGCTAGGTGGCATGGGGATTGTGATAGGGAGTCAGTTCCGGGGTGGCATGCAGCGGCTTATCTCACCTTGATGTCTGGCTCCGCATCGACGTTGGTTGATTTGACAACGGATGAGGAACCAGACAAGGCCCAAGTTGTTAGCGATGTGTGGGAAGACATTCCAGTCTTGCACAAGCTACAACATGGGATGCTTCCACCCGCACTTTCGGCTATGGAGCGCGATCGAGTTGGACACCGGATAACAAGGTTTCGTTGGGAGAACGGCCTTCTATTTCGGGTGTGGCCGAATGGGACTAGGCCCATGGTTCCCAGGCCAGATCAGAGGGCTTCGTTGGTACGGCAAGTACACGAAGACCTTGGTCATTTTGGTGTGCGACGGACTCATTCGATGTTGTGCAGCCAGTATTGGTGGACCGGCATGTATCAGCAGGTCGCCACTTATGTTTCACGGTGTAAGGTGTGTGATCGGGTACGATCCAGCTTCAACACTTTATCACCGCAGTTGCAACCTTTGCCCATTATGGGATTGGGCTATCGTTGGTCCTTGGACTTTGTTGGTCCACTTGTCGTGACTCCACGTGGAGCCAAGTATGTTTTGGTGATGGTGGAGCATTTTAGCAAGTGGATTGAGCTTGTGGCTCTTCCACAGAACTCTTCAGAGTTGGCAGCCATGGCATTCCTCGATCGAGTGTTGGCTCGTTTTGGAGCCCCAGCTGAGGTTTTGATTGATCAGGGGCGAGAGTTCCTTGGGGCTTTTGAAGCTTTGTGTACCAAGGCTTTGATTGACCATCGTACCACTTCTCGGGATCATCCGGAAGCAGACGGTTTGGCGGAGCGTGTGGTTCAGACCGTGAAACGAGACCTACAAAAGTATGGATTACTCCAAGGTGGCCGCCGTGATTGGGATCTGATGATACCATGGATCGCCATGGGGTATCGGTTTAGTCGACAGGCTTCACTAGCTGCTTTCAGTCCGTATCAGTTGTTATACGGACAGGAGCCCATTCTACCCTGTTTTGTACGGGAGAAGTTGGCTCTTGTTGTGGATTTGGATGATCCAGAGGTGTGGATCCAGTGTTTGCGTGACCAAGCGGAGTTCTTCAAGCGGGCCATGCCGATGGCCATGGAGAATTTATCCATTACTCAGCATCGGGACAAGCTACGGTACGCTCGCATTCGTAGCAGCGCCTACCGACCTCAGTTGCGACGTTTTTCCACGGGGGATTACGTTTATTTGCAGCGTGAGGCACCCACGACGTTGGACGTCAAGGCTGGACGGACCATTTTTCGCGTGAAGAATGTGTTGCCCAGTGGTATTTTATTGTTGGAAGGCATGGATGGCTGGGAGTGTCGGGAACACTCTAAAAATTGTGCTCCTTGCCATTTACCCATTGATGGCTCCGTTCATCCTGAGTTGGCCGTTGTGCCAAAGGGCCTTCCATGTTTTGTCTGTGGTGAGAAGAAGGGCGCTGCTACCATGTTATTGTGCGATCATTGCCAGCGTGGATGGCATATGGCTTGCTTAACGCCACCTCTTTCTACTCTACCGTTCGGAGATTGGACTTGCCCTCGTTGTAGGGGGTCTTCTAACCATGTTTCACGTAGTGAACTGGCTTGACTTTCTCGTGCACTTTCACTAGTGTGGTGCGTTGCCATCTAGTTAGAGTTCTTGGTTTTGTTTCAGACATAGGCAACGTGAAGATCGACCAAGAGATTGGCAACAAAGTTGCCTAAGGCGATTAAAGATGGGGCTCACATTGCACCCGGCCTACCCTCTCTTTGTTACTTCTCCATGCGCTTATTGATTCGGCGATGGATTACCTTTGACTGGATGCGTATATTTGTTTTAGCGACATCACCGTGGCGATAGTCTATGTTGTATTGTTTGGTCCTAGCGAATTAGAAGGGCTCTTTATCCGCTAGGGGGGGCACTCAAGGGTATACTTAGCATAGTTGTGTTTGACTATGTTTTTCGTTTGTTTGATGTTGGTTGAGACTCTCGATCTGTTGTGGTTATCGATCTTTCTTTACACGACAGCTGTCACGGGAGGTGGCGTCGGGGGCCTCTCCACATCGTAGTGTTTTAGCGTAGATTAGTTGTTGCTAATCTATGTGTGTGTGGGACGTGCGGCCGACACACCTCATTCATCCTACAGATGAGTTTAATCCGTTAGGGTTTTGTGTGTGTGTGTGTATAGTGGCACACACGTTCTTGACTTGACGTCTTTGTCAAGTCAAGCTTTGTGAGTGAGTTAGAGAGTGTTAGTGATTGCCGTTGCTTGTAAGTGATTGTCTGTCATTAGTAAAGGCTCCGCATTCTCTCATACTTCTTACACTCGTTGATTCTTCCTTTGTGGAGTGCGTGCCGCTTAACTACTCTTGTGATTTGCAACATACTCCTCAAGGGTATACTTAGCATAGTTGTGTTTAACTATGTTTTTCGTTTGTTTGATGTTGGTTGAGACTCTCGATCTGTTCTGGTTATCGATCTTTCTTTACATGACAATTTAGTAGACATATGTCAGTCATTTACTTGTGTAGTTTTTCAACTATGCAGTGACTAGTGGAGTCATTCAAGAGTTACTACAGACACTAGTCAATGCTGAAAGCAGCACTGCAACTCACATTTTTTGGAAATAGAAGGTATCGTTGATGGAGGCTAAATAAGTCCACCTACAACCGTCCCTTCATAGGTTCTAGTCCATTACCCTCTCGCTTTCGGCTCTTTGCATGACATGGTAACAAATTTGCCAAACTGGTGAAGATGATTCCTGCTAGGCTTCCATTGTCCGACAGTGGTAGATAAAGACTTAGAGATGAGCGGCTCTGGTTGAGAGAGTTACAACGAGCTAGAGAATACAATGTGAAGAAGCTGCATTGTCCTTGCACGAAGTGCAAAGGTCGTAAGAGACTTCTCCTGAAGAATGTTCAGGCTCACCTTGTACGTCATGAAAGGCATCCGGATTGCCACATTTGGAGAGGCCCGGGCACAAAGGATTCCTCTGACAAGGAGTGGGAGCAAGAATTTTGGGGACCGCATAGAGAAGCATCAAAAGGCATGGACGCCCTAGATGTTGATGTTGACACAATAGGCATGCTAAATCAAGCATTGCATCCAGTGGACGTTCTAACATTTTTGGCTGAAAGAATTCAAGAGGATGTGAGGAATGCCTTTTCGACGGCGGACTCTATCCACGAGGAGTGCATGGAGGTGTTCCACGGTGATGTTGTAGAGGTTAAAGAATGTCGTGACGAGCATCCTCCTCCCTCCAAAGGGACTGACGAACTTGACAGTGACGACTAGCGCTCTCCAGCTGCAAGCACTGATGGAGTTCACAATGACGGAAGTTTTGATGCCAGGGCATTGCAAGGGTGCTTAGAGCCTCTATACGATGAAGTTGCTTCGAGCAAGCTTGCAGGCACGGTCTTGTTGATGAATTTGTGCACTGTGCATGATACAAGCAACCACTGCGCCAACGAATTGTTCATCATTTTGCATTCTCATCTCCTACCAAGGAACAATAACTTGCCTCGGAATTACTACGCCATGTAGGCCTTGACAAGGAAATTGGATTTGACGTACAATACCATCCATGCATGTGAATAAGGTTGTGTGCTTTTTCATGGGCCCTATGAGCAAAACCTACGGTGCCCCAAGTGTGGCAGTTGTAGATACCGGGACGAGGAGCAGCGTTGTTTTCCAGTGAAGGAGTTGCGGCACTTCTCCATCATTCCCAGACTGCAATGCATGTTCATGAGTCCAAAAATCTTGCAGCTCTTGGTTTGGCATGTAGAGAATCGGAGAAACCATGACGGAGGCGATGTCCTCGTCAGGCATCCCTGCGACTCCAAAGCTTGGAAGCATTTCGAGGAAAATGTAGATCCCTCCTTTGCCCGGGATCCTAGAAATGTTCACTTTGCCTTAGCAGTTGATGGAGTGAACCCTTACAAGAAAAATAGGACATCATGGTCAACATGGCTAGTGTTGCTATTGAACTACACTTACCCCCTTGGTTGAGTACAAAGAAGTTTTTCATTTTGTTGGCACTCTTAATTCCAGGGAGGGAGTCAATGACGAGTGACGTGTTTGACATATATTTAGAGCCACTAGTAGAGGAGTTGTTAGAGCTTTGGGCCAAGGTCCTTGCCCATGACATCACTAAGGATGCAGTTGAAAAGGCTTTTCAGTTGCGTGCCATGTTGCTATGGACTATATACGACTTCCTGGGGTATGATACAGTTGGAGGATTTTGTCATCAAGGGTATGCAGCATGTCCATGGTGTGGTGAAGACCTTGGTGCTGAGCATTCTATTGAACTGTGCAAGCAAACTTACGGTGGGACTCGTCAATGGCTACCTGAAGATCATCCTTACAAATTAGAAGGTATGAAGGACCACTTTGACGGATTAATGGAAACCACTCAAAATCCCAGGCTGTGACTGTAGAGGAACAAATGCAGCACACACTATAGTGTGAGGCATGGAAAGCTGCTGGAAACAGAGAGGGTGCCGCAAGGGACCCCTCCAAAAAATTTGGCCTGAAGTAGTTGAGCATTCTATTTAGATTACCATACTAGAGGGTAAGTGTCTCTAAATTTTGGACTTTTTGAGCAAAAAACCTTAGATGGAACTCGTACGTGACTTTCGAGTCACCCGCTAGTTCTCCCAAGTCATTTACGAGTTACCATTATAGGGATATGTCAACGTTTGACTACGAAATGACTAGTGTGTAACCAGGTTGTGACTGTGGACTTGTAACTAATCTATTGGTCATATCTACACTACCAGTATCTTTTCATTCGCTACACACTAAACCTCATGCATTGCAAAATAAATCTTGCCAAAAACTTTTTGAAAACCATATTAGGGAAGAAGGATACAGTCAAAGTGCGGAGGGATCTACAAGGCTGAAATGTCAAGAGGCACTTGTGGCTCGCTCCACACCCACGTAAGGCAGGGAAGATGGTAAAGCCACGAGCATCTTATAATTTGTCCAAATAGGAGTTTGAAAATTTTGTCTAGTGCATACAGGATTTGAAAACACCCGCGGGGTACTCCTTAGACCTTAGCAAGTGTCTCCGCAAGAAGAATTTTGGTGGCCTAAAGTTGCATGATTACCATATTCTGATGCAGCAGATCATGCCACTAGCTCTCCATAATTTGATGGAACCAGGACCTCGTATGGCTATTATGAGAATGTGTAGGGTATTTCGTCGTTTGGGCACAAAGGTATACAATCCAGCAGACTTTCCGTCTCTAGAAGCAGATGTGGCAGAGAGCATGGCTCTTTTGCAAATCGAATTTCCACCTTCATTTTTTGACATAATGACTCATCTCCCATACCATTTGGCAAAAGAATTGGACTTGTGTGGTCCAATTAGTGCAAGGTGGATGTATCCAGTGGAGCACTACAAGAAAGTATTGAAGAATCATGTCCAAAACATGGCACGGCCAAAGGCATGCATGGTAGAGGGGTACTTGAAAGATGAATGCATTAGATTCATTACGGAGTACCTACACAGCTTTGAGGGCTCTCACAGACCTGTATGGGATGAAGACAAAGAATACGGAGATGCTAAAGAAGTTTTGCAAGGGGCAAGAAGGCCGTAAGTAATGAGTTCCGAGTTGAGAGATGTGGCCCACCACTATGTGCTCTCGAATGCTGTGGCCATGCAGGATTCATTCATGTAAGTTAAGGAGTTCACTCTTCCATGTGATATTGTGATCCCTAGTATGGGTGAATTGTGAAGTCTTTTGTGTAAGCTAGGGACATTTTGACCTGGAATCTTGTGTAGTTCTACATTAGTTGTAGTGGAGTCATTTTCAAGTCTTGCAGACATTGAATGGCTCATAGTCGACATAGAAGTGACTACTTCAAGTCACAGAGAAGTCATAGAACTTCCACTACCTGATGAGAATTACTCCTAAAGTCTAGACAGCGCGTCCTATTGGGTCTATTTTGGAGTGCGGACCGTCTGCTTCCGGGTTTAATTGTATTTCCGTGGATTGGCCAAGATGTGGAAGACTGAATCGCAAGAGAATCCGGAAATGCCATCCTTAGCTGATTGGATGCAACGCAAAGTGGGAGAGTCAGACTTGGATTTGCATAACCCCGAACATATGGACTACTTTCTCTTCAGAAAGAAGCCGTCCCAAAGAGCTACTAGATATGCATGAGTCATAGCATTTGGCAACCTCTTTAGAGTGGAAGATGACAATACAAGATACTTGTTGAGTTACAACAATGGGGTAGCATCCATTTTAGACGAGACTACTGGAAATGTTGAAGAATCCTCTATGAACTATGTAGGAGTACTTCAAGACATACTTGAATTGGATTATGGTGCATTGAGTACGAAGATAATTCTGCTACGTTGTGAGTGGATGAAAACCATAGGCAATTGCGGTAACCCTACGTATACAAAGGACGAGGCTGGATTCCTTGTAGTGAACTTTCGGCACAAATTGCCTCGCTTGGTAGACCCGTTCATTTTCCCAAGCCAAGCAACTCAAGTTTTCTTTTCAGACGTTACAGGAAGACTGGGTTGGAAAGTTGTGCTACGAAAAGAGGCACGAGCTCAACAAGAGGTCGTTGATACATCCGATGCATTTATGAACACAACAATGGAGAGTGACGGGCTAAGAGCTCCCCATAACCTGCCAATTCCAATCGAAACAGTAAATTTAATTGGGGCCATAGAATTGTCGGAGGAAGACAACTTGTTAGCACAGGCAGGATATTAATGTCATTCTAATACATGAAGTGCTCATACATGCTGCTAGCCTTGCAGAGCATGTATAGGTGATTAGAGCATTAGCCGTCCTTTTTAGCACACAGAATTTCAATGAAGCCTTGAACATTTACAGAGAGAAATTAGAAAAAGATCCAATTCTGTGGACATTGGTACTTAGGTAACGTATGAGTACCCTAAGCATTGATTGCACTACCTAAAAGTCAATGTTCGCAATAACTATAAGATGATTAAAAAATGACTGTAGTAGTCATTTGGCAGACAAGTGGAAGTCATCATGGACAGTCATTTGTGGTAGTGAATTTGGGACACCTTTTAAAAAAAGCATACCCTTTTCTAAGTCCTCGAAGAATTTAGAAGAAGCCTTGAACATTTACAAAGAGAAATTAGAAGAAGATCCAGTTCTGCATCGCCATTTGTCATTGTTATACGACACCTTACTCGAGCAGACTCTCTATTGTTTGAATTGTTGCTTTTTCCAAGTGGAGATTTCTCACATCTCTGACCTTATTGGCCTCCAAAGTGAAAATGTTGAAAAGAAGTTCTTGCAAATGATCCTCAACAAGATATTGGTGGGTCCTTTGGACCAAGGAGCTCACTGTTTGATCATTTTTGATGATATAAAACGTGATGGAATATATCCTTCCACTCTTGAAACTATATCAAACATTAGGAAGGTAGTAGAAAGCCTATACTTGAAGTCCACCAAAATAATGGTGTAATTTCAGTGGTGGTCTCTGTGAAGGACCTTCGTTCATTTTAAATGTTTATTATGTACTGGACGTGCACCTTGTAAACTACGCTTATACGTCAGTCATTTTGGAGTTGCCATGTAGAAACGTCAAAGTCACATACTAGTAGCTCCAGAATGACTGGTGTCCACATCAACCCCTTCATACAGGGTTGACAAGACGGTCGGACGTCCGGGACGTCTAGACGTGGACGCTATGTCCGCAACGTCCGCTGACATTCGCGGTCCCGTCCGCTTATCTGCCCGTCCACCCCGCCCATCCGCCCCACTCGCCTCGTCTTGTCCACCCCGTCCGCCCCGTCCCGCCTTGTCTGCCCCGTCCGCCCCGCCTTGTCCGCCCTGTCCGCCCCGCCCGTCTTGCCCCACCCTGCCCCACCTTGTCCGCCCCGTCCGTCCGCCCCACCTGTCCGCCTTCCGACGGCAGAAAGGACGCTGCGTCCGCTAGCGTCTGTGAGGACGGACGTCCGGGTTACGGACGCTATCTTGGAGCGGACGTACTGATTTGTCAACCCTGCCTTCATAGGCCCGGTGGTGGCAGTGGAAATCGATTCATTCAGCACTTTGTCTTCAAAGTAGTCATTTCCCAGTCTCATTGAAGTTACCAGAAGTCGCGTCTTTGAAGTCCTAGACTAGGTATACACTCCAAATTTTTTACTTCCTGCCCGAAGTCTGCCACAGCGGGCAGCATTAACCACCCAAAATCATTAAGTCATTTCTTACTCACTAAAAAGATATGCAAAGTATTATTTGGTGACTTGAAGTGACTTTTTAATGACTAAGGCATCTGCCGCTGACTTACATCAATTCCCAACATTATCTCGTTCCCAAGGAGAACTAAAAATCGTAGATGAAAATCTACCTTCATTGCACCCTTGTCTGTGGTTTAGAAAAATGACTACCAAATAACTCTTCCAATGCTGCTGCCCCAATACTGGTGCAATTATGGAATTTGCAGACATTTTTTAGTTGTTCCAGACATATAGTCACTTTACAGTCATTTCCTCCAGTCATTTATTCACTTTTTTTTTGTAGTGATATGGCATGATTTTCTATATATTAATGAAAACATTGATGCTTTGAATTTCAACTCATGTTTATTAAAGACTTTGTATATCACTACACTCTCATTTTAATGGAAATTGCACTCAAAAACTAATAATTCTAGTATTCACCAATCTAAATTATCTATAGAAAATCCATTTGTATTGGTATCAAAATTGACAATATTATTTTGGGAGGGTCCAAAACTCCCAAAATTTTGAATATGATGTTCGGGGGTGAATTCCTAGTACTCTCCCTACTTCTCTAAACGATGAATAGCCTACCCCTAAATTCATTGTTGCATCTAAAATAGCATGTTTGGTTGCTAATTTTGCCGCACTATTCCCTCTCTTCAAAAGGTCTAGTCTGGCTAAAACACTACCTATGATGTCTTCATATATTGCCGCCACCTTCGAGGTCCAAATGTGATCGGGTTGATCGGTAATGATTTTTTTGTGATTCAGGACTCTACTTAGTCTTAATTTTCTACTATTTGGCCCTAGGCAAGTGGCCAATTTCTCACTAATGAACTCCACAATAACAAGTGCAACCCTCTATTCATCTCTATCTACCATCCTATCCTCTACAAAGCACGATTGATCAAGAAGTCCACATTTAGCCTCGTGACAATCAACATCATTGTTACAAATAGCTTCTGCTTTAGCAAGCCTTCTTTGTGACAAGGATTTTCTAGCATTTAAAGTAGCCTTGTGAATTTCTTGAGTGATACAATCTGATCTTTGTTCCATTGCCTTTTCAACACACTACAATGCTCAATCTTATAGAAGCGTTCTTTTGCGACCAACTCAAGCATCTTAAGTCAATCCTAACCCCATGAAGATATTCCCCTCCGATCACCCTAATCCAAACACCCTAAATCGCATGCAAATCAAAACTATAGCATATACAATATCTACCCTACCCAAATTGAACTACCATGTACTGAGATGCATCTAAATTCTAGCTTCTGCATGAATGGTTTGGTAAACAAATTTTCACAACTTTGAATCCTAAACAAATACTTAGTAGGTGACATTTATACCTTCAGTCCTTTTGTTTCACTTCTGGCAACTCTAGGCCAATGCATCCACTCCTTTAAGCTGCTCAAATTGAAGTTGAAACTCTTGTTTTTGGAAAATGAGAAACAATTGAATGCATAATGTCATACCTTGTGGCCTTAAACCTTGGATCCACCTTTTGAAATTGGGTCAATTTTTCTACAAATCTCTACCTTCAGTGATCATCTCAACCCTAAACCCTAATATCACAACCAAACTTGCATATCAAAACCTTGACCTTCAAGCACTTGACAATAATTGGGTTGAACCCTAATCTTCACCTTCCGGAATTGTAAATCACTGCAAAACTCCAAACATTCAACAATAATCTTGGTAATACCTAATTCGATGGCCCAGTTTATGCTACTTACAAACTAAACGCACACAACTATAATCTACTTAAAGGCAAACACCAAACTTCAACTTGGACAATTCCTCCTCAAAAATACAAACCTACTCCTCCGATAATGTCCCTAAACCCTAATCCCACCTTCTTCCTGCCTAAACTACAAACCCCTTGCACTTAAACTAGTTTTTTTGATGCATTGGTGCCTCTATTTCTCTTCTAATGGAACTTGCTAATTCTAAACCTTGAATCCTAGCCACATGCAAGTGCGACGTTCACTCAATTACAACACCTAAACGAACAAATTAGAACTTAAGGCCCCTAGGTAGGAAAGAAGAGCACGATGACAATGCGACAGCTTGACCCTAGATAATAATACCACGATCTAGCCTCCTCTTGTTGTAGTTCATGTCTAAGCAACAAATACTTCAAGGTAATCTTGTTTCATAGATTGAGTGCATCCAACCTTCCTCACATAGAACTTCCTAAACACATTGCAAATAGCCGTAGGCAAACGGAAGTACAACACAACACAACATAATGCCATAGCCAAATTCATAACCGACCAAATTTGAACTCAAGGCCTCCAAGCAAGAACGATGATACAGAGGGCTCAAACCCTTAGCGACAATCAATCTCCATTGTCCCTATACAATCAATCGGCATCGTTCACGTGTATTGGTCCCCCCAGTTAGTTTGGTCCTACTCGGTCTAACAACTACCACTACAATTTCTTTAAAAAAATCATATTATTTTTTTTAAGAATTTACAATCCTAGATAATCATTGTATATTAAAATTTTGTAAAATGCACATATCAAAATTTCTACTTTAAACATGTGGAAATATTTTATGAAAATTGAAGGCATTTTTGACCCTTTAATAGTCCATATCTACAAATGTAGGGATACAACTCTACATTTTTTAACATCACAAAATTCATTACATATAGACCAACTTAAATATAATTCCTTCTTATGAAAAATATTTGAATTCCTAATTGATCTAGAGACTTTCTCTTCATTGATGTAGATTGTGGCAATATATAAAGAGTACATATGTAGGTCCTTTACAATTAGAAATCAATCAATCTTATAAAGATTTCATTTGGACTTCATAAATCGTCAACCCTACAACATTAATACAAGTCCTTTTTCTTATTCCTTGACTTTTATATATTTGAAATTAGAGGAATTCCAAAAACACTCACTGATATAAGGACTATGATAGTCCATATTGATCCAGCGTAGTGTGCATTTGCCCCGAGAGGACGTGCTACTTCCATTGGACCCAATCCTTGGAAAAACACACCAAGCCATATATCAAGCACAACTTGCAAGACCAACACAAGTATCTCTACCTCCAGTACTGCAACACCTTGTACATGCTAGAGGCAAAGACAAGGTTCCTTGCTATCAAAGCATGGTGGGCATCATCAAATTGCACCTCTAAGGATGGACTCAAGCATCTTTAGCTCTGGCTAGCCTTTTGGTACTTCCGCTATCAACAATGGGGTGTGTCGCAGCACAGGGCAGGTCAATTCCCCATTATACTCACAAAAATCGCTCTAGAGTATAACTAAGTGACTCTAAAGATCGAACCCATGCGATCCTGTGAAGTATCTAGCTCTATTAAGCAGTTAAGCTCAGTCAGTATCCCAATCTTACTTTCCGGTCCTAGATCTAGAACCAGAAATACCACCACACCGGATAACTATAGACCGGATTACTCCTTCTTCCGATCCTACTAACTATCCGGTCTGTGCAAATATCCAAATCCCAGGATCTTACAACTTCCGGTCCTGGAAATCCGTCCTGACCAATCCGGTCCGGATGGTCATCATGTATCCGTAATCCTATCCGGTTTGGTTTTGCCTCTGTTTCACCATCAGAGGGGTCGCCGCTTAATTTTGAGAGTGGTAGGCCCACCACTCCTTCCGTGACTTATAGTGGCTGAAGACCCACTGTCCTACTTCCTAAACTCCTAAGCTAATCCGGATCCGGTTTGGTCCTTCACAACAACCCAGATAGCAATCCAGGTTGTAGGTCACACAAAGACCCCACACTCGACCCTCTCATACTACAACGACCTTGATGCTACTTCCAATCCGTGCGAAGACAGGTGGTTACAAGTGTACCCGTCCGTTCCAACATCCACTAAAGTTCTTCCGTTTACCAACTAAGGCGGTAAGACCTCACAGGAGATCGGACACTCGACCGGATTTCCCACCCGGGAGTTCTAGCGCAGCTAAGGAATCCCTCCCTACCCGCCTAGCCTAACAACGGCTTTCTCACCCAGAATCTCAAATTCTAGACGTGCTGAGGAACTAAGTTCACTCCCAACTCTTAGATACCTACTCACATGCACCTAGGATCGGAAAAGAAACACCAAGGGGAGAAATCACTCACAAATCGGCTCGTACTATCCTAACTCCACATCATACAATCCTGTCGCGTTGGAGAGAGACACACAATGAGGAGAAGAGAAAGGTACAAGAAATTTGCAAAATGAAGACTCCCAGTTCCCATAGCAGGAACCGATTTATATACAAAGGGTAAAAACCCTAAAAGCACAAAAAGGAGCGGAAAACCCGTGGAGGTCCGCCGCCAACCTAATCTAACTTCCGGCTAACCTAATACTGTTGAGCCGGATCCAGATCCGGATCCGCTCCTACTCCTAACTGAAATCAAAATCCTATCTACTCTACAACCCTAGATCCTATTGTCGGGCTTCTGTTCTACGGATCTAGCTGCTCGAAGACTTCACTCAAGTTCCGGTTCCGTTCCCCACGTTCTCTCTCCGATCTCAACCAGAATCAAAGCTTGCAGCACACAAACGCAAAAAACTCTACGACGCGCGCTCAAGGTCGAGTTTGTAAAAAGGGGTGCAACTGCGAAGGCTCCTCCTTATATAGTCTCTGGACCATTTCCGGTTTGGTCATCTTGAATCCGGTTCACCATCATAATCCGGTCCTAGACCTAATCCGTATTGCATTCCGTTTCCGTCGTTAGTTACTCCTGACCGGATTAGATCCAAGAGGCCCACTACTTCACGTTCCGTGCTAATTTTGAGTTTTCCTTCTCCACCTAATCGGATCCGGTTCCCTAATGGCTAGTTTCCGTTCCTATTTTGGTGCATACTAAGAAAATCAAAATTTTAAGCTGCGACAGGGTGGCTTTATGGAACAGGTACATTTGTTGATTTATCACTAGATGTTTTCTTCTTTACTTCTTTCCTAACCTTCTCAGTTTCTTATTGAATCTTTCTTTTGTATAGGAGAAAATCATGATGGTCGAGGAGTTTGCAAAGATGTCTAATTGCAACTTTGCTCAATCCATTTACAACAAATGGCTTCAAGCATCTGGCATCAAGGGTGGCAATCTTTACATGGCGATTGTAGACAACTATATTTGAGTGTTCCTCCAAGTTGTGGCATACCATCAATTTCTGAAAGGTGGTGTTGGCGAAGATGGCCCTAACAAAGAAGAACGCAACCTTAGAGGAGCTCAACGCTAGGCTCAACAAATTGGTGATTTGTCTATGCTGTAGAAGGTTCTCCTTGACATGCCTGACAGGGATGAATTTTGCATGTACAATCTACACCTTGAGGACAACAAGGTCTTTGGATCACAAAAGTGCAAACTTCACACTCCTATTCGAGTCGATGAAGATTCCTACCGCCTTGACACCATCAATTTCTCTTGCCCACATGTTAGTCAAAGATATACAAGGTCTCATCCTACACCTCTACCTACATTTGTCAAGGAATTCTCTCCGCTTGTGCAAGAGCCTACTTCAACTATCGGGTTGGATGTCCATTGCATCACAACTATTCAAGAATCTAAAGTTTGAAAGAAGTTGTAGCATATTGCTCGCCTTCCTTATAATTCCAAGAAGTCTTGTTGGGCTATACACAATGTCACCAAGAAGAAATGCACTACCAAAATCATCCCCAATGGCAAGAGCACCCCTGCCCCAATCTACTCCAAATTCTGGAACAATTATTCATTCAAAAGACCAAGATCCAAAAAGTTCTTCTGCATAGACAACATCAAGTGTTGTGTCAAAGGCTCAAGTTGCAAATGGGTGGAAAATTTCTTTGTAGACCAGGAGAGACCTCTTATTCTTCCGTGTGGCCTATGAAGCTTGGTACTAACTTCACTCGCATGGAGATCCTAAAGGTCAAAAATGCTAGCTTTTAATTGCCATAGAAAGAACACATCACTCCAATATGCCTATTCAACAACTCTACTCTTCCCCTTGACCTCTCTAGTATGGATATTCCCCCCAATTTTGACTTTTATCTTGTTTCAAGGTAGTTCAAGTGTATGCGACACTCCACCCACGTACCATTAGCAAAGCAAAATAGCAAATGTAGATGGTTGTGTCTACTTGTACTATGTAAGGAACCATCTTGAAAGTAACAATGATTCCTTGCCCTGGATTTGGATGTGTTATCAATCTACAAACCAAACCTGCTCCAACACAATCAATTTACCAAATCACAATGAGCTCTTTCGCCAACTACTCCTGCCCGGCCTTCAAAGACATGATTACCAAATTGGGCCACAAATGACATTCATTTCTACATTGTAAGAATTTGTACTTCCTCTTTGTCAAGGTCTCTAAGTTAGATCTAGAAGTGAACTTGTTCATTCATGCCTTGACCTTTAGCTTCAATGAGGTTAAACTCATTCTTGAGTGGGGCCTCGCGATACACTCTACCACCTAGACTTGTTGCCGGCCCGAGATTACTTTGTCTTCTTATGGATGTGGTCATTTGTAGACCTCATATGTACTTGCTACCTATTCCTTTGGGAATTAAAATGTCATGTTCTATGATTTTTATTCACCTCAAATTATTGCATTACAATAATTGTTGCCATGTGTTTCTCACATCATCTCACTCTACATGCTAACCCGTAAACCTTTCATTTGTTTCTCTCAACTTGATTTCTGTCGTACCAACCTCTTAGATGCTCGTGGCTTCCACTCATAATCCGATCTTGTTGGAATTGGATCTGGTCGAAGTAAATCAACGTAGCTAATTGTTTGGTCCTTCATCCATTCGTTCAGCGATAGGCAATGTAGCAATAATCTTCTCATCTTCTCACAAAACGACAAAGTCCTTAAAAATTCCCCTAAAACCTTGACCTCCTCTTCCACATCAACTAAGTTGTCTTTATCATCCACCTCAGTTATCTTCTAAGGAATGACCACATTCAAATCAACTACATCCTCCTCCTCTCTATCTATGCAAATTGTTGAATCTTCTTCCACCACATTCGCCCGCATCTTGAACTTCTCCCCATATCGTTGTTACTCCTCTTCCACCCTCCACTTCCATTCTTGTATGGACTGTAAGAATGGAATCATCTCATAGTCATCACGATACCATTTTGCAACACTCCTCTCACATTTCGGCAATGGATTGAAAGGAACATAAGGATCTCCTAGACTTACTATCTCCTCATTCCATCCTAAACCCTCAAATATGTCTCTCTCCTCTCCCATCCTAGGCATATTTTTCTACCTTCATATTATAGGACAACAAAAGTTGTGCTTATATATTGAGCTCAAGGCAACTTTGTCAACTACAAAGAATAATTGGTGTAGTCCAAGATGTAGAGGATCAAATTGCCATAGCTAGGACAAAAACAAAAGTGATGGAATAAAAATGAAGCAAGTACGTTACTCTTCCTACTTCACTTGATTCAATCTTCAAACGCGCCAATCATGAAAACGCCAATCTCTGTGATTCTTTTTTCACTTCATCATCTACATGAGTTTAATTTTGTACTTCCCAAGTCTCTAATTAAATCATAAGTTTGCAAATTCCAACCTTCAATGTTTTTTGGGACCTCAAATTCCATAATGATAAGTGACATAAATTAATCATTTTGCATTTCTTAGGTCTTAAACTAAATCAAAAGTTTAGAAATCTAGACACCTATTGATTTTTTTGCCTTCTAATTCCACGGTGATAGGTCATAAAATTTTTATTATTTTCAAAAGAATTTTGATTATTCTTTAGATTATTCAAATCTATCAATAATAAAATCTAAAAATAGTAGAAAAATAACTGTTTTTACTTTTTGGCCACTCTCCGCTCTCCAAATGTGTGCTCTCTGCTCTCAGCTCTCTACTCATCGCTCACAATCCTCACATAGCAATGTTGTCCATTCTAATATGGCAAGAACTTTAGAGATTGAGATTACTGGGAACTTGCAAGCGAAAGTAGAAGAAACATGTTGAGGTCCAATAATACCATGTAGTTAGTAATTAATTGTAAAGTTCATTTTGTATTTGTAAATAGGAGTCAGAAGAAGGTTTAACTAAGAATAGTACAAAAGAAACATGGTACCAAACTCCATCAAATCCAAATTTTGGTGCTCCAAGGATTTTCATCTTGTATTTTTTCCAAAGTTAACTTTTGGTTCCACATGGCACACTTTACAATTAACTCTATTGTGAATGTCAGACCAACTTGTTACATGGAGAGGTTCATTCATGTATGTGATCTAATAGATTGGTCCAACTTAAGGTCCATGTGCAAACTGTACAATTTGTGAGTTTCTCATACAACTACAGAGACATGTGGCTTGGTGCTCAGCAAAAGGGCATTGCTTCTCTATCTCTAAGGTATGCATATCTATACTTGTTACTAATTACAACTCAACATAGGTAGTATTCTTAAATAAAAATTTATTTGTATTGGTTCTTAATGGTAACTGAAAGAGGATTGCAAATCACTTTAGCATGTATTACTTGAATAATGGAAGAATAAGTTATAAAATTTTTAAAGTTTCATCTCTAAGTGTGACAAAAACATACACCAAATTCTCAAAGAATTTCATATTTTCATTGTATAGATCTCATATCATCAATATCTAGATCTTTATGATGCTTTTTGGTCCAAATGTAGGTAATGTATTTTGGACATTGTTGATAATGAGCTACATAGCGTAAACTCTCTTTTGGCACTTACATGCAACAAAATTTAGTTTGATCACCTTTCCATTGGAGAGAAGGTTGGAATTTGGAAGGCACCCAAAGATTCCCAAATGCAAAAGATTCACCACCATCTTTGAAGAATGCAAGGGAAGTCTAGGATTTGCCTTGCAAGGAGAGTCTTTGTTCTATGTGCTTGCTATAGTATTTGAAAAAAGACAATATCCTCAAGTTCTTATATTGGAGAGTGCAACTATAGATGCACACCACACAAGTTTGTAGTGCAAAAGGTGCCCTATTTTGGGTAGTGAGGATTCAATGTGTTCAATGATTGCTTCTAGTTGATCTCAATTGTAACCATCAACAATTCAATGTAATTTCATGATCCACAAGAGTATTCAATAATTACTAGGACAAAGGCAATACATGACAATACCAAAAAGCTTTCATCAAACTGCAAAGTTTCTTTAACCTTGTAAGGATGTTTAGGCTGAAAAATGATTGATGAATGATTTTCCATATCACTATAGTAATGAAGAATGCACTTATTGGTATGAAAATCCGATCATTTTTGAGTGACTACCTTAGTCATTAGGGTTTAGCATGCACAAGTGAAAAAAAAACTATGTGAATGTAAACGTGACAAATGAAACCGTGACTCAGTTTGCAATTAATATAAGAGAAATTAGTTGCTATTCACATTGCAGCTGCCAAAAAACGTTATTTCTTGTAGCAAAAAGTAGCTCTTGCACACATTCCTCGACGGAGTGTCACAATGTTTCTACCTTCGGGTATGCATTTACTGTGACGTACTGGCTTCCAACTCTGCTTCCACTGGATCTCTAAACCCAAGTCACCAAACTTCAATGCTTTTCAAACCCAGAAGACTGTCGAAGCCACCAAGCTCCTTCTGAAATCAACTTCTTTAACCTTGGGCATGTGGTGCAACATACGAACTCAATGGGGGAGTTGATACTTGACTCCAAGAGTACTGGACCATTCGGGCGTCGTATCGACTTCCTGCAATTTCGTCTTGCGGCACTGCAGCTGCAACTTCCTTCAACTCCTCTGGAGTCAGCTTCACAAACGCAGCGCCGATATTCTCATCCAAATTGGGAATCTTGGAGGTACCTAGATCGCCACCGAAACACGTCCTCAGAATTGCCGATGAAGTCCAAAGAACAGTACTCCCTCTGTTTCTGAATTATACCTGTAATTCCTTTGCGTTTTATGAAGGAAACACCGGTATTATTCAGAAGTAGAAGGAGCATTCCAATATCATTTGCAAAAGTCAAAACTTACGGGAAGTCAAAGTTCAATCGATAGCTTTTCCAAATGTGTGCACTATTTTCAGTGTACTAGTGTCGAACATTACGCAATGAACATCTATACACTATCTAGTGAATTTATTAATGCAAGCTTCTAGATATACTTTCGGATTTAGCTAGTCCTTCCTTCTCAAGTTCATATACACATCCTAATTCAGACTATTTAGTTTAAACGGCTAAGAAAAGAGCTGAATTCGCAACAATTCTTTTTTTAAATGCCCAATCATGGTTGCTTTCATGACCAGAGTTGAAATGAATTAATATTCGAAGTTTCAAGGACTTGAAGGTAACAAAATGTATGAAGAAACCATAGTCAGAAGGTTTGAACCACGGAAACATGTTTTGGAAGTTACTAATATAATAAAAATGTTAGCTTTCGAATTGGATTTTCAAGTTTTTGTTTTTCACACTTAGGGATCATGACCAGTTTCAAATCTCCCAAAACTGAAATCCAACCTGGGATGGGTACAACGTCGTCTCCCTGGTGCAAAACCCAAGCTAGAGCTAGTTGGCCAGGAGTGCACTTGTATTTCTCTGCCAGAGCTGCAACTCGCTCACGGAGTATCTTATTCTTCTCCATATTCTCTGCTTGGAACCTTGGAAGCCTTGTCTGAATGCAAATCACAAGCCAACACATGCTTCGCTATCACTTCCTTCAGCGAAGTTAAGCTCTAAGGAACCATTTTTTGGCCTCGAGATCAACAATTCTAAAGCTCACAGTTTTAACTTCATGTTCTCCCAATTGCAATGTATTATCTGATAAATTTCATAATATATTGATCATGTTGACAAGGGAAGTTCCAAAATTGAGTGCAGTGAATGATTGAGCCGAAGTTCACACTTCTGAAACAACGTCGAAATTGTCGGAAGCTTGCTGAATTAACTAACCTTTTCAACGTCACAGCCAGACCTTCGGGATAGCATTTCAGTGTAGTTTCAAAAACTTCATTGACATCGAAGGGTCATCTGTCTCCATACTAACAAGGGATCCAATGAACTACCGTAATACAGATAGATTCAACTTACACGCCTGACGTCTGTCTCCGAAAATTTCTCCGCCAGTGATTTCGCAGAGAAGAAGCCTCGTCCAAGTGGACTATATGCCACAATCCCAATCCCCAATTCTCTGCAAGAACAGAATGGGATATGTGGAATGTAGGAAACAGGGATAGCAACTTAAATATGAAACCTTGGATCATGAATGATTAAGGAAGACAAAACTGCAGCTCCAGATCAATGACACAAATGCCACAACAACTAAATTATGAAAACACTTCAACAAAAGTGGTGAGTTGCTACAACTGAGTTAATCAGCCCCTAAATGTTCAACTGTCCACTGAATATTTCGAAAAGTGCGCTTCATCCAATTAATAATCATTGAGGATGCTTCAAAAAGAATTGTCTCCATAATTTTTCGATGAAAAGAAGAAAGAATAATCAATATGAATCAATGGTAACCTATAGATATTTGAAAATTAATTATTAAGTTTTTTCAATATGATCTTACTATCTTTAGTTTGAGCACTTATGTGTTTAAGATGGCTCAAAATGTAAAAATTGAAGAGTGGTCGAACTTTAGGATATGTTACCTGCAAAGTGGGATGATCTCCTCTTCAATGTCACGAGTCCAAAGAGACCACTCAATTTGCACTGCACTGATGGGATGCACAGCATGTGCACGCCTGATGGTGTCAGCGCTTGCCTCCGAGAGCCCAATGTACTTGACTTTCCCTTCTTCTACTAGCTCTTTCATTGCTCCAACCTTGCAACAAAACGTAGGAATCATAAGCTCAAAGAAGCCCAGTTTTGTAAACTAAGATCAAATCCAAGGATTCAATTGCAAGAGTATGGAGATATTTCATAATCTTGTCCTTCTCTAGCATTGGGGTAATCTCTTAGAACCTCTAAATGAACATGATTGAACAAGTCAATGTCTACAAGACATGCATCATAGACGAGGTACTGCTTGAAAGTCGGAAGGCTCCAAAAACATTATCGAGTTAATCTACCCAATCTAGGGAGGGGGTGTCAGAGTTTGTATTGTTTTGGTTGATCTAAGGGCTTATAATGAGGAAAAGAAGTGTAGGTTACAACACTTTCTAGGTAAATCAATGAGACATTAAAATTCCTTGGTCTATGCAAATTGTGTTTCAACAAAAGCCAAGAAGGTGAACAAAAAACAAATGAATACCGTGACTTCAATGGGCACTGTGGGGTCAACTCGGTGCTGGTAATAGAGATCAATGTAGTCGACACCTAGACGTTCCAAACTATCGTGGCAAGACTCCTTCACATGCTTCGGGTCACCACGGATTTGGACCTTGGTGATGTCTCCATCTTTGAAGCCGATGCCGAACTTTGTTGCTATTTGGACTTTGTCCCGAGGCAAAGTCTTCACGGCCTGTCAATGTATATACAAACCTCATAGTGGTCACTTCACATGCAAAACCTTTGAATGCTGAAATATGGTTCAGTTTAGCAGTGCTACATTCACACCAAAGAGGTTATCATCGTCTTGATAGAGGCAAAACAATTGTACCTCCTTCCATCCTCAATTTTCAATCGTAGTGTCGGTATTTTCATTCTTCTGAATGTCAAGATACACTCCTCAATAGTGTGCATTTTCCCCAAAGGAATCAATCATCATTCAAATTAATCAATCAAAGACTTCTCCTCCATCTTGATATAAGTTTCCAGGATGTGGTTTGGATAATATGGCACCACACCAGTTTCATTGCGAAAAATCTGATTGAAAAGCAGTTTTCACTTTGAGAATCTATCATAATTTCGATGGTTCCAAATTGTTTGATGTCACAGCTTATGGCTCCCAGAATCAAGTCGAATTATCGGAATTGGCGAGTGCTGGAAAGCGAATCAGTTAGTATTGTACCAGTCCAAGCAGCTTCTCGTTGGTGTATGGGCCGTATGCGTTGGAACTATCGAAAAAAGTGACGCCCTTGTTGAAAGCATGGTGGATGAGGGCTACTCCGTCTTTATCCTCCAGAGCTGTGCCATAAAATGCTGACAAGCCCATGCATCCCAGCCCCAACGTTGAAACCTGCAAACCATTAACCATCTCACCCACTCAGATATCAACGACTACATCAAATTGTCACGACAGTGTAGAAGAATTCTACATCCAGGGTTTCAAATGGTCACGGAATCCTGCATCGGGTTAGCTGATTTGAAACTTTGTACAAAAACTGTCAACGATTGAGTCCTTAACCTTTCACAAGAAACGAGGTTCAAGAATCATGTATAGCTTGTGCTTGAATTAGTGATAAGAATCCAAACTCTCATTATAAAAAATGCTTCCCTTCTGCTGCAAATCGAACATAGATAGTCTATCTTGCTTAAAGAGGAATAGTTGGTTCTAGTTGGTCATACAAGAACATCTACTTGCATTAATTCTACAATCAATGTGCGAATAAAGTCTGTAATTAGTGTGGGGCACCTTTCATACAATGCATACCAAATAAATTTTCTATCATCCCGCAAATAATTGATGTATGATGGAGAAGGGAAAATTGCCACGCTATTCTGAAAACTGTTGGTAATATCCGGGGGAAAATCCGAAAATGAAAAGCACAGCGAAGCACAGTGCACAAGCTTGCAGTGTAATTCACCGTATCCAGTGAATGTTACCATACATCCAGCAGGAGGTCGCCCAACCCAATACCGTACCGACCCTTCCCCATTCTGCGATTTCCCTAAATCAATCAACACGTTTCAGAGCGCAAAAATTCCAACAGTTCAGCGCCCCCTGAACCCTAGCTCGGACATGTCCAGATCCGAGGCTCCTTATTACCACCAGAAACCAGCCCATCTCTTCAAACTTTTCCCAATTTCACTTCTACAATAAATGACAGAAGTGTACTAGCTGCGAATTAATCCATTTCTATTCCCCGGATCGAATGAACTCGTCGAAAGAAGAGCTACATTCCAATTGAAGTGAGGGACGCACCTTCAAGCCTTGAGAACCCAGTTCACGCACCCCCATCGCCATGATCGATCTGCAAGTGCTATCCCTTCGATCTCCAAAGTTAAGGGCTCTTGCTGTACTAACTTAGAAATTCAGTCGATCGAATTGAAACGGGGACTTCTAAACACTTGATTGATCCTACTTGAGAAAGTTAGATCGAGCACTTGATGGTCGATGAGCTCTGAGTGAATTTGATCCAATTCCACATTCGTCCTTGAAAGGGGAAGGTGATCGATTGGGGATGAATTGAAACTACTTAAATGCGACTGACTTGGTTCCCACGTCCAGTATCGTAAATTAATGGAAACTCGGGAGAGCGAAGGAGCGCGGGAAGTTTTGGTAGAGGTGGGCTTGCAGAAGTATCGTGGTTGCAGGCACTGGTGAGTTCAGGCGACATGGCCAAGTGGCAAGTGTGTGCAGTCGTACCTTAGTTGGAAATATATGGGCACAGTGAAGTTAAGTAACTTATGGTAGCCGACATATTTTCGACCACTTAACCAATTCCGCATATATGGAGCATAGGTTTCTTGAGTGCAGGAATTTTCTCATGTATAGAAATAGTGTTCAGAAGGATTCCATATTTTTTCAGAATTTTATTTCTCAAAATTATTATTACTACAAATTTTTTATTTGAAGATTCTATACAAGCTATTCTTGTCATGTAGGCCTTCCTATTTCCAACTATAGGTTGATTTTAAAATAAACAGAGAATCTCCTGCTTTTCTCCTATAGATTGGAAAGAGTGTAGCCTATATGACAGAAATGGATCCTTGGTCGGAAATGGGTTGGCTACCATACATGGTGTCCAGGCTAGGCACTGAAGTGGAAGTGGAAGCAAGTTTTGGCTTCTGGTGGAACTCTCGCTTAAGTCACAGTAGGATAGAATGAAGCATCACTAACAATAGAGGTATGTAATCTAGTTATTATTATTAAGTTATACTGGTCAAATTTTCATGTTTTCTTCTTGGGAAGTGAAAGGTTAGTGAAAGGAGGTTCCAACACACCAAAGAATACAACATTTGGATAATATATGCAAAAGTTATGAAGGGTCAATGTTTTTTTGGGTAGAGGTTCTAAAATCATTTCTTCCACATAGGTACATGTTGATTTTAGAGATGTACACAAGGTAATGATGGTGGTTTTGGTTCAATGGTGTATTTTGGGGACCCACTTTAGTATATCCAAAATGGCAACCTATTGTTGGAACTTAAATGTGCCCTCTTTAGATTCTAATATCTAGTTCAACTTATAGGAATCAAATTAGGGTTGAAAAGGTTAGAATTGGGTTGAATAGTTATTATATATATAACTTTTGAAATACTACAATGGATTACCATTTCAATCATGTAGAGAGTTCAAAGAATCACAATAGAATTCAAAAGGACAAGAATAGTCTTCTTGAGAGACAACAATGGGAAGCTTTATCATTAGAAGACTTTCAGGGTCCAAGAGGGCCGTTTTCAAGCTGGTGTTCTCTACAATTCCCTCCGCAATGAAAAGAACGCCACGTTGTCAAAACAAAATTTGAAAAGAATTAAAATTAAATTAAATTTCTTAAAATGAAAAACAAAGTTGAAAAAAAAAAAATTTATTTCTTTTTAGAAAATGACAAGGTAGTCGTTCTGTCACATCAAGCACCAAGTTTTGATGAGTTCTCAAAGTCTAAAAATGTTAGGGAATTAGCAACCTTCTCGGACCCCCAAAATCTTCTAATGATTTTGCTTTGACTACTTATAATATGTGAATTCTTTTGAAATATGAACTGACTGAAGTACATGTGAAAAAATCTTGAATTTACTATTCTATTGTAACCAAAAATATTGTAAAACCAATCAATCTAAATATGTGCAATGACCAAAGGGTCTACATATATACCTAACTTCAATTGATAGAAGCTATGTGTGATGAACTTTGAGTTGGACTTTAGTTGAAACGTGTGCTAATACTACAAAGGATACCTAGAGACTTTTGTTGGCTAGGTGTTTGTTTAACTCCCTAACCCCTATAGATTGGGATTTCATTAATTATCCACAGGTAAACCACCACTAGTATAGAAAATTTGTTCCATAGGAGAATCAAAAATAGGGACCTAAACAAATAGCTTATTTTAATTCAACCGGTAAGCGCAACCAAATAATTTTGAAATACAATCCTTCCAACTAGGCCTAATTACAAGCTACTCTCCCTTCTTAAAAGCCACAAGGGTGAGAAATCAATATCTTCTAATTCCAACTCTTTTCTCTTCTTTCCAACTTAGTATACTTTCACCAATTGGTCCAAGTACTTGTTATAGCTTCACTTTATAGATTCAATCTCCAACTTGGTCTTCTATCTTCACAGCACCTTCCAATTGACACTCTTTGTAACACAAGCTAGCATGAGAATGCACTAATTTAGATTTAATTCTTCCTTAATTCCACTAGAAGAAATTTGTGTTTCTATAGACAAGTGCTGAAACGTGTCCATATATTTTCTAAAACATCACGCATGTGTATTGCGGATGTCTAAAAAAATTTGTTAAAATTGACATGGTAAAAACACAAGGAAAGCTGAAAAAACATGCTACATTTCTAGAGAAACATCCCAATAAACATGGTTTAAAAAGGTGCCCAAAATGCGCCATGTGGCAACCACATAAGCACCACGCAAGCAAGTAATGCCATATAGGATTTTTTTCACCTAACCGAAAGATGAGGTAGTAGTTGACATCATGTTTTTAAAAAAAAAATCATATTGTTTATAGTGACATCAATTTAGACATCCATAAGAATTTGAATATTGTTTTTAGCAACATCAATTTTGACCTCCAAATGTTTTTTTGAGGCATTTCTTAAGACATCAATTTTGATGTTAGCTTAGATGTCTACCATATACTATATACCATATACAATACATTATATACCATACACAATATGCCATACATTATACCAAATACACCATACATTATACACAATATTGGCAATAATATTGAATGACTTGAAAAGCCTTATTGTAAGTATTGTGACATGAGAAAGCAAATTATTTATGCAAGAAGGGTGGTAGGAGGGAAGACAAACTATATGGGACATCTAAAACAAAAATTATTATTATTAAAAATAGAATTTTTGATTTAAGTAGTATAATGAACATGATGTTGTCTCACAAAAAACATCTAGACGTTGTAAAGGATGTCTTAGTTGACATTGCAAAAAACATCTATATGTGACAGAGGATATCTTAGCTGACATCTACTATAACAGTATTAGAATTCTAAAATGGCATTAAAGTATGTTGATGTGGCATGCCACTTCATCCTCTTTGAGCACCATATTACTCAAATGCCAATGCAAGTAACCTTTTTTGGAAAAAAAAAATGCTATGTGGTTTGCTTTCACCTATTTTTTTACAAATGGTCGCCGTTTTACCTTAGCCCCCAAGAATTTCTAGAAACTTACTTGCAATCAAATCTTAAGCCCTTGCTAATGTTTGCAAGTCATTTGTAGTTTTGCTATCATTCCTCTTGTCTCATGTCAAATCCAAAATGGTGGTCCATGCAAAAATTGTAAGCTCTAAGAATTCTCTCAACTTTTTAAAATGTATTATACATCTTGTGAAATCAAATATCTATTGTGATTTTCTTTGCAAGATGTATTTCACATCATGCTAATTAAATAGAATTCTCATCAATAGAAAATGAAGATTTGAAGTGGACACCTTTGCACAAAATGTTGAATTGAAACATCATAATTATTCATCATCAAAATCAAATGTTCAATATTGAAGCTACACTAAGAGAAAACTTCACTCTTAAAAATAATTAATTAAAATAATGAGTACTTTAGGCTTTTACTTTAAAGTTTTGTAAACACCAAAATGTGTTGCCTTTGCATTTTGGATTTACATATCATAGACATAATAGCAAAAGGTGAATGTCTACTTTTACAATACTATTACTTTATCTACATTTTAAAGATAATATTTTATCAATGAAATAATGAAATTGGACAGAATTTTAAGTTATAGAAGAAGAATTTCTTCATGATAGAATTTCAAGATGATAACAAAATTGCTTCTAAATATGCAAAAAAAAATTGCACTAGAAATATTGAACATGGCTAAGATATCAAAAGTGCAATGTCTTCTACTCTATTTGCAATCCAATTATTTTAAAGCACTCAATATCCTCAAGAAATACTAACAATACTACACATTTTCACTAGAAGCATTGCAAGCTCGCATCATGAAAAAAGGGGAATTCAACAACTATATTTTTTTTCAAATGAATCTCTCATATATATGTTCTATGTTTTGATGAATGCCAAAGTATATTATTGAGGGAATTTACTCTCCTACAAAAGTCTTCCTCTGAACTTCCGCCTTTGAAAGTTATATTTAGTCTTATATTCATATACAATGAATAATGCAAAAAAATATTTTTTTTTTTTCTTTCTTTTCAGAAGCAACTATTATTTTAAATATATAGTAAATGTATGTCCGTTATAGTGTGACCTTATTCTATTAACAATAGATATTATTCAAGAAAAGTCCCAAAAAAATACATAGTTGAATATTGAATTCTCTTTTCTTCTTAAGCCATTTTGGACACAAATATTGAATGAATAAACCAATTTCCAAAACTTCACAATATTAGTTTACTTTATTCCCTAACTTCTTTCACTATATAGCAATTTACCATGGAAATATTCGGAAACATTAACTTATACGGGCATCTATACTACTCTATTTTGAAAGGACATCAAGAACCTGCCCTTCTTCTTGATATTCAACAGTCGGTCAGCTTCCTACCTAATCCCAAAAAAACTTCCTCAAAGAAACCCGTTTATGAAAAGAACTTCTTCTGTTAGATGTGGCAGTCTTGTGTTTTTTAGGATGTTTTAGAAAATGCATTGATGTTCCTTGCAATGTCTCATTCAATATTCTTGTCAAATAGAATATTCTCTCGTTTTACATTTGACATCTACATGTTTGTAAAAACATCTTCAAAATTCTTGCTCCTTAGGTAGCCACTGGATTCTATTACTTGTCTATTGAAAATATTTTAAAAAACATTGTCTTCTTTTAGTGTTCACTCATGGGTACACCCTTCATCTCCAACTTGGTATTAGATTCTAACAACATTCTCACTATATGCACACTCACAAGCTCATTCACTCATCAAATGCTTTTTAAATTTCAATTTGGTATTCAATTCAGCCTTTGTATAACTCTCATCTTTTGCACAATCTCCTATACAACAAATTCTCATCAAATTCTGAATACGATTCATGCAATGATTCCATGATTTGCTCTAATTTGAGACTTTCTTTCTAATACAACTTCTTCCCATAGACTTATAGTTGCACAAGTATGGTCATTTGCATTCTTGATTATTTTGAAATCTACTTTTAAATTCCAATCCAACTATCTAACACTAATCAGATTCAATTCTTACAATTATTCCAACTTCTCAACAATTCTCATCACAACAAATTTCGATTTGATCTTTTTTCTCTCTATTAATTGGACTGACTACAACAACACATTAGGAAAAATTTCAGCCCTTGAAGGGGCTGCGAGTTTTGAACCCCCTAGTGCAATTAGAGAGGAATTGAATAGTTTTTTAATTTTTTAATGAACGCTGCTGATGTGGCACTACTTGTGTCATGTCAACGTCACATCAGTTTTTTATTATTTATTATTTATTAAATATTTAAAAAAAATTATTTTTCTTTTTATTTGTATTTGCACTATTTGGCACCAAAAAAAGAATCCTTAACGGCCCTCCACAAGGTTCAGATTTTTTCTAATGTCCATCAACAAATAGGTGCACAAGTACAACAATTATCAATACACCAATTAGGTAGATACAATTAATCCAATTACTACAAACACTAGTTTGGATTTCTATATACATTAACATCTTACTTCATAGGTTTAGCATTATTCCCATTTGGTAATCACATTCCACTCAGATCAATTTACATATAGGTACTATAACACAATTTCAATTCTAAGATACATTCACAACACACTTTCACATTCACAACATCCTACTCTGCATAATACATAAATCATAACACACAACTTTCCATTAGTTCCACATACACAAGAATACCAATTAGGCAAATTAACTTTGCATCTATTAATCACAAGAAATTACACAAAATAGCTTATTCAGAGGTTGGGCTAGCACTAGCTATTCTAAATAGTGGATAAGTTCCTCCTCGCCATCCTAAACCTAATAGGCAACCAGGGCAACCTCAACCGAAACCAAATTGAATCACACAAAGGCAAATCTAAATAGACACTCATTACTTCACGTTTGGCTCCTTTACTACATAGCAATTCTAACCAATTTGGCAAAATAAACCGATTAAGAGAAAAGTAGCGCTAAAGCATTGAACTACGCTTCCAACTAGCCAAAATTAATTCACTTTAGCACACTAATACCAAAAATTCAAAAATGCTTACCAACTAAGAACAAATTTCTATCTACAACCCCTAAAGTCCTATAGCCTTTTTTTACATCAAATTCCACTCAAGATTGTCATTTCTATTGCAAAGTATTAAAAACTCTAGGAATTATTTATTTTGCATATCTATCCATAAGATCTTGCATCAGACTATTGTAAAAATGTATGAAAGAAATTTTAGAAACTTTGACCTTGTAGATTGCAAGATACTTGTGTTGGAAGTGAAGAAAACTGTTCTAGTTGCACTTTATCTACCTAGATTTTAAGACTTTGAACCTTCTTTAGTTAGCTTAAAATTTTTGTACTAGCAATGTTGAATTAAAAAAATTTATGTTGAAGAGTTGAATTGACAGTATAGGAAAAAAATTTCAAAAAAGTACACTTCATTTTCTTTCTTTAAAACATTATTAAATAGAAGTAATAGGTATAAGATTGAAGGAAAAACTAAATCATTGAGAGCTCTACAATAGAATTGAGACACAATAATTCCTGTGGTGAGATTTTTATAGGAAGCAAACTAAACTCTATAAATATTGCTTTTTGAAAAATTGTGAAAAATGCATTCAAAAATGAATCTTGTAAGTTTTTTTTCAAAAAGATGTTTAAATTGCCAAATAACAAGATTGTCCTTAACTTTCTCCTCACTAGTCCAAATTGAATGAATCAAATCTTTCTATGTAGACAAGAGTATTTTCTATGAGAAATGTAAAGATGAACAAAGATTTTGAAAATTTTATTTTGATCTTTTGTAATTCTTTGGAGTTGCTTGACAAATCCCATTTTAGACTTAGGGAGGCAAAACTTTTCCTTTTGGCCACCAATTGAAATAAAAATTATATTCCTAGAAAGCTATCTTCAAAAAATGTTTCAAAAAATTACAATGAAAATTGAGACCATAGGAGTCCGCTTGAAATCCATTTTGTCCACTAAGTAGACAATAAAACTCACAATGGGACTTTAGAGGTTAAGAACCATAGAATAGTCTAAATTTCCAAAATTAAAAAGATGTATTATAAAATAAAACTTAGGATACTAATTTAATGATGATACTCTTCTCAAATGATAGTTATAAAATATGGTCCTTAGATTATATCCATATAGTTAGATCAACTAGTACACAAACCACTTATTAGATGAAATTTGGGAGCAAAAGGGAACCATTTCAGGCATATTCTCACGGCAATAAAAGAAGGCGGCATTATTAGAAAAAAATGAAAAATCACTTGGCATTATATTGACCACATTGAATTGTACAGCTAGCAAATTTTCTAGAGTTTTTAGAGCCTAGGAACTCTCAATCTTCTAAAGCCCCCAAATCTCTTCTAGTGATATTTTTCAATTAAATTTGAAGCTAAATTTTTAAAATTCCTTCTAAAATTAACTTGTAGATTGAATATTTGTGATTTTCATTAAGATTTTTATTCTTTTTAATTCAAAATGTCAAGTTTTAAATTAATCATAGCAATTTTTGAAGATTTTAATTTTTTATTCAAGTTATTTTTTTAAGGTTGTTTTTTGAACTATAAAATTACTTTTTTAGGCAAGATCTGCTTGTATTCTTTGAATTATAGAATATATATTTGAAAAAAAAAGTCTTTAAAATTCTAAACCATATAGATGTCTTAAAACACAAAAATCTTCCAAAAAAATGATGAATGAAAAAATGCTCTTTTGAGTACTTGGCATTTATCCATTGTTCAAAATTTGAACATTTTGTCCTTAAGGGTTAATCTCTCAAGGTCTAAGAAAACACAATGTAACTTCTTTGAATTTTCAATGGCAAATTCTCAATAGGGTGAAATAAATCTCAATATTTTGTAAATTAGAGACTTATAGAGTAACCAATTGACATACTTGTTGCATTTTCCTATTTTCAAAATTTCAATATGAGAAGTATTTAAAAATTTATTTAGAAGATGTAATCTAATAGAAAAAGGTGAAAACATAATTTTTTACTATGAAAGAAATATTAGAAATGAAAAAAATCATTTTGTTTGGCATTTTTAATCCTTATTGTATACAAACAAACTAATCCTAGATAGAAAAAACTGTATTTTTAGCAATTTAAAAAAATATAAGGTTCATTTTGGTGTAATTAAAAATTGAAAAATAATTGAAATGATTCCAAATTTTAAAAAGATATTCCAAAAAATATGCTAATAATATCAATTGTTAAATTTCAAAAATTGATGCATATATATTTTCTTGATTTTGTAGGATCTAATTTGGTTGGTTTTGACTTTCTATTCCTTATGTTTAAAAATGTGTACAAATTTGAGAGAGTTATTTATTATTTTTCATTTTTTTAAATTAAAAAAATACTTCATTTGCCTTAAATTCTAATACCATTTTTTTGAGAGTGATAAGAAATTATTATTCATCTTTTTGTAAATTTTTTCCCCTAAAGTTGCATTTTGGCTTAAGAATTGATCATCTAAAATTGTTACTATCTAAAATCTAATATTTAATATTTTCCACAATTCATTTTTTTCCCTAAAGCTGCATTTTGCTTTAAGAGTAGATCATCTAAAATTGTTACTATCTAAAATCTAATATTTAATATTTTCGACAATTCATTTTATGCATAATACACAAAATAGTCAATCTTTAGTTTTGTCTATTTAAAATTTAAAATTTCGAGCACATCTATATGCAAAAAAAATATCAAAGTGGGACAATATCATTAAAAATCTCCATTGTCAAAAAGTTGTTATGGCTTGAAGGGTTAAGAAATGCACACCTAACCTAATATACGACAATTATCAACAATAGACTTTTATTTAACCACATATGGACCAAATCCATTGCAAAATGGCCAAACATCATATTTGAACTTAATTTTAATTTTTAGATTGTTTCAAATAACAATCTTATATTCTTAGTAAGTGATATTATAGATTGTCTATTCTTGTAAAAAAATTCAATTTTTTTGTGAAAAATCACCATTATTATTGCTTTTGTAGCAAAAAGTGAAAATAAATAAGATTTAGATATAGTAAAAACAGTCCAATCAATTTAAGTTTTTTTCAAGAGGTACAAGTAACAATGGAAATTGGTTTGAAGATTTATGAATGAATCATTTTTTATATTACATCCAAGACACCTTTGCCAATGATCTTCAAGACAAATCCTACTATCAAGCTAAATTTATCCTTTCATATATTTGACATATGAATTTTTGATCATTTTTGCTTGTGAAAGAATGTATTTCCTAATGTTGTCAATTTTATCTGAATTTGTGATGGAAAAATAAAATTATTGCAATTTTTAAAGTAAAAAACAAAAATAAGATTATATCAATTTTAATATATGATAAGAATAATTTGAAATTATAATTGCAACTGGAAATTTGAATGAGAATATGATTTTGTAAATTAAATTTAAAAACATTTAAGGAATACAAATGAAATACAAGACTATAGTGTAACCACATATATCTTGCAATTGGATTTTAAAAATTTTAAAGAGTGAAATTAAAAGTTGTCAAACTTTTATTCTTAGTTTGAATCTAATACCAAAAATGCTTATTTCAAACGTAACAATCACAGTTGTCCAAGGTGCATCCATCTTTTGGATGCATAGATTGTTATTGGTTAACTACTTGGACAATTCATCTTAGCAAAATAAAAAAGTAGCCCTTATTTTTGATGGAGTGTAAGCCATTGGGTTTATTGTAGTTTTTTTTATTCCTCATAGAATATATCCATTTATCATGCACAAATGTAGTTCCTTTCATAAAAGTAATTTGTAATATAGGATTTGGATGATAAATTAGATTTCTAATATAATTCTATGAAGGTATAAACATCCAAAATTGTCAAAATAAGAAATATAGACCAATTGAATGCACTTTTTTTTTTTAAAACAAACATTTTGTGGTATTAATATTTCTAATAAAACCTAGAATTTTTAGATAAGACATGTAATTACTATGAACTTTCAGGTGAAACTCTCTAAGCCACTCAAATTGTCATATACAATATCTTAGTCCAAAATTGTGTTCGTTATTTCAAATTTTATTGTCTACACTTATTGTGAAGAAACCAACTTAGAAATGTTAGAACTAAGTTAAACTTGTCAAAGTCTCAATGGTAAAATCGATGGTTAGCAAGTAGTCACTAGAATTTGACTTCCATCAATCTGACACAACTACAAGGTTTGTATGAGATAGGTGAATAACAATATAGTAAATTATTGGAATTGGTGACATGGTATTAAATAGTCCTTGAAAAATGCAACCCCTATGATGAAGGTAGTCATCAAAATGCTTTAATTATTGAACCAATTAGTGCATTCTTTGTTTTTATAATGAATAGTCATCCATTAAAACTTTTTGGCCTCATCATCTTTGAAGATTTAATTATAAAATTGGCAAATTGTGAGACAACATGTATGTTCAACATGAATTAAAGAATTGCTATTAGTATAGAGTATAATAGTACATTGTTGCATGTAATAATACCAGGTAGTTACTACCTCTTTACAATGGATAGTAAAATTTCAGGCACGATCCACTGTAAATTAACAATTGATTTATAAATTACAAGCATTCATTGTTTTATTTTTCAAACTACCCCCCTCCTATTTATAATTTCCAGGGAACAATTGACATGCAATTGATATGGGATATATTTCCCGTATCTAAATCCATATTAGTATTCGTATCCTTCTAGTGCATGCATACCATATTTTGTATTTGGATTGTATTTAGATTTGTATATATCATTTGTATTTTTGTGTCCATATTTGTATCCATATACTAGTTTATATTTGTATTATATATTAAATTAGATCAATGGGGATCAAGAAGGGGTAGGAATTTTTTTTTTAAATCAATGGCTCAAAATTTTTGTTGAAACTAGGGGGTTTCAATCAATTTGAAAGCAAGCCATTTGCTTCTTTTCAATAGATAGTACAGTGCTCTATTTACACAATGAAGTAGGAAAACTAGAGGATCTACTCCCACCCTCACTACAAATGCTATCTTCCTAGGTCATCTAGACTTAAGCTCTAGGTTAGTTTGTAATTTTTTTTTTTCAATATAATCCTAATATGGAAGGCATAATGATTGGACCTTTAGAAGAAGCGGGTACTAAGTAATTAATTATAGTGATACTGCAAATAGGGGGAGATTAGACAATAATTACCCCCTAAAGGACCAAATTGTGTTTTTTTAACAACATAGCAATTTTGGGCAGCTCACCACAAATGGAATTTTTATTTTTTTTCTTTAAAATTTTCACACAACATGTGCCCAAGGAGTATCTTTAAGGCCCAAAAAATTTCATAACTTTGGACTACATGGTAAAAAAGTTATTGCATGATATGTGATTTTCAATACTTAGTGGGTGGCCCCAAAATTTCTTAAAAAATTAATTCATCAAAAATAAAAATTGGAAATTGGTTTTTAAGATTTGTATACATGTGGAAAGCTTTGAATCATTCCATTTTGATTTATGAGATGAAAGTTCTAGTTTGGATTCAATTCTAGATTCCCCTATTCTAAAATAAACTTTAGAGTCCTTTATTTAACTCAATTTTTAATATTTTTTGAAAAAGTTAAAAGAAGATGATGTAAATTGTTTATTACTATATTACAAACATTGGAATTGACATTTTTCAATTCCATAACTAAATTCTTCACAATTTACTTCTTTCTACTTATTATTTTTTTCGTATATGTTGTGCAATTCCAAATGATCTAAAAATTTCAAGCATGTAGTCATCTTGCCATGAATAATGAATCCAAAGAGTTACCACCATTTGAACATTTTTACATACAAATGTGACCTTGTAAAGTGTAGCTGCCCGTTTTTTTACACTGCCAAAAAAAGGATTTTTGTCACTTCATCCCCTAAAGTTCCATGACTATGTATTCACCAAAAAGGCTCCAAAACTGCCATTTCTAGTACAACTATTAAATTTCTGGAAAAAAACAATTTTTGACACATGTAACCAAATGATCTTGTAGTATGATGACTTGAAAATATGTGGCAAAAATTTCAGAAAATTTCACTGTGAGGACAGTAGAATATCAACATTCAAATTCACCAAAACCATTTTCTCATCCCTACAAAAAATTGGGCAGCCACACTTCACAAGCTCACTTTTTTATGAAAAAATGACCAAAATGATGGTGCTTCTTTGGATTCTTTTTTCTAGAAAAGTTGGCCACATGCTTGAAAATTTTCAAATCATTTGGAATTGTACAACAAATAGGAAAAAAATAGTAAGTAGGTAGTAGTAGAGAATAATTCAAAATACTAAATTATTAAGAATTTAAATATGGAATTGAAAAATGTCAATCCCAATGGTTGAAATGTTGTAATAAAAAATTTACATCCTAAGATTTTATTTTTTTTCAAAAATATTGAAAATTGGATAAGAGAAAAAGTTTCAAAGTTTATTTTAGAGTACAGAGTCTATAATGGCCTGTAAACAAAAAATCCTCATAACTTTTGACTTGTTGATCAAAATGGAATAATTCAAAGCTTTCCTTGTAACTTATATATATGTCTAAAAAACCAATTTCAAATTTTCGTTTCCGAAAAAAGTGATTTTTTTTAATCTGCCCAAACTGCCCAGTTACGAAAAAAAGTAACATATTAGGCTATAACTTTTGACTCCTATTTCCAAATGCCATGAAATTTGTTGCATATGAAAGATATTCCTCATCCACACCTTGTATTGAAATTTTAGCCTAAAATATGCAAATTTTTTTTATCACAATGACTTGCCGAAAATTTCTATACAACCAAAAAACAAAGTCTAGTCCTTTAGAGTTAAACTCAAATATCTTGCAATTTACACGGTGGAAATTTCTGAAATTTTTTCCACGTCTTGTCAAACCACATGAATACAAGATCCTATGGTTTTAAATATCCAAAAATGTTTTTTTTCCAAAACTTGATACTTGCATTAGAAATAGCAATTTTGGAGCGTTTTTGGTGAAAATATAGTCCAAAACATTTTGGGATTAATTAGGTTTCTTGGAAGTCTTATAGACTTTCAAGAAAATTTCCATCTATTAGAAGTGCCCTAATCATGATAGAGAACCTTCAACACTAGTCTAAATCACACAAACCTCCTATTAATACTAAGACCACACCTTTTTTTCTTCTTTGCCTACAGTAGTAGAAACCAACTACATGGCTTTAAAAAGAAACCCCAAAAGAAATAGGAAGAATTGCAAAGCATGAGTTCATTGAATGTCAATTTTGATAAATCAAAGGTACTCCACTACATTTGAAATGCAAATCTAAACTAATTGTAGTTTTTAGAGCTTTGTGCAGATGTTTATCATGATTATTAAGGTTGGTTAAATTGACAATCTTGCTTTGGACTTGCTTGCCTAGGTTGATCTATAATCTAGAGATGGATCTTGACAATTGACATTAATGCTGGAGGATCTCTTGGTCCTTGTACATTTAAATCTTGTTTAACTTTCAAATTCAAGCCTTTTGATTCAAGGTTTCTAATGAAATTGCACTCCTGAATGACATATATAGTATGTGATAAGTCTAGAGAGAGACTTGCATAGAAAAAGACTTGCACATTGACATGTAATACTTGTGCTTTTGGCACAAAGTAAACATTGAATGAGCATCTTTTTTGAAAGAGCAGATATCTATAGCGGCATGGATTACAATTGTTGAAATAAATTGTGCACTTAGTTCCCTCGAACATAGCAAGAACTCCAGAGAACGAGATTACCGGAAACTTACAAGTAGAAGCAGAAGAAACATGTCTAGGTCCAAAAATACCACAATGCAATTAGTGGCAGTAGGTACTGTGTTTCACAATTCCTCAATCTCAGAGTGTCTAAATTAAGGATTGGATAAGCCTCACTTGAAGACATGGGATTGCCCCCTATAGTAAATCAGGGTAGACTTTTCCATCTCATGGAGAAGGGGAGTTTTCAAAATTGCTAAAGAACATTAGAGTTAATTGTAAAGTTCATTGCATGTTTATAAACACGAGTCAAAGGAAGGTTTTAACTAAGAATATTACAAAAGAAACAAGATATCAAACTCTATTAGACTTCAATTTTGGTGCTCTAAGGAATTTCATCCTTTATTTTTTCAAATTTAAACTAGTTGCTTTAACATTTTTGACTAGCTGCACATATTGACCTTGTTGGCCCGGTTCTCAATTGATTGGGGGGTGGTTGGATGGTGGGCCCAAATGGTTGGTTACCTAGTTGCTCGCCTGGATTTGGAATTTGGTTTCTTCTTGGATTTAATCCTACCTTGGTTGTTGCTCACCACCTTAGTCTCATTTTGGGGACCCCTTAATCCGATACACAAACAAAAAATTAGTACCAAAGACAAAGCTTTGTTGTTTGAGGGGGGTAGTCCCAAGATATAGGATTTGAAAGTTAGTTTTAAAAACAAAGTTTTAAAAACAAAGCTTCGCCATACAAGGTCAATGAAATTATCCCTACACTTCTTACACTTTGGAAATAAGAATTTTGAAAATTGTTGTGGGGCAATAGCTTTGCCATATGGTAGACTAGCACCAATTCCACACAAGAATTTGAGACAATTTTCTTAGTAAAGACCTTGGAGACTTGATTCCAACTCAAACCTTCCAGAAATTGACTCAAGACTCTTAGGACTACATTTTTCCACGTCTAGACTTCAAGGAAATCTCCTCCAATATGAAGTTGTGAGAGCTCATACAAAAACTCAATGGAAAATGGTTAATGACATACACGGGACTCTAACACAATAAATCCTTACGTTTAATACTCTAGGAAGATTTGCACCAACAAAATGTCCGGAGATCTTGCACACAAAAGCTTGATAAGGGGATTAGTGACAAACGACTTCAAGACTTCAAAACACAAGAATGTTAGCATATAAACCACTTCAAACTTCAATAGCAAAGTAAGCTCAAACAAAGGGACCCCAATGTCCTTTGAGTTAAGCTAAAAACACAATAGAATGATGAAAATGCAATAGAATGATGGAAATGCAATAAAATGATGGAAACACAAGAAAGATAGTCAAGTTGCAAGAAGACACAAGATTTTTGGCAAAAAAACAAAAAACTCAACAATGTGGTCGCGATTGGTGAAAATAACGAAATGAAAGAGTTTTGGTCTCGTATGACCAAGCAAGCAAATAAATAAAAAGGTGTGGCCATGAGTTGGCTAAATGGAAAAAAGGGTGAAAAGAAAAAAGAGGGGGACTTTAATACTTTTCTAAGGCTCCCAACCTCTCTCAAATTACCTACAACTATTCCTAGATAAATCAAATTTAACACTAATTGAAATTCTGCTCTACTATTGTGATTATATCACAATAGTAGAGCATTGTCTTTAAAAGGCCCAAATACTCTAATTTTGGATAAATGCTCTAAACCCAAAACCAATTGAGCCATTGTCTTTAAAAGGCCCAAATTAGCCTAAAAAATCTTGTACCCTCTACTTTTTAGACTAATTTGCAAGTGAAAGTCAACAAATTAAAAGCTAATGAACAGGTAGAAAATCCAAATGTTGGAATTTACCATTTCTTAAAATTTTGACTAGCTTAGGTTGTTTAAAAGGTTCAAGATAGTAAGAAGAGGGTCCAAATTTACTTCATTTGAACACCGTATGCGTGTGGTACACTAGTCAAACCGTTGAATGTTTTTGAAAACCATTAAAATTTGGTACTGCTGCCAATTCTAGCACTTTTCAGTGTTGGAATGTCTTGAAATTTGTCCGGGCCATTATTTAATCTAAAATATACTATCTTGATTTTTAGTGGGATTTTACCAATAATTGGATAATTTCTGTGAATTTTTAGTTGCCAATAAACATAGATGACTTTCCATAGAGTTATCATCTATAATTTGGAAAATTATGAAATATTTTGGGCAACCTCTAAAAAGTTTCCAAATGATAATTGCAAATTTATATATTCACTTGCACCAATTGTGAAAAGGTCTAAATTCTTTATTTCTTATGTTTAATTCCTCTGGGAAGAATCATTCCAGTATAAGGTAATCTTCACAAATCAACTTTGTTGTTGAGCTCATGGCATGTTTTTAAGCTAAAAATACCTTTCTCTAATCTTCAGTGCACGGTCTTTATGAATTGGCGGACTTAAGTAAAGCAAGTAATAATCTAAAATAAGTGACTTCTTATGACTTTCTCTAATAGGGTGCAAATGTATCTCAAATTTCTCATTGACATACTAAACACCTATTTAGAAACTAGAAATGGGAAATGAAAATACTTAGAGTACTTCCAGACTTTTAAGAAATAATACACCATAATTGTAGGGACTATGGGAGTACAAAAACTCAAACCGGATAAGTTCGTCTAGAATTAGGATTAGATAGCCTTACAAATTTCATTTTTCTTGGTAACCTCTAGAGACTTCCGCTACACTACGACTATAATAGAAATAGTCAATTTCCAGGTTGGTGAAACCTTTAGTAAACGTTACGGAAATAAATCCAATATGGATCTGGAATCCGGAAAAGTACCGGATTCTCCAAACCTACATTGTAGACTTCCAGTCTAAGAAACTAGGAGACCATTAGGGGAACGATCATCTACCCGTTCTCCACCAGGAACTATCGGCCACGCGTCGGGTACTTAAACCCACCACCACTTCTCTTTCTCTCCCTCTCTATTTGCTGAACTTGATGAATGTATAGTTGAGAAAAAGAGTGGTGAGAAAGCAACCGAGATAGGAAGGAAACCGAAGGAGTAGTACCGGATTAGGTTTATTAGTTGTCGGTGATTCATAGTGGCAACTATTGACTTGGCTGCACGAAAGTTTGGAATTGTAGCCTAAATGTTTTGTCTGGTTATCCCTTCCAATCCAGGTCACTGAGCATAGTTAGAGAAGAACTTCATGTGTATTGGGTGTGTCGAGTTGTTAGATAGGCCGTCGAGCATGAAGAACAAGGAGATGATTCAAGAACTCATTTATAGAGTTCCAAATTAGTATAAGTTGACAATGAGAGGTCGATCCATAGCTTGGACGGAAGACATTTGGGCGGATGTCTATTCATTTAAAATGAATGGGCTTGGACTAGCCTGAAGAGCGGACAAGTAGGTGGCCAGAAAGTTCCGGAGTCAAGCCCATTCAAAAGAGGGTTTTGCCATTAGTGATAGTAAGAACAAGAGGCATAGATGGGTATTGAACTTTCTAATTTTAATTTTGTATCCGGAAAAGCCTACTCGTGTTTCGGTCACAGTGGCTAACACTACTTTCGGGGCTTCCGAGGATCGGATCATCCATTGGAGGAGTTTGATTCAAGGACTCATGGGCAAGCTCGTAGAACACGTGGACTAAGTAAAGCATAGCCCTATCACGTTGTATTTGTTCCACCTCTATCACCATAAGAAGGTCTTGAGTGCAGAGGAGACAATTCAGTAGAATATCAAAGTCGAGATCCTAAAGTATGGCCTCACGGAAGAGCTAAAGAAGGAGGAGAAGGAATCCGAAGAAGAGCAACTAGAAGAGGAAGAAGAAGCAGTGAACCGGAAACGAAGGAAGTCCATTAATCCGGCCGCATGGGAGAAGGCGCTAACATCGGAATGGGAGGAACCAAATCCAAATCACAAACATCTCCAAGAGCTCGAGTTCTTTGAAGTCGGAATCTAGTGGATGCAATAGGCCAAACAGATGTGTGGTGACTTAGAGGATCACATGCTTTTTATCGTAAACAAACTCAAGGAACTCGTCATGGTTTCAGAACATACAGTAATCCGAGCTGGTCTCTACACTACTTGTTGGCAAAGGAAGGGCACATGACTCGATCTAGGATGGTAAGGATCTTGGTCGACTTCGAAGCCCGGATGGGGATTGTTTTGAAGGACATGCAGAAATTGTTGAGGTACTTGGATCTAAAACAGGCCATCAATTTAGAAGGGTTTCTGGAAGTCCCTAAGAACATATTTCGAGATATTCCAATTCGACGAACTCCAATTCGGTAAGCTTCGAGTGGCCCGATCCAACCCCAATCAAAGGGACTGAAATCTATCCTCACCCTAGTTGTAGGACCCTCAAGTAGCCAAGCACAAACTCCATGAGGACCAACAGGACCTGAGTCGGAGAAAGGGGCGAGTGGAAAGTTTGTTCCGGTAGAACAAACACTTTCCGTCCCAATTTTCCCACCACCTGGGAAAGTCATAGCCAAAAAGTTTATAGTCCTCGAATTGATGGTTCACGGCAACCTCAATGCATGGATTGGAATAATGAAAAATCCAACTTGATCTTATCCGCAAGATTTCTCTCATATGCAATAGTCGACGCTAAAACAGGATCTTGCTGAGATTGAATTGAGTGAATTGTTGCAAGTCGAGGATCCAGTGATTCAGGAGATTGAGGAGTCGGAAGAAGAGGTGTTGAAGTCTGGATCCGTGGAAGAGACGGAATCGGAAGACTCGCCTCCCAAGGTTTCACAGAAGCCCCAAACTCGGTCATCATCAAAGAATACACCAATGAAGGCTTCGGTGAAGACTTCGGGCAGTCAAAGTGAGAGCAACTCCAAGAAATCATGGCGGGGTAGATAGAGCGCAGGTAGTTAGGTAGGATGATTATTTGGAACAGGATTTCAAAACAAGGGTTTTGTTCTAGATCATTTTAGGGATTTTGGATTTATCAAGGCAGTTGGGCTATGGATGTTTTAGATATCTTGGGTTGTTCACTAGTTGGTTGTCCTAATCTCCGGGATGCCTTTTTGGCTTTTTAGGCGTTGACTTTGGTTTTGATTTTGATTTTTAAAGGTGAGCAAGTTTGTTGCCCTTTCATTCCATCCTAGCAATTATTTTGTTGTATTCCATTCTTTAATTTAATTTAAATCACTTGGTGAACATTTTGGCTCCAACCATGTATTCAGATTATGTTGGTTTGTTGTTTGAGTGTTGAGATGTGAGAAGGATAGGTGAGGAGGAATTCAGATTTCGGATAACTTGATCGGATTGAAGGAGTACTATTGTAATGATGTTAGATACGAGACAAAAGAGCTGCGTGTGATGCCTTTGAACTACCGGAACAATAATCCGATTTTTAGTGAAGAGTGGTGTGAATGCAGATCCAGAATTGGAAACAATTATGTGCGGAGATTAACAATCGTCAGAGGAAACTCCCATTCACTAGAAGGTCTGTCAACCTTGGGATTTGTCTTACACCTAGAGAGATTACCCCCCTTGTCAATTTTGTGCGTTTGAGATTTGTCGTTGTAGTAAGGAGGAGTGAACGCAGTCGTGAGTGACCTACATTTTGGATCGGCCATCCGAGATGTTGTGAGGATCTGGATCTACTATGTGCACTACAATGTCTTAAGTACTTGGGTGTTTGTTGTTAATTTGTTTTTGTCTATGTAGTGAATAGACAAGAATGGTGAAGTCCCTACCCCTCGAAAGATCAATAGCAGACCCTTTGATGGTAATATAGAGGAATTAAAAACTAGTTTGTTAAGGGACAAAATCGGAAAAACTAGGTGATACCGAATCCAAATAGGAATGCGGATAGTAGTAATTCCGGAAAAGAGAGTGAAAGAGAGTAGTTGGAAGAAGAGAAAACAATCCTCCGGATATTGGAGTTTGGAAAGGCATTTAGAATTCCTTGGGACAATAATTCTTGTCATCTTACCACGTCTTTGTGTATAAAGATACTCACGCCTAGACTGTGCATGCGACAGGGACTTCTACTAATATGGTGATAACCCACTTTTTCTTAGGTCTTTTGAAATGAAAAAGGCTATAAGATATGAACAAAAGCAGAAAAAAAAATCTTGAGCCCTAAGTGACAACTACCAAGCTCACAACCACTTCATATATAGTACTTTCTTATTGGTTTTTCATTACTTTTTTTTTCACAAATGATGCATGCATGCCTTTGAGGACCTCTCAAAAATCAAATATGAATATTTTTTGGTTAAAAAGAAAAGTTTCTAATAGTTAACCTTCAATACTGCTTGTTAAAAAAATTTCAATAGTTGAAAGAATATAACTACCCACACCAAAACAAGCTTGAAATTTAAGATGGCTTAGAGTTTAAAAATTGGTGAGTCATCCAAACTTAGGACATATTACGTATAAATTGGGATGATCTCTTCTTTAATGTCATGAGCCTAGAGAGACCACTCAATTTGCACTACAATGATGGAATGCACAACATGTGCATGTTTGTTGGTGTCAATGCGCACTTGCCTCTGAGAGCCCAATACATTTGAATTCTCTTCTTCTATTAGCTCTTTCAATGCTCTAATCTTGCAACAAATGATAGGAATCATAAGCTAAATGAAGCCTACTTTTGTAGATTGAAACTAAACCTCAAGGATTCAATTGGGAGAGTATAGTGATATCCCATAATCTTGTCTTTCTTTAGGACAGCTTAGAGTAGTTGTCAAGTAGCTCTACAATCACACACATCTTTTCAATCATCCTACATCACAAAGAATAAACAAAAGGGTCAAAACCAAAGTATCAAACCTCATAATTAATAATATTATTTCATTTTCTTGCAACAACAATACAAGCCCAAATTATTCATGTTCAAAATTTTCACCACAATGATCAAAACATTGCAAAGAAGTAACAAAAATGTACCATGTACAAGAAATTCTCTCACAATCCTCACAACCTCCCCATTAGTCATACCATTGATGTTCGTGAAATTTTTTTTCTTCTCCAATATATTTTTATACTTCATAAACACCCTAATCTTGAGTACATATTGTCCACATCACTATAACCAATACTCTCTTTGATTAGGTTCTCAATAGTAGATAGTAGCAACACCAACTTTGAATGTTGAGGTGGCGGTAGTGCTCTAGATTTTTTGCCATAAATTTGCTTTAAAATTCTATATGTTGGTTGTTGTACAAGAACAATAGGGCAATTGTCAATTGAATTCATATTTTAGCTTTTTATTTTAATTTAACTAGTTAATTTTTTTTAATTAAACACTTTATAAAAATAATAATTTAGAAGTTAAAATTATTTCAAATACATACCTAATCACTTGAGACCTGAGACCAACAAAACTTACTATTGAATGATGTTGTGTTCCGCATTAGAAGGGATTTAAGGGCAACGGAAGCACGCAAGTTTCCAAGTTGTAGGGAACATGTGAATTGTGCCATTGCAATAGTATGACATGGTTGAGACCCTAACACGTCATATAAAAAAAATTAATCATCTTTTTTTTTTTTAATTTTAATTTTTTTTTCTGATAGTCAACCTTTCTTTTAGTGAGGGAAGAATAGTGAAGAGAATAGACCTAAAATGAGCACTTGTTATCTTCAAATCCCCTCTATTGTTTGTTCATCGTATTTTTAAATTTTGGTTTATGTTTTGTCAAATGGCTCTTGCAATGGAACAAGTTGCATGCAAAAGTGGTCAAATTCAAGTACCTTTCTAGACAAGAAAGACTCTCAGTCTATAACCATGATGAAAAACTTGTAGACCTAACATTATTCAAAGTTCAAATTAATAGTTGATAAGCTACATGCCTTTTGATGACAATTTACACTTCACTTTAGCTAGCAATGAACTTTGAAAACTTATACAATAAGTTAATATTTAACTTAGCTAATGGGTTTAGTGTTTGATGTGATGCATATTACCAACCTACATTTACTCAAAATCTATACCACCAAGTATTTTTCTGGACGTTGGAGTACAAATGGAAGAAGTAAAGTCTTTTTGTGATGTAGTGTCAAGTAAGAGACCTTGTGAAATACAATAAGGGCATTGGCCTAAGAACCTAGTTGATTTTCATTCAAGTTTCATGGCAAAAGAAAATCAACTCTTTGTTCAATGGGTTTTACCACACTTATTGAACTTAGTTTATAGATGGGTGTTAGAAGATAGGTTGAAGCTAGGTCTAATTCTAATTGATATTTCCCATTATTTGTTCAACCAAACAATGTCTCTTGGTTGGTTTTCAAAGGACATTTCGATTGTTAGAAATTTGCTTCATTCTTGGTGTGTTTTGTTTGAAGATTTGGATGGGCCCAATGAAGCTCTTACTATTAGAGCATGTTGCAAGTTAGTTTTTCTTAATGCTTTTTTATAATTTGATGTTTTAAAAATTAATTTGTTATTTAAGTTGTTACTTGTATATTTGTCTCATTTGTGTTTCTAACCTAAATTCTTTGAATTTGAATTTTATAGGTGCTACAGACATCATGGATGATGTTGTTTGTTTTGGTCCTCACAAAGTGTACTAGTGTTACTCTTACAAACAACTTGTGTCAAAGTTTCGTAAAATTTTGAGAAATAATGAGTTGGAGATATCTTACATGTAGTCAAAGTTATCAAGACGTAGACACAGATGCCATGTCGAAGAGTCCCGTGACATTAAAAAAAAAATTGATCGTCTGCCGATGTCATCTACAAGATTTGACAGTCCACATTTGTCAATTGGACCGTATCTACTTGATCGAACGGCCAAGATTTGTTCATCCTATCTGCCCTATCCGCTCGTCCACCTTTCAACAGCATTTTGGACGCTATGGATGTTGCATCTAGATGTCTACAATGTGGACGTGAATTTCCCTCAAACGTTGGACTTTGTCAACCTTGCATATAATTTTATGGAAGACATGTTTTTAACAATACTATGCGCCAAATTCAAATTGAAGGAGATGGCCATACTATGCAACAAAGGAAGTTATTTTTTGTTGACAAGTTTCTTGTTATTCCCTCACGGGATGCACTTCACCAAAAAAATAAAGATATTAGTTAAAACACTAGGTAATTAATGGGGGGGGGGGTATTATTTCCCATCTAATGTTTATTTTGGCCTCTATCATTAGATAATTTTCAAATGTAGCTCATTAGAAAGAGGGCATACATTAATTATAATTCTCAATTGCCATGAATATTTAGTATGCTATTTTACTAAAAAAAACTCCACTATATATTTGTTTCCACACCATTTTTTCCCACTACCCACTATTTATTTTTTTCCACTCTCTTTTTCTTTCCACTACTCACTACTCATTGTTTTCCACTCCCTTTTCTTTCCTCTATACACTACTCACAATTTCAGATTTTGGTGGGGAATTGTAGAGTGTACATATATGGCGCTAGAACTTGAATACTATTAGCTCACCTCAAGCACATTCATACACGTATGCAACTATGGAATGAGAAAAGTGAAATACATACACATTTATTGCAAAGAAGATGTGAAACAAAAATTGCATGCACGTTCACAAGGATTAACAATGTATAGTAGAATGCAAGTAATGTGTTTAAGAATACAGTAAAAACACAAAATTCTATGTATAATATGGAATTTTGTAGAAGTTATGGCAATAAAAAATTTGCAAAGTTCTAACATGCTAAAGCCATAACTTTTACAAAACTTGAATCAACCACAAAACCAAGATAGAATTCACCAAAATGCTAAGTCCTATATGCAATGCCTTGAGCAACCATGTACGGATTCCACAACTTGCACTACATGAGAGAAGGATTTGGATTTATTGAAATGCCATGAAAATAGTAGAATGAACATCATTTAACAATAGTTGTAGTGGTAGCAACATCAACGCAACAATAGCAACATCAACAAGTTTACAAAATGGAAGGAGCTAAAAATGCAACATTATGAATAAGTGATGCCAAACAAAATGCAAGTATGAAAATACCTTGGAATCACAAAAAATTAGCCTCAGATAAACTAGTTAGAGCATAATCACAAGCAAAATATGAACCACCTACACAAATAATTAATGCATTCTAAATCCTAAGCAAAAATTGATAGAATCACACAAAATTTGAATCGGCAATAGCAAAATCACAAGAAATCTAAACCAAGAGCATATGTATTTGATACAATCCAAAATCGTTTACAATTTAGTAAATCACACACTCAAATGTGAAGAAAAACTTATGGTTTAGGATGGAGAGGGATTCTTGGTCAATCCAATGCTAAGTCTTGTACACAATTAGATGATATATAGTTCTTGCACTTTTGAGATCACCTACACTCTCCAACATTGCACCCCCAAGGATACCTAAATTTTCCAAAACATCAATGCACTTGAAACAAAGAACCCCAAATCGAGTTCCACATGTGCAATTCAAAACACCAAAGTGAAAGCAACAAGCTTTGACTAAAGTAGTTGAGAAAAAACTGAATTTTGACATGCTTACACTTCATAGATCCACCAACTATCCACTGGCTAGTCCACACATATACTTTTCCAAATATGATTGCAAATTTGCATAAATGTCACTAGTTTTGCAAAAAAAATGGTTTGAAGAGCTTTGGTAGCGCACTCTCATCTGCGATTGTATACAACTTTATCTTAAAATTCAACACCATATTGAATGCCCAAAGCACAGCATAAAGCATAAGGCACAACAAGTAAAATCCTTAAACCACCAAGTGAACACAACCGAAACCCTAATTTGTCAATTCTTCACCAAAATCAGAAACAAAACAAATGAAAACCAAACCTTGACATACAACCATATTTCAACCCTAGCGATAGTCCTTTACTATTCATTTTATTGGACATCAATTGCCTTCTATGTGATGGCCACAAAAAAGCCAACCGAAATAGCATATCCAACATTCAAAAAATAATCATCTAACCAACCCACCAACTCATAAGGTAGCACTAATTTAAGACTTTTATCCCACAAAATTAGTATAAAGGGGGGTATCCTAAGCTCACTTTTCTTCCTAATGCACCCTACTATTCCACATCCTTTAGTATTTAGAAGACATCCAATGACATTTTATATAGACTATATTATATAAAATCAATTTATCATTTTTTACCACAAAATTTTTTTGGTACCTTACATTTATTTGTACTTATATAGCTACTTCTAATGCTTACTTCACCTTTTGAGGTTATTATTGAGGGGATTCAACCTGATGTAGAAGATCAAGTTATTTACTTAAACTGCATTCAAGGTGTATAATCCAAGTGCCTAGTATTGAAAAGGCAACTAAAATATAAGATTGCATCAAAGGAATTTCTTCAAATCCATGCCATTTGACATCTATTCAAAAGATATTCTTGTGGGTAAAAAAATATTAAAATGGAGATAATGCTTTGTAAGTACAAGAAATATGTACTTTGGTATTTGAGTAAGAAGGGAATTCTTGGAGATTAAAATGACCATTAGTAGAATCCTCTTATGAAGGAAGTGAAGTTGGTTTTGCTTTCTAGAAAGCTTTACAAGTGTAAATGTACTATCATTGTGGAGAAGGCCCTCAACTAACAATGCTATTACATACAAGGCCAGAATCAAAAAGCTCTTTAGCCATGATTTTAGTAGTGATACTAGAAAAAAATGAAGGTTTTTACAACTATAGTTTGCAACTCAAACTATAAGACATTTGCAACTAAGTGACAATGTAGAGCCCATAGTTGTAGTGGACAAGTTGCATTAGTTGTAGTTTAGTTGTAGGGTTTTTTTGTCATCTCATAGCATGCAAAAAACTTCATTGACATTTACAACTTGTTTGCAACTTGCAGATTTGTAGATTTCAAAATATTAATCTTAATGATATGTAGATTTCAAAATTTTATATCTACCTTCTTTCTAGATTTTAAAATTTTAGAACTATCTTTTTTCTAGATTTTTGAATGTCAAATATACCTTTTTCTAGATTTCACAATTTCAAATCTATTTACTTTTAGATTTTAAAATTTAAGATCTATCTTACTTTAGATTTCAAAATTTCAAATCTACCTTCCTCTTAGATTTCAAAAATTCAATTTCATAGGTTTTAAAATTTCTTAAATTTTAATTATTATTTTTATTTCTACAAATTGTAGGAATCTTAGAATTCTATTAAAAAAAAATTCATTTTACAAGACTACAACAACTTACAAATTTTATATGTTTAATCTAATGGTAATTTTTACAATTGATATGGGACAATTGATATAAGACAAATGGAAATGAACTTTGAAAGCAACTAGGAACCAACTAGTGTGCAACTAAAAACCAACTACAAAGTGCACAATTCTATAGTGCACAACTCTATAGTGCACAACTAGAAAGCAACTAAGAAACAACTATGGTTGTTTTATAGTTGCATAATAGTTGTATAGGACACTAGTTGTTTCCTAAGTTGTTTTTTGCAACTATAGAATGACTACTTTGCAACTAAAACAATGTATGAATGTTGTAAAACAACACAAAACAATTACATTACATTTTGTGCTAATAGAGAGGAAACTAGTTGCATGATAGTTGTATAGAACACTAGTTGCATAGTAGTCAATTGTGTTGAACATGTTTTTCTTCTAGTGTAAGATTCAAGGGTTTTTTTCTGCAAAATATTTCTTGCATCTGCAAAATGAGGTTGATAATGTACAGTACAAATGAATCTTAGGATAATGTCACTAGTATGAATGTCATAATGAACAATCAAATGTTCCCTTACAATTATTCTTATATATTGATTTTTCTATTGTTATTACAATTGATGAGAGCAACAAATGAATGAGTGTTATCTTCCTTGTCCCATTAGATTGTAGAAAAGTTTTAAAACTAAATAATGATGGTTCATTTGAATTATTCATTAATTCTTAACATTGATCTTTTTTAATTTGATGTGCCAAGTGACATGTATCTACAACACTAACAAGTGTCAATCACCTTATAGCTTTTGTATGTGTAGAAAAGACCATCATTTTTTTTGGAAAGAGGGGTGACCATTAAAGGAAAAAAAGGAGAACAATCAATCCGGTTCATGTGGACAGGCCAATCTCAGGGGAGGATTGAAAAGACCATCTCAGTGATGTTGACAAGAAGTTTTGAGTGCTTAAAGGGAGAAATGAAGAAGATATATCTTACAATGATGGAGGCAAGGAAAATCTCAAACACCAAGAAAGATTCTAATAACTTGTTCAAGGCATGGTCACTCCATCTTGTTGTGGTAAATTTGTTCAATTTTGTTCAATTGTTGAAAAACTAATAGCCTACAACCGATAAAAAGAGTCATGTTGTTTGGAGGTTGACATCAATACAGAATTAAAGAATGTTTATGTCATGAAGGGTTAGAATTTTTAAAAAGACATGTTCTTTAAGTAAGCATTTAATAAAAGAAGTCACTTCTTCCAAAGGTAAACATCAAATAAGGATTTAAGGAAAGTCATGACCTTTAAAGATCAACATCAAATTAAAAAGTCAGAAAAGTCAACTCTTGAATAATTAGCATCAAAATAAGATGTTAATGCTTGTTGATGTTTTATTTGGTATGTATATTCTTATAAAGTGCATTTTGGGGATTTAATGGGGGAATTACTAAACTTGGCAATCTATATGCAACTATTGATGTAGATATTAGGACCTTTAAAAACTTGGTTTCAATTTTGAGGGATATGTTTAATGAAAGACAATTGACTTTAGGTATGACATTTTTGAATGGGACAAGCGTTTGGCAACAATACACAAAGAATCAAGATATTTTAATTATAGAATTCCATGCATTGATATAGAAGGGTACTTCAACTCCAATGCTAATTTTATTGCTTTTGAGCATTAGGCTATAATACAAGTACAAGATGTAGTTTTGTCTCACAATTGATTATTTTTTTTAATAAATGTGTTTTCTAAAACACTTACAAAGGTATTATTGTATGTGTTTCGAAAAGGTGATTGTGTTATGTCTTATCAATCTCTTTAAGGATAATGTCATCGAGAGTTTTGTATTGTTTTTGAATTGGTACAAGATAGCAAGTCACAACCATGTGCAACTCATTAGAGCTTATGGATGACATTATAAATAGATAATTCTAACTCATCTTTCTAGTGCAACAATAGTGAATATGTATAATTGTTTTTGTAATATTTCAATAAAATATGTATTAGACTAGTATATAAGTTTTTACTAGTGAATATTACTTCTTTTGATTCCATGGCTATTATGGCTTTCGAACAAGCGATAAGAAGTTGGCAAACATCAAGCTTCAAAGCAATTAAAATTCATGCTTTGTCACATTTTTCAGATTGTATATATAGGTTTGGACTTCTATAGCAATATACACTAGTAGAAATTGCAAGAATTCTAACAAAATTCTGTTGATTTGGTTGAGTTGTCCTGGTCATTGTTTTGTTGATTTCAACAAAAATCTATTGATTTTAAAAAACTTTTGTTGAAATCAACAAAATAGTAACCAAGACAATGCGACCAAATCAACAAAATTTTGTTAAAATTCTTGCATTTTCTACTAGAGATAGCACTAATCAATATGAACACCTTCACATTACACTAATGAAGAGGGATTATTGAGCAAGTAATAAGAGGAATACAACATTTCAAATTTTAAAGCACAACTATCAATTACTTCCTAAAGTTTTTTTACTATGTTTTCACCAAAAGTGTTCCAAAAATTGCCATTTCTAATACAAATATCAAATTTTAGAAAAAAAATTTGGACACATATAACCATATGTTCTTACAACAAACTAATTTGAAAAGATATAGAAAAAATTTCAAAAGTTTCCACCAAATAGATTATACGATATTAGCATTTGAATTGACAAAAATATTTTTTTTGTTCCTACAAGAAAATGGGCAGTTGCACTTCACAAGGTTAAATTTTTATGAATAAATGTATAGTGAGGTACATCAAAATGGCATTTTCGAATTTGCAGTACAAAAAATTTTAGTGTTGCAAATTTGATAACCTCCCAAGAGATGAAATATCGGTATTTTCACATGAAATCTTTGTCACAACATTAGCTTTATGTTAAAAATATGTGTACCAAATTTCGAGGCCAAAAAATCACCAAAAAAAAGATATTCAAAATCTAGCAACATTTGTAGTTGTGAAAACGTTTTCACTTCTACCAACTTTGACAACCTTCTAAGGATTGAGATTTTTTTTTTGCCAAGAAATTTTTGGCATAAGACCATCTATATGTTGATTACATGAGTAAAAAATTTCAAGGCCAAAAGATCAATACAAATTAAGATATTCAAAATTTGTCAACATGTGTAGTTGTGAAAAACAATTTCATTGTTGCCAACTTTCACACTATTCCAAGGGCTAAAAATTTGTTTATTTACAATGAATTTTTTTTCATGAAGATCACTTCTATGTTAATAATATGTATCCAAATTTTAAAGTAAAAAAATTCACACAAAAAAAGATATTTAAAATATACCAACATGAGTAGTTGTGAGAATAATTTTTTTAGCCCTTGGAATAGTGTCATTTTAAGTAAAGTTTCACACAAATGTGGAAAATCATTCTCATAGCTACACATGTTGGTACATTTCAAATATCATTTTTTATAAGCATCTTTTAGCCTTGAAAGTTGGCATACATTTTTATCAACATAGAGATGTTCTTATGCCAAAATTTTCATAATTAAAAAAGTAAAATTTAGCCCTAGGAAGGAGATTTTGAAGTTGGAAACCTTAAAATTGTTCGTCTCAACTATACATATTGATAGATTTTGAATATATTTCTTTTTATGATTTTTTCGGCCTTAAAATTTTGCACACATACTATTAACAAAGAAATCATCTTACAACAAAAATTTCATAGTAAATAAGCAATAATTTATCCCTTGGGAGGGTGTCAAAGTTAGCAATAGTAAAATGGTTTCCACAATTGTTTCTCAAAACAACACATGTTGGTAGATTGTGAATATCTTTTTTGTATTAATCTTTTGGCTTTTAAATTTGTAACAAATGTTATTAATATAGAAAAAAAAAAATTCAAAAATTCATGGCAAATTTTTTTTCAATCATGGCAAGGCTATCAAAGTTGGCATCATAGAATTTTTTTTTATAGTTGTGAATGTTTGTAGATTTTGAATATCTTTTTTTTTAATTGAATCTTTTGGCCTTGAAATTTAGTACACGTGTTATTAACATAAAGACAATGTTGTGACAAATACTTCATGGTAAGATACCAATTTTTCAACTTTAAGGAGGCTATCAAAGTTGGTAGCACTAAAATTTCTTTCAGTGCAAATTTGAAAACATCATTTTGATTAATACTCTACTATACAAAATGGTTGTACTCTTTGGATTCATTCTTTAAGGCAAGTTGTTTACTTGCTTAAAAATTTTCAAATCATTTGAAATTGTACAATATAAAGAAAAAAATAAGAAGTAGAAAAAAATAGAAAATGATTCAGGATACTAAATTGTTTAGAATTTAGTTATGGAATTGGAAAATGTCAATCCATTGGTTGTAATGTAGTAAAAAAAATCTATATTCTATGATTTTTTTTTAAAAAGTAGATTAAAAATTGAGTTAAATAGAAGAGTTCAAAGTTTATTTTAGAATAGAGATTTCATAATTACCCCCAAACTAAAACTCTTCATAACTTTCATCTCATTAATCAAAATGGAATGATTCAAAACTTTCTATGTTTGTATAAATCTAGAAAATCAATTTCAATTTTTTTTATTTCTTAAAAAAGGGATTTCAAAGAATTTTTTTGACCTACTTGGGTTACTTTTCAAGCAATGAAAATGACATATCATGCAATAATATTTCAACCATGTAATGAATTGTTACGAAAATTGTCAAGGCTTAAAGCTACTCCTTCGATTCATGTTGTGTGAAAATTTCAAAATTTCTTTTTTTGCTCATAGTGAATTACCTTGACTCACTATATTATTGAATAAAATGTCATTTGGTCTTTTAGGGTCAATGTCGTGCTACAAATACAAACATTATGTAAAAATATGTATATTTATATTATTTAGATGGATTTCAATATTCAAAATATAGTAAGAGAAATGACATCATTTGAAGTGGCTTTATGGTGACGCCCTCTCTCTACCATTACATGCAATTATAAAAAGAAGGGTTCACTTGAAAGCTTCATCATATTTAACATTACTTTTTTTGTTTTTTTTGTTTAGATTATAATATGTCAAATTAAAAGGAGGGTTTTGAGTCTGAAGATGAAAAATCTCAATCGGATCATAAAATTGCATTTGAAGAATGTTTTGAAGGTTTAAACGATGATCAGTATTATTGTATAGTCAGGCCTATCGAGGGGAATCATGGTCACCAACAATGGTTAGAGGGGCCAATCAATCCTTTAACAAAGGCAAATTGTACTTATTGTGTCACTACTACCGTTAAACGTATTCTTAGGTTTTTATAAATAGAGATATATTTTGATTGAAATTATATTTCTATTATCTTTAATAGTCATATGTTAGTTTTTAATTATTCATTCTATACTTGGAGTGTTTTTGTGTTTTTTTTCTAAAACAATTTTGTGTTTATAAAATAGGGTGAGGAAAATATTCAAATAACATTGGGATGATTTATTTTCTCTATAGAAGTATGAAATAAGTCCTATGGTCAATTTTCATGACCAATGGATATAAAAGAAGTCACATAGTTAAGGTGTGAGTTGAACTCTCACTTAATTTGTGTAGTTTAGGTAGAAGATAAGATGGAGGGAAAAGAGAGCACGTGGAGTCGTCTCTCTCGTTGTTATTAATAAGGCCCAAAAGTTTGTAAAGCCATGTGATATTGTATTTGGAGATTTTGAAAATAAAATTTGAGAAAGTGTGTATTTTGGTGTGAAGTTTTCAAATTGATCTTACTTGCTTAATTTGAAGTTGTGAATCAAAAATTGTACTAGTTTGAATGAAGGGAGGTCTGTTGCCTTCTATAGAAAAGAGTAGAGATTTTAATCAACCATAAAAGACAGATAAGTTTGTTTTTTGCAATGAATTTTAGAGAGACTATAGAAAATTGTGTTGGTTTTTATAAAGCTATTACTCATTGTATTTGAAGTTTTATGAGTAAGTTGTAAGTGATGAAGCAAAGAAGGATCTACTACCCCTTTTTTTTTTAAGGCCAAAACTTTGGATGGTCATAAAAGTTGGATACAGTTTTAGAATGAGTTGAAATTTAGAAGAGAAGTAGAAAATTGTACTTGCTTTTCAAAAAACCATCATGCATCTCATTTAGACTTTGAACAAAATGAAAACACCAATTCAAAGTTCAACAATGAAGTAGGAGTTGAAGTTAGGTGATTAGAGTTGAAGTTTGGTAATTGGAATTGAAGTTTGGTGATTGAAGTTGAAGTTTAGTGATTGGAGTTGAAGTTTGGTGATTGGAGTTGAAGTTTGGTGATTGGAGTTGAAGTTTAATGATTAAAATTGGAACTTTGGAATTCGAGTTCAGACTTTGAAATTGAGACTTTGAAGTTGGAAGGGGGATTTTGGAGTTGGGACTTTGGAGTTGGAGTTTGAAGAGTTGAAGAAGAGTTGGAGAAGACTTTGAAAACAAAAGATTGAAGATACATGTGTTGTGGCTTGTAGCTTATTATTCCTAGCTTAATTTGGAAGTTCATTGTCTTTTTCTTATTATTCCTAGCTTGATTTGGAGGCTTGTTATCTTTTTCTTGTTATTCTTAGTTGATTTTGGAAGTTTGTTGTTTTCATTTTTGCTTTGTAAACATTGTTGCAAGTTATGTGAACATCCAATAATTGTCCTGTTTTGTATTTGTGGTGACAAAGTGGGATTGATTACCTACATGGTTTTACTTTTATGTTGTTCCCATTGATGAGGCATGATTGCCGATCATCGTGGATTTGAGGTTTAAGAACCAAATTTTGAATAGTCAACTTGTGGTTTAGCTGTCCATTTTATTCGTTTGAGACCATAGGTTCTTATTACCTACCCTTACCTTAACCTTTATAGAAGACATACTAACAAGGAAGAGTTTGAAGAATGAAGATCGAAGAATGAAGAACGTAGACTAAAAATTAGAAGGTTCAACTGAACTCCATAATAAACTATTCCCAACCACAGTCAGAATCTTTGTGATTTTCCAAAGCAAACTCTTTCTATACGACACTGGATTAAATGCTTTGAAAAAATTACCAATAAACAAAGATGTGTATAAAGAAAAGACCAAGGCTGAAAAATACACACTTGCGGAAGTAAATGCCTTCAATTTCTCAACACGTGATGAACTATATACTTCAACTTTTTTCCAATCTAAAGGTTATTTTAGAATATTAATTGGATCTATGGTTTTATAAAGTGTTGTGGAAAACAGTCTACTAATGATATTAACATATTATTGCTTGGGTTGTTGCAACAAAAGTAGATATATTTTTTGGAGACTTGGTCAATTTGCAATTATCTTAGATAAAAGAAAATTTCAATTTGCTTATGCTTCAATACAATTAAATTTTGTGCCCAAAAGTGCATAAAGGATCTTAATGGAACAACTTGAATTAGGCCAAGAATTTATTAGAATATTTGGTTTGTATAAAATAAAGAACAAGTTGGTTTAAAATGAGGTAAATGTAAACATTTTACATGTGTTTGATTGCAAATCACTTGAAATCAAATAGTTGCAAGTGTTTTGATTGCAAATTGCTTGAAGTTGAATAATTGTATTGAAATAAATAAATAATGGTTCGTAATAGGAGTTTGTCAATTAGGTCTTATAATTATGTTGTAAAAGATGTTACTGACAAATGTATGGATTCAAATGTAGGTCATTTAAATTTTTACATCCTTAGCCATATCAACAAGATCTTTGAATTGCTTTGCTAATTGGCTTATGTTTACAAGAGTAATGCATTTTTTTCATCACACCTTGGTTTAATAGTGTAGCTATTCAAATGGAAGTAAGTGGCAATGATGAGGTGACATCATATGGACAAATGAGACTTTCTTTAAAATGAACATGATTAGTGAAGAAGGGGAAAAACTTTACAAAGAGTTGGCATTTCTTAGAATGTACATTGAACCTCTTTCTAGACTCATTGGTTGTGAGCTTGTCTAGCAATCCTTGTGTACAACCTATGTTCTTTTTGAAGTTGCTAATATATTATGTGCAATACATGTAGTATCCAACTTTTCTAAAGTAGGACATTTTTTTTTTATCAATAAATACAAATTTTGATATGAAATCTTTTTTTTCTATAGTATTTGTTTTTATATTCACACAATATTGTGTCTACATAGAATAACAATAGAACTTTTCAACATTGAAGCAATTCAATATTGTAAAGAATCAACAACCATTGACAAACCATAATTATCAAGACATTGTTTGAAGACCAACTTCTAACCATGGTATTACAATTATGTATAAAATTGGCATTGAATATGTTTAGTTTGGATCAACATTGTGACAAATTTTGATTGCAACAACATTGATATGTTCTCTGTTGAAACATTACATATTTAGTCATTGTTTTTTAATAATTACAATGCCTATACGATGGTAGCTTGTGAATAGATTGTCACAATATACAACAACTCATAGAAGGCAAATTTGAGATGAAAGGAAGGTTGAATCAATTGGCACTCATAACAATGTAGAAAAGAGTTGACAACTTATGATTATTTCTATTGGAAGCTAACTTGCAAGCCCTTTACATTTTGTAAATTTGTCAATCCTAGGGGAAGGTGCATACTAAGGCCATGGAAGTAGACCCCCCCTCCCTCCCAATAATAGTTGCATTGAAATGCAATTTTAATTACAAACTACAAACCACTAGGGCCACTAGTGGTTGGCGGTTATGCACTTCATCCTTGGCAATAAAATTTTGTTTCATTTGTTAAAAAAACAAAACCACACACACAAACTACTAGGCACCAGGGCTTCTTTTTTAGCACCCCAATGCCAAATTGCGCCACTCCTATCCCTCTAGCAAATAGAATACAAGAAGGTGACATAGGTAATGACCCCTTGGTTGTTGTATTGGTAGCTAAATGCGACTGAAGGAGGCTGCTTCTACACCACCTTCAACTAGAAAGAAGGTGTAAGTGTTTGAAACTCCACCTTCAAATTCCAACATACACAACCATGTTCTATGGTTATTGGTTCAATTTTATGGGTGAGTGGTTTGTAGTAAACAAGATGCCTTTCAAACAATGAAGCTTTTTTTTACTAATTCCTACTATGTTGGTAAATTTGGGTTAAAGATGGAAAACTATAATTCCTACTCCTATTCTACAATCAACTTTGTCTATGGATGTTTGATTAAGTTTTATTTTTTAAATTCTTATTTTTGTCACTAAATTCCTACTTCCTTCTAAACTCTAAATTTTTGGTAAGGTCTTCTAAGTGTTTTAAATTCTTTGCCACTCTATTTATGGTTTTTCCTCAAGTAATTTCTTTGATTCTAATTTTTATCTAACTATTAATTAATTTTGTCTTAAAGTTCTTACTAATCAAAAGTCAAATTCCCTTAGTCAAATTCATAGTAAAAATAAATGGTAAATTTTTTACCCTTAATTGGTTTATCCAATTTACTACTTATTTTTACTTGTCCCTTTGAAGTTATTTTGTTGCACTTGCCTTTGACTTTTACTAAATAAATAAAATTTCATGGTTTATTAATGTTGTTAATTTGAATTTGTTAATAAATTTTGACCCTTACAGTTGACCGAAATTTATCTATCAAATTACTTCCTGTTCTATGTAATTCAGATTTTTTATCCAAAATTAATGAAACTTCATCTGGGCATATCTTTTGGAGTTTTTATTGGATTTTGAAGTATAATATAGTTTTGGAGAGCTAAGAGAATTTTCTTATACTATTCTAGACTCTAACACTACTTTCAAGTGATTCTAGGGTCTGACTTAAATTCACCCCTACGGTCCTAGTTGCAAAAGAATTTTTGAGATTCCTTTTAAAAATAATGCGTGATTGTGGATGTGGGTTCAAGCACTAACCTCTATGTCATCGCTTTTCTCCTCTTTAGTTTGCTTTTTGAATTCCATGGCTTGTTTGTGCATTCCTTCCTCCGTTCACGTATTTTTGGTTCTTGGTATTTTTACTAGATATTGTCAAGTCTTCTTTTCCAAACTCCTTTTGCTTGTTCAAGTTGAAAATTTATTTGATTTTTTCCTATTTCTTTCTAATTTTTTCTTTTCTTTTAAAGATCATACTTGTCTACATCAAATCTTTAAAAATTCTATTCTTTTGGAAGTATTTGCTAAGTATTTCAAAGTCAAATCTATTCCAACTAAGCCTCCATAACCTTTCTCTAATTTAGCTAACCTCTAGAATCCGTCCTAAGTCAAATGATTCTTTATTTTGTTTTTTATAGATTAACTTTGAGATTCTATCCTACCATGGCAAGGAAGTCAATAGTTTTAAAATTCTAATTCCATGACAATACCTTCTTCTCTTCCAATTACTAATGTGGACTTCAGTCTTCTAATACTTGTTTTCCCTCTTTGAATTGAAACCAATGCCTGCTCTACTTGAATCGTGTTTCAATTTTGTAAGCAAAGTTTGATGGTCAGTTGTTGAACACCCTGGAGTATGCAAGAGCTGGTCAACTAGGTTTGACCAGTAGTGCTGGTCTTCTTCACCTTCAAACTAGAGTCTGAATCCACACATACAAGTTGCAAGTCAACTTAACCCTTTAGTGATTGGTTGACTACTTTTTGGTTGAAGTTTTGATTCTTTGTCTTTTATAGCTCTCAATACAAGGTATTTGAAAAAACCCAAAGAGTAACACGAATAGAACTTTAGCATGTGCTCCAAACAAATCTAGTTTCAAAGAATTATGTGCAATAACAAGATAGTTGTGCTTGTCCAAAGACAAGAAAGGCGACTTGAGTCATACCTTCTAAGTTGCATATATATAGTCAGTAATTCATGTGATTTTATTTGAAATTAATGCCTAAGAACAATAGAAATGTTGCCTAGCAACCTCATGAATTGTGGAGACATGTTTCAAAAGTTATAGGCAATAATATGTTATGATGCTTCAATTGAAGGCTATTTCAATGCATCGCACTTTGAAGATCACTCACAGCAAATTGTACTATCAGATCATGTTCATTTTTTGTTCTTATCACGGATAAAGCCTACGACATCAATTCCTACGGTTTGATCTAGAATTACTTCCTTTTCCAAATTTGTAATCAAAACTGCGCTTGCGCCTCAAATCAACCACAGTCACTAAAGGGTTAATCAAGCTCTGATGATGGTAAGCCTTTGTATTTGACCCCCCTCTCCGACTTCTGAATTGTGATATTTTTTGGGCCTCTTTGGCTTGGCTTTCCACTTCTCAAAATCTGAATTTTTATGAAGACAGAGCCCTCTAGTTCCTCTCTGGCTAAGTTTCCCTTCTAAAAAATCTGAATTTTTATGAAGACAAAGCCCTCTCTCACATTGGACCTCTCTGTGCTTAGTCTTTCCCTCTTAAATTTTGAATTTAAAGAAGCTAATTTCTATCCGGAAGAGTAAATTCCCAATCAGTACTGGTCTCAATGAAAAAAAAATTCTACTTGTTTTATAAAAAGATTTTTGATTTAAAAATCAAAATTGGGACCCATAGGATATCATCCCATTTTCTGGATAACTAAATGATGTATGTGGAGAATATGGTTGTTTGAATTACCGGATGATTGGTGATGGCTTACTAACAGCCCAAATGGAGCCTGCCTTGATGGTTGTTCGGTAGTGTGCTGCCTTGAAGCCGACCTGACTGGGGCTCCCTGGCCTTCGGCTAAGCTGCTCTGGCCTAGAATCAAATCAACTTAATCCAATATTTTGGATTTAACACCCTTGGCCGTTGCCCGCCAACTTTGGGTTCCTTCTTTGGGATCCCTAACCAAAACTAAATTGGATTTTTATGGTGAAATTTTTCCTTACACACACACAACAACAATTTTTTTTCTACAACAAGTGTGAGATCCCACACTAAGATTTTGGTGAAGAATGGTGAGTGACTCAACAACCAACACTTGAAATTAGTATAAGCCTTCAACAATAGCTTTAAAACATAGGTATTAGTAAGTGCTTCAAAGGGACCCTCATGTCCTTTGAAATGGCTCGAAATACAACAAAAATCTTAAAGCGTTAAGAAAAAACAAAGAGTTTGGGTAATCACCAAACTTCCTTGATAACATGGCCTTGTATAGCTTAGAACAAAATGCAAAATGAATGCTTTGTATTTGTGGGTCTCAAACCTTCGGAGAAATTTGGTCTCGAACAACCAAGGACACAAAACAATCGAAAGGGGTGCAAAAGAGTTGAAGGGCACCCTTCTATATGTTTCTGGGGCTTCCATTTACCTCCTTTTACGATAAAAACTACCTAAGTAAACTAAAATTCACTAAAACTAATAATTGCTACGCCTAATTCTAACCTACTGCTGAATGTCCTATAATTTTTGGAAAAAAACTCCAATCAAGAAACGAACTATGACATTGGCTTCAGAAGACCCTTTTCAGCCCACACGCTGCCAAACCCCAACTTCTAAGTTGAATTTCTCACAAAAAACAATATTTCCCAACTTAGTGAAAAAAGTGAAAAGCTAACTTTTGGAGTTCGTAATTTTTGCTAATTTTGACTAGCCAAGGTTGTTTGGAAGGTTCAAGAATGTAAGAAAAGAATCCAAAATGACTTAATTTGGCCTCTATATAATTGTGGTTTGCTAGTCAACTGCAGAATGTTTTTGGAGTTTCATTAAAATCCGTTAGCGCCACCAATTCGGGTAGTTACCGATGTCAAAATGTCATGAAACTTGATTAGGTTCTTATTTAAACTAAAACACACTATTCTAATTTTTAGTGGGATTTTACCATCATCAAATGAATTTCCATGAATTTTTCCACTCTTGGTGATTTCAGTTGACTTTCCATGGAGTTATGCTCTGTAATTCAAAAAATTACAAAACTTTTTGGGTAACTTTTACAAAGTCCTCAAATACTTCGTGCAAATTTCTGGGTCCAACTTGCACTTTGCCTAGGAAAAAGAATTTAATCCTTCTTGATTTTAATTCCTCCAAGGAAGAATCATTCTCATACTAGGAAATTTGGAGGATCTGATTCACCGTTACATTTCTGGCATGTTTTTAAGCTAGAAACACCTTTCTTCTTGTTGTGATCGCCTACTTGTAATTCCCGTGGATTTTGACCTATAGAATTATACACAATGGCTATTTCCCACTTTTCACTTTTATTGTGATTTCCAACTAATCTTTACTGTGGGCTAGAGTAACTCCAATTCTACTTATTTTAGCCAATCTTTGTCACATGCACTTTCAATTGTCAAAATTCCATGTAACATCTAATTGAGTGCTTTTTCCTTGTGTGTTGACTAGAATGGAATTGCTCCTAATTCATAATCTGACACTTAAATACCTTCATTATATACTTAAGACTCACAAAAAACATGTTTAGGGCATTTTCAATGCTTTCAAGGTGTTAACCTTATTACTTATGGTTTTATCCCAATTTCTTATAAAGTCACTTAAATAGTCCTTTTGACCATAATTTACTCATAAAAATGAGTAAAAAATGACAAAAAGTAGACCTTGAGTTCCAAGTGACATCCTTGAAGCTCATAGAAGGGTTTGTCGCCTGTTTTATTAACTCTATTGCACCTTAATCTCTTCTTTAATGCAACATCTTCACCAATCTTCATTGATTTTTACTTTGTGATTTGGATGTTGTTGTTATGTCACCACTTCTACCTTAATTTGGCAATTCAACGTGCTCATAGATCACTAGGAATTTGGTTTAGGGTCATTGCAAGAAACATTGTGGGCTTTCTATAGCATTTTGGCAAAAACATTAGAAGATTTTAAGGGGGTTGGTAGGGCCATTTCATGATTGTTTCCAATATTATTTCTTTGATAGTTAAAGAATAGTTGCTATAAAATTTTTATTTAATTAAAAATATTTAATAAATTTTTTTGAAAAAATACATACTTTTATATGACATAGTAGTCAGTGCGCCATGTCAGATAGTTGTTGTGATGAGTTCCCATAGTCTAGGAACTTGGAGGAACTCTCAACCCTCTAGAAAAGCTAAATCTCTTCTAAAATTGCATTTTTATTATAGAGTATTATGAGTACTACATCGCATAACAGTCTTAGCTGTTGATTGAAAAATTCGACAACTAAAAATATCATTGCAAATATTGTAGACTACTTGCAAGCACTTAAACAATATTATGAGAAATAAAAGTCAAATTGTCATAGAAAATAGAAAAAATGAGGTATAAATTAATAATAAATAGAAAATCATGAATTAATAAAAATTAGAAATTGGCCATTGGAAAAGACTTGATGGTGATTAAATTTCACCAAAAAAATGATATTGACACTATCTTCAATGTTTAAAAGTACTTATACAAGGGAGCCCTATTTGCATAGACCTACAGGATATAAAATAATATATTTATAGATGCCCCTTAGTAAACATATGTCCACTTAGTATAGAAGTAGACCACCAAAATTTCAACTCTGAATCATTCAATTTGGGTACTCTAAATGTAGTGAAAACCCCTAAATCTCAAAGTATGACAAATCAACAAAATTGAATTTAAAATTTAAAATAATTTTTTTTATTTCTAAAAAATAAGGGATCTGATTACCATCAAGTTAGACATCTCTAATAAAAATTTCAAGTTCTTAGGATCTAAAATTGAAGATTTATACTAAAAAACAATGTCACTCCAATTGTGATGGAAAATAGTTTGGACCGGTGTTTCTTGCAATGACCTTATAGTTCCACAATCATTTTGCCACTTGTGCCTAGATTGTCTATAGGTTTTGTCCAAAGGAAACCTACACATGTCACTAGATTTAAGGATGCTATAGGGTGTATGTAGAAGGTGGGATTCATGTTCATTTTATTCAATTGTTTAATGTCCCTCATTAATTGTCTTTGTTAATGCTTGCAAATTGTGGAAATGAAAATCTTGCACCATCACATACTCTATGAATTAGCCATGCACTTGAATTTTCGAATGCTATATAATTTTCTTTATGAATCTCACAATATTTTTGTGGCTACTTCATTCACTGATGCATGTCGTGGTTTTATGAGGGTTTACCTTGTCATTGCTCTGTGTCTGCCATATGCACTTTGGAGTGTGAATTCTTTGCCATGAAGTTGAGAGGTGTGGGGGATCGTAGGCAAGATGCAATTGCAAAGGCTATGAATGTTGTTAAAATTACTCTAGCGAAGTAGAAAAAAACTAAAAAAGCCACAAAGGAGGTATTAGAAGCTACACGGAAGGAGCTCAAGTGGAAGGATAGGATTCCATACCAACTTAAGAGAGAGGTTGTGAGCGCTTTTTTACTCACCCTTGGTAAATAAGCAAACACAACTAGGTTCTTGGGTTTTTGATTTCTGTCCTGTGGGTGTTCTAACATTGGTCCATTGTGCCTTCCAAATAATGGATTTTTTCTAGAATTCCTACTCCTATGGTTTTATGGCATTCCCTATTTCCTAATTTTTCCACTATAGATCTTTAAGTTATTCCGGAATGAATTCCCTTTCTGTTCTTTTAAGTTCCAAGCTTTGTCTAAATAATTTACTATTTCTTAGACAATTGAAATTGTTCTCTTATGTATCTTAGTTCACACTCTCCATAATGCTAAGAAACTCTAAATTTGGACTATTTTGGTGAGAGCTATTGAGGGATGAAGTTTTATTACTAATTGGTACTTCAAACTTCATCCATAATTTTTTACTAAACTATGATTCGAAATTACGTTTTTTCTTCACTTTTGAATTTCAATTTCTTAACCCTACCTAAGTTTCCATTCTTGTTCTTTCTTGGATGAATTCAACTAGTTTTCATCCACTATGATTCAAAACTTCATCCATTAATATCTTCGTCGAATCAACTCAAAATTCTAAGTGTAATATAGTTTTGGAAACCACTAAACAAGGCCTACACTATGAACCACCTGAATCTAGGCAAAAGCCTAATCTTGATAGTCTAAATTGGCCTTGGACTTCCGGCTATGCGATAAAACTACTCAACTTTGAAAATTATAGGAAAAATGGAAGACTTAGCTACTTACCTCAAGATTAGGGTCATTGTTGAGGTTGTGGTACAACCCTTGATGTTCCTCCTTTTTTTCCATCTTTCTTGTGCTTTTGGTAATTTTGCTCACGGCTTGAAAGTAAAGAAAAATTACAAAGTTTCCAATTTCCCCCAAACTACTCCACCTTTTCTTTTTCCTTTGTTTCTTTCCTTTCTATTCTTCTTCCATTATTTTATTCTATAGGTTGACTTAGTTTATTGGAATATTGGTTCTACGTCCTACACAATGATTGATCTTTTGCCACTCGATCCTCTTATCTAGTGTCACTTAATGGGTTGTCCCAATTCTAATGTTGGCCTATCTCCCACGGATTGCCACTAATCCTATCTACAACTTAACTTCTCTTTAAATGCCTACTCTTCATTCTATTAATTGTGTGTTATTCATTTCCTTTTTCTTGAGTGTTAGATTAGCCTTGACCTACTCCTATTTCCCTTTCTCCACCCCTTCTAAATGGTTATGCCATTCCAAATATCCCTAATTGGGAGTTTGTTACCTCTTGATGAGGGCTTATATTCCCTAAACCTCATGTTTTGTTTGGCCTAGAGGGGCCTTGGAGTTGGAATGTGAAACCCTGGAGTCAGAAGTGGAGCCCTAGAGTTGGGTGTGTTGGCCTATATGCTAGATGGCAGGGTACTACATTGCATGCTAAGTTGGCTACCACCTTGGTTGGGTGGTATTGGCAGTATCAGCTTGGTGTTGCCTTGTATGTTAGGGGGGTGGGCACTTGATTATCCACTCTTGGTAAGTAAGCAAATACAACTAAGTTCTTAGCTTTTATCCACTTTCTAATTTAAAGGGGTGTTGTGAGTACAGTCCACTGTGCCTTTCAAGCAATGAATCTTGCTATTGTTTCCTAGTTTCATGGATGGGCAAAAGAAATGCTTAGAAACACAAGTGATGCGACAACTAGTCACTGTCAATTGTCAAAGTACTATAGTGCTACAATGGATTCTACGATGCTAAAATCCTTCCTCCGCAATTTTCTATGTGGGATCCCCCTAGGTTTTAATCCTAAATTCTATTACGGCCCACTCCTAGCTATATTGGAATTAGGCCCTCTAACCCTCCCTACTCATTGCATAATTTGACTTCCTTAATTTACATTGACTCCCTGCTTGAGAGTCTAGGTAAATGATCGATGCTAGCTTAGTGGCTTACCTTGCTATTGCCAAGGCTTGGTATGAACCCCTCCAAGTCCGTGTAGGCCTCCTTTGGATCCATGGGGGGTCCCCTTTTCGCATAAACTTCAACTGCTCCCTTTGGTTAGTTCCACACTTGCTAGTCGATGGAGGGAAGGTAGGATTCACCCTCAGGGTTGTCAGGACGTCCGGACGCGGACGCTGTGTCCGCAACGTCCGCTAACATTCACGTCCTGGCGGACGCAGCATCCGCCAGTCCTCCATCCACCCGATTACGGCCGTCCGATCGACGCGAGGACTGATCTGGTCCGCACGATCTGGGCGTCCGCCTCAGGCCGTCTGCCCCGTCCGTCCGCCCCGCCCGTCCGCTTTTCGACGGCGGTCGGGACGCTGCGTCCGCTAGCGTCCGGACGTCCGGAAAACGGACGCTATTTTGGGGCGGATGTTCAAATTCGTCAACCCTGTTCACCCTTGTCTCCTGCCTTCCTTCTTTTCCCCCTTCCTCTTTTTTTTTCCTTCCTACTTTGTCTTTCCTCACTAACACTATTCCACCAATGGTTTAATGGTGACCTTACGTACTATCACTTCAAATTACAAGACTCTTTAATGGTTGCCTCCAATCTTACAAAGCCTTACATCCATCATACTAATCCTAATTCTAATGTTCACCATAGAGACCCATGGATTTCCTACCTACTCTAGTTGCTTAGCTCACTATTCTCCTTCCTCCCTTCTACTTCATCTCCTCCTCATCTAATCTCCTTCCATTGTTTGTGGTCGAGTGTGGTAGATTGAAAATGAAGGTTGTGTGCAAGTGGCATTTGTTCAAGTGTGGCTTGTCGTGGGAGCTTCCGCTTCTTTTCTTCTTCTTTGCTTTGAGATATTAGCTCTCCCTTTTACACGTAGGTGGCTTTAGCCATGCTTAGTGATCCCCTTTGTTGGCTCCCCAAGCTCCCCCAACTGTTGGCCTCCCTAGGCCCCCCACTATTGGCTCCTTGAGCTACTCCAATTGTGGACTTCTCTGGACCTCGGTTGGCGGTTGCGGACCCTTGGATGGCCTAATTGCGGTCCCCAAGACCCCAACTATTGGTTCCCTAAGACCCCAACTACGGACCTTGAGATACTCAACTGTTGGCCCCCTTGAGACCCCGACTGCTAGCCCCTTTGAAACCCCGACTATTCGCTCCCCGAGACTCCAACTACGGACCCCCCAAGACCCCAATTGGGGACCTTTGGACACCCAGCTACAATTCCCTAGAAACCCCGATTGCTGGCCCTCCTGAGCTAATCCAATTTTTTGAGTTTCCTTATGAGAATGCTCTAAATTAAAAAAGAAAACTAACTTGGACTTGGATTCTTTGTGGGATGTATTTTCCAAGTTAAAGCTTAAGAGGATTGGGGCAGGATCTCCCGCATGAGGGTAGAGACTGACTTAGGTAATGGAGTAATCGTACTCCCCCTCAAGTCCTATCACTAATTTTGGAAGATAAACTTTGGATGTTTCCAAGGATGTCTTGGAAACTAGACTCTAGAACAAAGCCTTGCCTAAGTTCAAAGCTTCGCCGTTGAGTTGGTTTTAATACCAACCCTAAGACTTCTTTAACCCTCAAGGTTCAAAGTTTTGCCATCTTATGGCTTTTTAACATACACTCTAAGACTTCTTAAGGTAGGGAGGTCAAAGCTTCATTGTAGGGTAACTATGGTGCCCAACCTTGAAGCGTTTTCACCCCACAACCAGGTTTGGCCAATCCAACTAGTCGCAACCCCAAACAAATTCACTCCCCTCGCACACTAGAGGCCCTCCAAAGTAGCATCACCAAGGTACAGTGGGGGGTATCCCTAGGATTAGTACAACCTTTCTCACATAAACTCACATAATCCCACAAAAAGAAGAACACCTAAACAATATCACCACAATGGAGGTAAAAGTGCTACCCCTTGAAGGTGGGACCCAAGAAAGCTTCAATCCAAATATCAAACACGTAGAACACCAACAAAAGAGAAACCAAGCTCTACAACCACCGTTGCAAATTTCTTGGCTAAAATGCTCAGAATGCCAACACAAATTGGACCCAACAGACTCCAACAACCCAAATGAAGGGGATTGATTTTAGAGAGGAAAATGGAGTCCTTAAATAGGTTTCAAGGGACTACTCCCCTCCCCCCCCCCCCCCCCCCCCCCAAACTCCTACTAGTAACCTTATCAACTCAAATTTTCATTCTACTCTTAAACTTTTAACTATTTACCACACGTTGGACCAACATCCTAACTTTTGGAGATTAACTCCAAATGCTAAACGGATTGTGTCCTTGGCTCTAAAACACCATTTTTAGTCCAAAGACCCCCTACCCCTTGTACCCAGACCAGAAATCCAACTGAAGCTAGCGTGGATTATAAACCAAGTTGGAGTAAATTTTCAAATCTTGGTGGTTCCCTAATTTGAGAAAAGTAACTAGCTTGTGATCTCTGGTAAGTGCAAAAGAGTAAGGAAAGACTCCTTGTTGACTTCAATTTGCCGTCATGTGCTTCCAGAGTGCCAGTCAACGCTGCAATGTACCGCCATGTGATTAATTCCTAAGAAATCTGGCCCTTATTAAAATCTTGCCACTATCGGAATGCCACAAAATTTTGGTGGAATGCATTATTAGCATAAGACAAGCTAATCTAATTTTTAGTGAGATTTTACGGCAACCTAGGTAATTTTCATGAAATTCCCGTTGGAGGTTAGAATAGTTGACCATCTGGATGAAAGTCTTCTACAAGTCAGAGGATGTCAGGAATTTCCATGAGACCTCTCAAGGAGTCCCATGGGAGGCATGCAGGTCCACTTTGTCCTTGGTACACTTGGTTAGTGAGATCCAAAATGGCATCTCCTTGCATTATTGATGGTGCAAAAATCTTTTGCAGATGAGGGAATTTTGGGAAGCCAATTTTGCCGTTGGACTCCTAGCATGGGATTTATCCTAGAACACTATCGTTGGGCAGTAGATTCCTCCACGGCTCTATACTTTGATTGTAGCACCTTCATACTAACAATCGGGGTTTCTTGGGAATTTATTTGTCTAATGGAGAATTCGAAATCTAACTTTAGGACCCGACCTATTGGCCTTGATGTGGATCCCTTGGACCGACTTAGCCATGAATTGCCACCTTCATAGGGGGAATAAGCCCTTAAGGGATTGTGTGACTCAAACTTGCAAAACCAACTATCTTGTGATTCTCTCATTATTTTCCAGGTTGGTTTTGGGGGAATTCTACGTGTACAATCAAATCTAGACCAAATACTATAATGGGTATGTTACAACCCTATTTTGGTTCTATGCTCTTTTTATGGCTTTTGTATCCTTTTGTCTCTTCTAATTTGAGGTTTAGAACAAAAGAAAATCTATGAGTTCTAAGTCACGAATTGGAAGCTTACACAGGGCCTTGGGGCATTGTTTCATATACTAGGGAATTTGGAGAGCTACCTCATACTAGATTGGCAACCACTTTGGTTTGGTAGGTATTTGCTTGGTATTGCCTTTTATGTTTGCGGGCTTGGGTGTTGTCTCATACATTGGGGGGCCTTTGGATGCTACTTCGTATGTTGGGGACTTAGATGCTATTTCGTATGCTGGAGTATTTGGAGTGTTGTCTCATATGTTTGGGGGCCTTAGAGTGTTGTCCCATATACTAGGGGCCTTGGGGTGCTACCACATACTATTGAGGGGATTTGGGTGTTGTTTTGTATGCTAGAGAGACCTTGGGTGTTGTCTCATACTACTAGGGGGTTTAGAGTGTTGCCTCGTACATTGGATGGTTACTACCTCGACTTCGTGGGTATCAGCTACTACTGCCTCGTATGTTTCGGTGTTGTTGAGGGCTTTGGAGTGTTATCTTGTTATTTGGGAGGGGCCTTAGGTTGTTGTCTCGTATGCTAGGGGGCTTTGAGTGTTGTCTTATATATTGGAGGCCTTGGATTGTTGTCTCGTATGCTGAAGGGCCTTGGATGCTATCTCTTATGTTGGGGGGCTTCAGAGTGTTGTATTGTTATGATGGGGGGCTTTAAGGTGTTGTCTTATATGCTAGGGAGCCTTGGGATGCTACCTCGTATTGTTGGAGGTCTTGGGTGTTTTTCCAATTTCCTTACTTTCACACATATACTACACCCAACATCTCCTTAATTTAACACCAACCCTATTACGACTTTTGGATGCTAAACTTGAAATTCCAAAGCTTGTGTTGTGGAAACTAAACGTGGAATACTATACCACACTTGGTCCATAAATAACCTTGGACCTTAAAATCAAAGCTTCACCGTTTAACTAGTAAGACCTTAAGTTTCCCAACAAGATCTACTCACATAGTATACACAATTCGAAATGACATGAAGTTAGTTTGTAGTCACATATAACAAGTTAGTACACCACACATCCAACTCTAGGGGAGTTCACCCAAAGGAAATTCTTACTTAGACTAGAGAGATTACAATCACAAGCTAGAAACCTCCCAAAGCAGCATCGCCAAGGTACAGTGAAAGGGTCTAGGATTAGTATACCAAATAACTTAACAATAACTTGAACTACAATTAACAATAATCAATGAGTCACACAAGCCAATGTTGGAAGGGACCCCAATGTTCTCCGAAAAAACCTACACAAATATCAACAATTGGAGCTAAAAATGCTCCAAAAACAAGGACGATTAGTAATGTGGCCAAAATTGTTCAAAATCCAATTGAATGGACCCAATAATCTAACAAGAGGTCCAAATTGAACCAAAAGGGGTGTTTTGGGAGAGAAATGAGAGTCCTTAAATACGTTCCCAAGGGCCTCATCTCTCTCCAATTTCTACTTGGTAACCTTATCACATAAGATTTTCAACCTAATTCTTTCAATTTTGACTTTTACGTTGGATCTAAATTCTAACTTTTGGAGAAATGCTCCAAATCACAAACGGATTGCTCCAATAGCTTTAAAATGTCATTTTTGGTCTACGGCACACTCTACCCCCTTTTCCAACTTCCAAAAACCTAAAAAATCATAGCGATGATTAGAAACTCAAAATGGGTAAAAATTCAAGTTTGGGAGTTTTTATTGTCTATCAAAAGCAACTAGCTTAGTCTTCTAGGTAGGTTCAATGGAGCAAAAAAAGACCTTAAGTTTGTTTTATTCCAATGTCGTGTGCTCCCAATACACTAGTCAACCCGACATTTGATCTTCAAATTCACCAATTTCGAAGGATCTTACCAATTTTGGCATCTCCCGTTATCGGAATGTCATGAAACTTATCAGAGGGCTTTATCACTATAAAAGAAGTTATACTAATTTTTAGTGAGATTTTACCGTACTCATGGCAATTTCCACAATTTTACCATGCTGGATTCAAGCATTTGACTACTCGGAAAATGATCTAGGATGATTATTTTCTAGAAAAAATCGAGACTTTGGGGGGAACGTCTCATGGAGTTCCTCAAAAAATGTGTAAGTTCACATTCGTACTTTGCACATGTGGAATAAAGTACAATTCCCACTACCTCCTTTAATTTTTATTGACATCAGAATCTTCTACGGAAAAGGAAATCTTGGCGAAGCAATTGCACCATTGGACTCTTGTCATGACTCCCATTTCAAATCACCATACTTAAATCATAGATGCTCTCTTCGATGCTCTAGTTTGAGTTTCTCCACCTGCGAGCTAACAATTGGGATTTCTACCATTTCATCAATGAAATGAGGAAATTGAAGCCTATCATAAGAAATCTATTGTAGAGTTCTCACAAGATTTCCTTGAACCAATTTTAGCCAATTTGTGTTTCATTGCACGAATAGGTGTAGATAATCAGGTAGTTTCTACTTAACACACTTACTATGTACAAAAGATGGATTTCTACCCTATTTGCATGTGAGTTTGTATTGTATTTGTATAAAACTAGGTGTAAAGTGATTACAAGGTGTATTGGTATGTGCAATATAGGTTTCATTCCAATGCATGTTTCCAACCTTTTAACACCTAAAACCATACTTAAAACTTATAGGAAATCAAAAATATAAATATTGAGCCCTAGGTGACAAAATCGGGACTCACAAAGGCACGCAAGAAGACCATCACTTCATACTTTCAATCATCAAGAGGTGCGAGAGCAAGTCAACCACCCCAATTGGTCTTCAACGACTCCATACTTGATGTTTGGAGAGACAGAGCCATAATTCAATGAGGAGTATCCTAGTGACAATGAAGGAGATCAAATGATTTTCCGTTGCTAGAGTATATTCATGTCAATGAACACAAGCAAAACTCCAAGTTCATCCTTAGATTTTGTGGACTTATGATCTTTAGTGCCAAATCTCTTTTGATCACTATTTTAGAGGATTCACGTAAAGCAAATGATGCAAAGTATATTGAAATGCAAGTAATGTCCAAGGGCTTTGATGACAATTCTAACTTTGAGTTTCCTCCATCTAAGAGATGTGGCACAAGTTGCAATTCAAGTAGTTCACGATTGCATGCTCAAATCTAGTATGATTGACATTGCAAGTTCCAAACTATGTGGGTTGTGAAGCTGCCCTATGCAAAGGGGATTTTGGCAATGGGCGGAATTTTATATATTGTGAAGTATAAAGTTTGTAGTGCAATTGATCAAAAGCCTTGCATGATGGCACCAAAGTTAGACACGCCATTCAAACATGACGGTAAGCAAATAGAAAGAAAGGATTTGCCACATTACAGTGTGAAGGCAAGAGAGCACTACATCACTACTAGTTGTAAACAACACAAGAACATAAAGTTGTACACAATAAAACCTCCAGCTTTAATACTACAACAAATGAACAACTACATGTCTCTATAAATAAATAAATAAAACAAGTGCAATTTGAAACACTATTTCAATTACTTGCTCATGGTTGTCCCATATCGGAGTTTTAGTCATGTCCACCTCCAACGTGGGAAAACTATGAGCAAGTAATTGAAACAGTGTGGCAAACTGCATTTTCTTTTTTCCAGATTACAAAGATGTGCAGTTGTTCATCTATTGTAGTATTAGCTTGATGTTTTGCTACGTACAACTTTATGTTCTTGTGTTGTTTGCAACCAGTAGTGATGTAGTACTCTCTACAAATTTCTTGTTGTCCTTAATCTTCCATCTACAAACTAGTGCAATAGTTGTAGGTGGATCATGGCTCCTTACATGTATGAACAGGTTGTCAAGGAGTACAAGTGTCTAATTGCCTCTACAAGGTATATAGATGTCACCAAGGATAAGGTAACTACCATTGATGATTCCAATTATCTCTTAGTGCATGCTTACATAGTTTAGAATTGGATCCGCATTCCACTCTTGATTTCCATGCAACAAGTTGATTGCACCGCAAACGCTAAAAACCTCATTGAATTGATAGTAGGAGCAATAATAGCTGAGGGGCTTGATTCCAAGGTTGTAGCAAAGAAGTTGATTTTATTCAAGGCAAATGGATGTCCACTCTTCAAGGATCCTACACAAGTGTCACTTAAAAAGTAAAAGAGAAATCAACTCCGTTTGTCATTAGAGTCTATTGTATGGCCCATTGTTGTAAAATGACCTTTAAGACTTTGTCCAGTCTTGGCATCTTTGCTACAATTGAGAAGTTGTTTTTTTGTGACTTACAAATAATTTTGTAAAAGTCCCAAAAGGTTTTTAGAATCCAAACAATTGGCTAAGCTCACTCAAACCAAAGGACTCAAGTTGCTCAAGAATGTTTAGACCTGTTGGGCCAACCTAATTGAATTGCTTCAGCACATGTGGTCTAAGTATCATACGTTAATGTACAAGATGATTGTTGATTTGCATAAAAATAATAAAGATGAGGGTTGTTTCTTTTCATTTACTTATCATTTTCATTACTTACGTCTTGTTTGATTGCCCCTAATATAATAGCTACTAAATTAGCTTTTAATGTTTTCCTCATAATTTTGCTTGTATTAATGTTAATGTCCTCCATTTGTTGTGTGCAAAAATGTTTGCAACTTCTTCTAGACTTGTATACAATGCTAGGAATGTGTGCATTCCTCCCACTCCTAGAGGCAAAAGACATGTTGGTCGCTTTTGCACAAAAACATAATGTATATATTTGTGATTTTGTCACTACTATAAAAGTGTGTTAGGCCTCTTTGTATTGGATGTATGGAGACAAGGGTATGTCTTACAACTCACACAAATTCTAGAGCTTCAAAAATCTTTTGGATTATTTACATGAACAAATTTATACAAAATGGATGATTGATTTGAATAAAGGCTCTATAGTATTGACAATCATCTATCACGGTGAATAAATACATGGAGAACACTAAGGGGGTCTAGTGGATCACAACATATGGTCACTTCACTAGAGAAGGTAAAAGCCACATGTATTAGAAGAGTTTATTCTTTCTCTATTTTCATACTTTTATGCTTTTTAAAGTTGTTGTCGTAATCACAATGGAGTTTTCTTTGTTGGCTTGAGGCATTAGTCGCTTGCTATGGCAGTTTCATTAGCACTAATCATTTCAACTCTAGTACTAACTTACTATCATGGTTACTATAGGTGCCGCTCAAATGCTCATTCAAAAGTTGAATGCCTGATTTCCAAACCAAAATGTGATAAATGCCTTTGGTATAGTCTACCCATAATATTAGTGTGAGTCAAATGCAAAAGAGACATTTGATAATCACCTCAAGACACTAATGGATACATATTAGCATTGTAAAATTTTGGGTGATAATAACAAGAAGCTCCTTGTTCCTCCCTTAGTTGATAACTAAAACTCTAATTTTCCAGTGGGCTTTATTCAAAACATGCATGAAATCTAACTCAAGGAATTCAATACTCCTACCCTATGATGTCAATCCATTGACAAGGGTGTGGCAAATCCTTGACAACAACAATAGTTTGATTCAAAACTTCACAGAGTTTCTAAAGCTAACTAAGATGGTTGTGGTGCACGTTCTTGGATTTATCAAAGACGAGAAGTTGTTTTCAAGTGTGGGATTTCTGAAATCCAAACTACGCAACAATCTCAACAAAAACATCCAAGTGGTGGTAGATATGTTTACTTAAGGAATTTTAGCCTTGAGATTTTTCCTTATCAAAAAGTTTTTGATGAATGGTTTGTTGCTGAAGGACAGGGTAGGTACCTAATAGGTGTATAGATAGGGGTAACAATCTTTTTATAGCCAAAATCATGTCTTCATATTGGTGGTAGTTTCGTGTAAATAGAAGGTAGCACCCACTTTGTAGATAGTTTTTTGTATAGGGTTTTGAGTTTGGTCAGCTTTAGCTGCATCCAACCTTCACCATATATTTCATAGTCAATGAACCGCATTCACAACATTTTTACAAGTATTATTCACATGTTTGTTTAAGTGCCATATGTGCACGTGCATGATTGTGTGCAAGTCCTCAATGAGTCTGGTTACTTGCAATGTCATTTGTTTCTTTATAGTGTTGCATGTCCTTGTATGTTAGTATGGTGCATTTCAAAGGCAACTTCTTTGTCTCTAAGACTTGCTTTTTTTTGCAAATGTAACCGTCGTGGAATGTTCATATGTTTGGTCAATATTCTTTTAAAACGTTGCTTGAGATTGTAGTGCAAGAGCTTATCAAAAATATCTTCAAATTGTTTGTAAGTTTTCTTTCTACACTTGTATACAAACTATTGTTGTTATTAACTGGGGAATTGCATTGTGCTCTAGTAGGCTCAATTTCAAATGAAGGCAATGTGGTATTCACTTATTCATGAGGTTTTCACGAATTTGCATATGTATTTTACCTAATATAAATGAACATTGTAGTCACACATCATGTCTTTGAAACCATGTTTGAAACTTCCTAACTTTGGCATTGGAGTGGGTTTTGGAGGATGTAGGAGTTGGCCATTCCATTCGGAAGTGAAAGGAGTTTTAATTATCTTGATTAGAAAACTTCTTTGTCCAAGATAGTGTGTTATGTGCACATTATCATGTGCACTTCAATTGCCTATTTTTTTTCGCCTAACAAAAGACATCGTAATATACCATTTCGCCTATAAGGTAGCAACATCCATAACCGATACTATACCCATAACTAACTAGTAGAGTGCCCTTAAATTGTCTTGAAGAGTACCTTGAAATTATCACCCATTCTTAATTGTGATTGGTAAGCATTGAATTTTTAGATTTTGTTGTGAGAATCAAGGTAGATTTTTTTAAGTGTGGTTTAAGGTGTTCTAGTGAATTCTACTTTGAAAATTCATAGAAATTAGATACCTTGTCCAAAAATTCTATTCTTTTTTTTTTAAATTCATGATTTTTAGTTGCTAATATTGTAGAAATATTTTTTTTCTAAAAAAAGATGCCTTTAACTCTACTGAATTGCTTATGTTGTCGGTTATAGATGCTGCTACCTTATTCTTGCAAAGGTAGATGTGCACAAGTTCGCCAAAAACGCTTTTCAGAGTTCACTCAGTTCTCCATATTTACCTTAGTGCCTTATGAAAAATCGCCAAAAAAAAATCCTCTCACAACCTCTGACTTCTCCACAAGTGAACAGCCAACCAGCCACAAAAGTCACCCCACCCATCAACTCCAAATGCACAATAAATATCACCTTTTCATTGAATTAAGAAATCTGGTAAAAAGAAGCCTCGCTGTGCAGTGGGCACAGCAACGTGGACACAGATACCAGTCCCTGTTGCAGGCCAGTGCCACCAGTTGCAGATGCTCTTCCGGCCTTCATAAATTCACAATCACTGTCCATCCCCCCCCCCCCCCCCCAGCTCTGTTCTATTCTGTGAGTACCTACAGTAGGTTTTAGTTTTTTTTTCGCTGTAACTGAGTTTCCAATGATGATGCTCATCATCAATGCGTGAACTTCAATGTGGTGACCAGCAGGCAGGTGGCCAGGCAACTTGAATTCCAGAGTCTGAATCATGAAGCCTCATGTGTACTGATGCGTGTGTTTGTCGCGGCTCCGCTCGGATCGCATTCCAGACCTGAGGTCGACAGTCTTTCAGAAATACAGATGGACAGGGGAGGTCTGGAGGAGGAGGACAAGGACGAGGACGAAGATAGTGTTTTCAAATGGCTTCCAAAAGATCACCAAGATCGCCGAGATTGTCAAACATAAAAGCCGCAAATAACTTCAACAGAAGATCACCGAGATCATCTAACATAAAAGCCACAATTAACATATATCCACCCTGGCCAGGTGGTGGTTGTTATTTATTTACTTTGACACAAAATGAAACCAAGCTGCAATTAACTTAGGGCCGCTTTGCACATGGGCCGAAGGTCAAAAGTCCGTCGGCCTCCACCAATCAGATTTTAGAAAACCCCGACTTTGGCCTCTCGACCCTTCATACAAGGTGGCACAATCCAAAGTCTATCACCCTCCAAACTTTCTACATGACAACCCAACTCCTTTGTAGCAATAGCTTTACGACAGACTTTTGACCAAGAGTTCGGGTCGCCACTTTATGGTGACCAAGAGTTTGGGTCATCACTTTATGGTGACCTAAACTTTGGTTGAGAGTCTATCAAATTTTACATTTATTGCCCATTTCTTTGGACTCTCACCCAAAGTTTGGCCATGAACTCCTACAGCCTCTCAACTTGGTCAGTGCATGTGTGAAGCGCCCCTTATATCCGCCCTAACCAAGTAATTGTCATTCTTGTTGCTATTTATTTATTTTGACACAAAGGAAACCAAGCCGCAATTAACTTATATACACCCTAGCCAGGTGGTTGTCATTTTAGTGGTCATTTACTTATTTACTTATTTTGCCACGAATGGAAAATAGATTTTTCTTCTTCTTCTTGAACTGAAGCAATGAAAAGTAGATTTCATTGCTAGAGTAATGCTACAAGGCTGCCAGCCATGGCAGAAAAAATAAAGCAAAACCCACCAAACCCGATTCACAGGACAAGGACACAAGGAAGAAGGGGAACATCACAGGGAGGGGCTGCGATGTCACAGGAGCTGAGGGGCTGCCAACTTCATTGCTGTTGAGTTATTTGGGGAGAAACCGGTGTCAATGAAAGAGAGAAACCCATTCGAGGGTGTAGATTCTACCGAAAAAGACACCTGCAGGCGAGTAAAACAGGCAAGGGAGGATTGACCCCCTCTATTGCCCCACGTTTCACCCTTGTAGAAAACCCTGAAATTTTTTATTTGTCACATATGATAAAATTTGCAAATTCTGAATTCATATTCGCAATCAGAGCCCCCATATTTGCATTACGTCGTGATTGGAATCAAAATTTAAGCAGCACAAAATAGGGGGCAATTTTGACATTTACCCTCGTGTGGGGCAATAGAGTGGTCAATCCTCCCTGGCCCAGTACAACGCCCAAAGGCTGAGGACAGGAAAGGCACAAATGCCAAGGGCAGGGATGAGCAGAGACTGACCCCAAAAAGACACCCCCCAAGGCAGGGATGAGCAACCGGTGTCAATGAAAGACGGAGCAAAGGGAAGGCAATTCCGTGGTCATTGTTAAGCAAATAGCTAACTTGCATACGTTAATAAACATCCCCTTTTCAGTTCCCAAATTATACCTGTCAGCTCCAAGTTTGACATCTGTGTCCCCAAATGACTGACGCCATCAAGTCAGTATCTGTGCTGATGACACTGAGGCCCCCCCAAAGTGCAAATGAAGTGAAGAATGCACTTATTTCTGTTTAAAAAACAAACAGAATGCACTTATTAGTTCTACAATCAGAATTTTTTTTTTGTTTCTTATCATTTTCATCATTTGTTTCTTGCTTCTTTTTTCGGATTATTTTAGAATGTATGATCACTTTGGTCCTTGGTCGGCGTCTTTTCAGGGCAATGTGTCGGAATGAGTTCCGCTTGGGTTGGAGCCAGGGATTGATTTTGAAGTCCACCAAGAGGTGCCCGTCTGCGTTGTCTGCATTTTGGTCAGGTGAAGCAGGATGCTTCAGTATTTTGCTCCCCAGCAAGGGCAGGGCCAGGGTGGATTGCCCCAGGTTTTACCCTTGTAAGAAAACCCTCAAATTTTTTCACTTGCCACATATGGTCAATTCTGAATTCATATTTGCAATCAGAGACTCTGCATTATTCTGGGGAGGATTGACCCCTCTCTTGCCCCCACCAAGAGGGTAAATGTCAAAATTGTCCTCTATTTTGTGCCGCATAAATTTCGTATTTCGTCACGTCTCTCATTGCAAATATGAATTCAGAATCTGCAAATTTTATCATATGTGGCAAATGAAAAATTTCATGGTTTTCTACCAGGGTAAAACACGGGGCAGGCCATACTCACTTTGGCTGGGATTTGAAGTATTTTACTACCCTTGCAATGAGAGTGATGTCAGTTCATTTGTGTCAAATGAAACAGAAAAACTTATCATGAAAAGGGCCTGATATATCTGCCCGCCCTGGCTGGCACTGAAGTGGAAAAGATTGCATACTGTAAACATCCCAACTTGTTCAATTTCTATAGAAAAATCAGGGTCCCAAGGTATACGTCACTTTTGTAAATCTGTAAGCACAGACAAATTTTGATCATTTTGATCATTCTAATAATTTTATAACCCAAAATCTGAAAATCTGAAAATAAATAAAAATTGTGGGGCCATATCTTGAGGGTCAAAATTCACTTCCTATGATGATTGTTTTATCTCCTAACTCTATCACTATTAAAGAAAACAAATATCAACCACTACAATATCTAACCAATCTAGGATGGAGAGCACAACAATTAATTGTCATTACCATTGGTGCCAAAGGCATGACTCATATTCCATTCATCACAAAATTGCACAAATAGTTCAAACTTCCAAGACCAACCATCAAAAGTACTTAAACAAAATCAACAATGTTGCAATAAAAAATATGTAATTTACATTCTCCTTCACAAGAGAATACTTGAAAACAACCAAACCGCTCCTACAATGCTCCCTCCCCGAGTGCTTTAATTAATTCCAACACCAACATTTCTATCCGCACTCTCTTTCAAACAAATTCTTCGTTAGAACATAGTTATTGCTCTCTCCTTTAACAAGGGTATGTGATCTTAGAGTTATCAATTATGACCTTTTTTAAGAATTATTGTAGAACCTTAGATAAATAGACTCTTGATCCCTAAAGTCCCAGAGTCTTCTTAGAGGACTCTTGGAATTTTGGACAGGCTTGTGAGACCTCAATTTTTGATATTATTTCTGAATTTATTTTAAAGATAGGAATCACATTAGATTTTTGGGAATATAATTTTTTATTCCAATTGGTAACTATGAGCAAAAGTTATACCATCCTAAGTCCAAAAAATAATTTTCCATACAGCACCAAAAAAATCACAAATTTATTTTTTATTTTTTATTTTTTTCTCAAAGATTATATATTTGTCTATGTCAAGTTCTGGTTTGTTCCATTTGGATTACTAATGTAAAAGTTATGGAACTTTTTCTTTTACAAACAATCATTGCATTATTTTATAAAAATAATTTACAAGATTCATTTCTAAATTCAAATTAGAGATTCAAATTTATTAGTGTAAAAAATTTTAATTACGAAGGTTCAAAGCTAGAAAATTCTTTACTTTAAATGCAAATATCTTGCAATTTAAGTGGTCAAAGTTTCTGAAATTTCTTCCATACATTTTTATAATCTTTTCTGTGCAAAATCCTATGGTTAGTTATTAAAAAAAACTATTTTTCAATTTGCTTTCTCTTCACAATAGAACTAGTGGTTTTGAGTGTTTTATGATGAAAAAAGGACCTCATATTATCCAATCCATATTTCATATCATGAATACTTGTCCTTGTTATGGATGGATTTACACAATATTCATTATATTCCTAGTATCAACAAAATACTATTAATGAATGTTAGAGGAGGCACTTCACCTCCTCTAAAAGGCCTTCTTCCTATGTTGCAACTTCCTAGCCAGCCAATGGGTCTCTATAAATTATACTAAATTCACTCCCAGAGATCTAGGGAGGGATTATCTCAATCTTCAAGGGGAAATGGTTTAGGTTGGTTCCCCCTAGATGGAAGGATTAGTCACTATAGAAATTGTCCTTTTGAATACTGTGTAAATCATTTGCTAAATCTCTGAATGTCAAAGCGCCTTTTAGAAGTTAAAAACATCATTATTTTTCAAGTATTATAGGTCTAAATGTCTCCAAGGTGTAGAAATCTAAATTGTAGAATCTTAGTGTGTACGTGTTGCAAATGTCATGAATCAAGCTTGGAGTCATTTGGCCTCATAGATTGTAAGATTATAATGTTTTAGTGTTGAAAAAGGATGTTGAGGTTTTCCTAGCAATACATTTGGAGGTGAAATTCAATTTCACCTAACCCTAAATCTACTCAAATGAAAAAACTTTAAACTATAAAGTATTTCAAAACCAACATATGGAGATGTTGGTGAAAAAAATATCATTTGATTGACTCGTGTTTGCAAAATGACTTTGAAATGTCAATATATAACCAAAAAAGTTGCCAAAAACAAATCTAAACCTAAACTTCTTTCTACTAAAATGCTTGTTAATCATTCATATCTTTTTTGATATGAAATTTTAATTATACAAATTACACCAGTATGTGCAACTTTTTCAAGAACAAATATTAGAAATGGATACCGTATGAAGAAGAAACAAGTTGCCAAAGTCCATTGTAATCTAAAATGACTAAATTTTGAACTTCGAATGACTCTCACAAAGTTAGTACATCTTGGGTTGATATGAACATTTTACAACACAAACTAGAAGAGAGAGCATATTTTTCCAATAAATTTTATCAAAATTCGGACATTGGTTGCAAATGACACAACACTTCAAATTAGACTTGCAAATTATGTAGGGACACTTTTGGTCCTTTAGGGTACTAAGGGGTAAAAAAAACCAAAAACACTCATTGGAGGTCAAACTACTTTGCAAAACCTCCCTTCAATTTCACACAAAATTTTCAAAAATGAACATATCTACTTCTATCGTACATAAAAGGCTTCTCTATCATCGACCGGTTACTTAGTGCCCGCAAGAATGATAGAGGGTTAATCCTTAAAGGACAAATTAGTGACCATGGAAATCATCCCTTTGGATACTGTGAAAATTAGTGGCTTTAAAAAATGCAAAAACACTCATTAGAAGTCAAACTACTGTAGAAGACCTCCCCTTTTAACATCAAAATTCCAAGGATGAATAGTTGTACTTTTGTCCTACATAGAAGGTTTCTTTGTCATTTATTGGATATAAAATGTCTATGCCATTGTTTATGGGTTACATTCCATCTTGCTCAAGATTTCTTGAGGCATTATTTTATTGTCTTTCTATCTTATCCAAGACTTCTTGAGGCATTATTTTATTGGCTTTCCATCTTGCCCACGACTTCTTGAGGCATTATTTTATTACCTTTCCATCTTGCCCAAGACTTCTTAAAACATTATTTTATTGTCTTTCCATTTCATCCAACATTCCACTGGATGCCTCAAATAACCATATCTCAGCCAAGATCTCTTGATTGACCGGTGCACTTCTCCACTGTAGTGTAAAGTAGCCCTTATTTGGGTACAAAGGGAGTTGAAAAAAACTTAGCCATATCATGTTCCAGTGGGGTACAGTGTTCAAGTAAAAACCAGTCTTCTTCTCATTCTTCAAAAATTGCACTTTTGTCGTACATAGAAGGATTTGTTGTCAATTCATCAGACACAAAACATTCCACCAGCATCATTTAAGGGTTGCCATTTACCAATATTTTGCAAGTGGACCTTGACTGTGAGTGGCACACTCCGTCATACTGATGCAACCTCCTGCCAGCAATATGATGATGAGAGCTCCACTACCGTTCACCATTGTTGTCTGATACCACATTCTGAGCTTTGGTTGGAGTTGACCTTTCGTCTATTTTTGAGTTATTGATTCTGCGTGTGGCTCCTGCACTACAGTACAAGGGCAATGTGACAATGTCCAGGTGTGACAATGCCTGAGTTTTGCTGGAAACAAAACGGTGGCATCCATGGGTAGATTCATGTGGGAATGTTTTTTTAAAGATCTTAAGGTTGGAGCAAAATGAAAACAAGTGAAATGCATCCGAGTATATTGAGTATGGTCCAAAACCGACCATTTAAGGGTTGGAACTGTTTTGGGGGAGGTGTAACTTCTTGAAATAAATTTTCCCGGATAGACAAGTGAAATTGGCATCTAATCCAAGTTGTTTCATATTTTTTGGAGCTTTGTAGAATTAGTTATGAAATTTTGAAGTGGATATGACATAGGCCTCTAAAAGTGTCCACCTCCTAAAATGTACACTATTTGTACAATGCTGAAGGCTAATAAAAACAACATGTACATGCAATGTACATTTGTAGAGGTGGGCGCTTTTAAAGCATGAACGTTGTTTGAACCTCCTACCTTATGTTGAAAAAGCAAATTTTGTTCATTTTTAGCAATGCGACTAGCATGGTTATTTGGAGATTACAAATTATTGAATAAAGTTTTGAATGAATTCACATAGAAATAGAAACAGGGAAAAAAAACTAGAAAAATGAAGGTTTGATTAATGTCAAGATTCTACTCAAGCCATAATTTTATTTTTCTAATAATTAAAGCTCAAAGCCTACATCTCTCTTCTTCCCATGGATTCTTAGGGTTTAATTATATTGTTTGTAGTGAGGTTGGTTCTTCGTTGAAGGTGACTAAATAATTATTTATTTGGATGAAAGCTTTTTGTTACATCCATTTTGGAATTTATCATGCATTCTATTTTTCAGTAAGTTAATATTGTAGAATTTCATCACTTTGTGAATAATGAAGCAAAGTAGACAACTTTGTGACAGAAATGGGTACACTGATTAAGTTTAGTACCAAGAAAATAATGTGTTATGAACTTACTCAATTTCATTAGTGCAAGGTAAGTTAGCTCATGATGGAAACCTAGGGAATGACTCCAATATGTTTCTTTTAGTTTGTGAGATTTTGGCTTTTAATGCATGTCTTACATATCTTACAATAAAGGAATGATTAGTGACTTCATTAGAAACTTCTAATTTTTTACTGAGAAATCATTGTAAGAATTAGCTTTTTAGTTCTTCCATGTTAAAAAATACCATGATTGTTTTAGGTGAGCAAATTGAGCATGATGAATTCAGATTTTGTTGGTTCTAAGGTAATCTACAAACTCTTTTGGGGCAAAAATGTATTGAACACTTAAAAATTCATAGAAAATTCATATTTTGTCAAAAAAGCATAATTTCAATTGCTCTCATTGATTCTCATACTTGCACTACTATAGAAAAAAATTGAAAAATTTCAGCAACGACATGAGGTCATTCTCCATAGACTATTTTACCTTAAGTAGGATGGTTATAGAAACTTTTTACTATATACTCAAGAAGTACTTGTAACATTTACTTATTTTATTTTAGAATGGAGAAGTTGATTGAAATGTGAATTAATGTGAACCGATTGACTTTGAATTTATTTTTATATTCACTTGAAGCATATGTATGTGTTGAAGTTGTTGTGTGGGTTTCATTAGTAGAAAAGATATATTTGAGCACCAAGGAGTAGTATAAGAGCATTGTATCCAAAGCCTATATGGGCCTTTAGAAGGGTTGTTAAAGTAGGAGCAAGGAGCAAGGAGCGTTGAACATTGAGCAACAAGTGATGAATGTTGAACAGTGACCATTTTTAAAAGATCTTGTGAAAAATTTAAAACTTTTCATTATAAGATGCTTATGTCTGTGGTTTAGGGTAAACATTTAAAGTTGTAAATGAGTCTAAAGAAGATAAATGGGAATGAATGGGGATAAATGGATTTAGATTAATTTTTTGTAGTTAACTTTGTTGGATGAAATACATATGTTGTTCATTGCATTGGATGATGAATGTTTATTGAATGAAATTTAAAACTCAATTGTTTAAGATAAGGATTGATGTTGAAGTGTCTTTAATTAAAAATAAAGAAGTTACTTAAGGACCTTCCCTTTATTAATTTGGGAGTTTATTTAAATTGCAATCAAATTTTCAAAATTTCAAAATTATTTCTTCAAAAGATTAAAATTGAAAAATAATAATAATATAAATAATAACATATGTATTTTTTAAATTTAGTAAATGGCTTCTTGAATTCAAGGAGCAATTTCTTGTTGCTAAAGGCATCTTTCCTATATTAATTTGTTGAGAATTTAAACTACTATAAAAAAAAAGAATTCAATAATTTTGAAAAAAAAATTAATATATATTTTTTAATTAAGGCTCCTTAGATTCCAAGGAGCCCTTCTTTGCCAATGCCAACTACCAAGAGAAGCCTATTTGATTTTGGGGAGCCCTTTTTTGGTGCTAGAAAAAGTTGTTTGGAGTTATTTAAAGGTATGAAGTTCTTTGTAAATGTCTTTTTGCGCTAATGGAAGGCTATTCAGAGCCCAAGAAAGGCTTTTTAGATTTTGAAGAGCCTTGAGCTAAATAATTTAATTTTTTTTTAAATACTTTTTTTGAAAAAAAATAAATTTAATTGCAATTCAAATATTCTCTATAGTTAATAGAAGTAGGTGCCTTTGGCAACAAGAAATCACTCCTCGGATCCAAGGAGCCATTTGCTGATTAAAAAATTAAATTAAAATTTGACAAAAAAATTTAATTAAAAAAATATTCAATTAATATTTTTTAATTTAAAGAAATTCGTTTGATTTTTTTTCTTTTAAATTACAATTCAAACAACCCTCCAAATTAATAGAAAGAGGGTCCCTTGGCAACAAAAAATGTCTCTTTTGGATCCGATGAGTTGTTTGCTACATAATAGAATATATATTTTTCTGTTTATAGATTCTTACAGTATTTGGAATTTTTTTAATTATTTCAAAAATGAATGGATGACATGGATGAAATTCATTTGATCATTACTTCAATGGTAGTACTTTTTATGTTGTGGGAGACGCTAGACTATCATTCTTGACCCTACTTATAGCATTTGAGTCCAAAATAACTACCTTAAATGAGGCTTCTTTTAATAATAAATTAATATTTTGAAATTTTTATTTTGATAATTTTGACATTACTATTTTTAATTTTGACACTTCTATTTATGATTGACATATTTATTTTTAATAAAAATAATCTTAATGAGTGTTCAAGTCTAAACACTCATTGCTCATTACTCCTTGCTCATACTCTAGTGTCGTTGGTCCTTTAGGGGTTAATTATTTATTAGGTTGCGTATGCTGCTAACATGGTATGCCCTTGCAAAAAGCAGATTCAATCTTTTTTTTTCATTTTTTTTCAAAGTAACGGTAGCATTAGAAGGAAAAAGAAGATATCCAATTTTTTTAGTGCACTTATTCTGAACCCAGAACAAAAGTGTGACTATAACTATGAAGACTATACAGTTCTATATAAATGTACCCTATATTGAATGAAGAGTTTGTTGGGATTGTCTGGATCATAATATAAGTTAAGTACTTCACCGTCAAAAGTATGAGCAAAGCCCAAAGAAGTCAGGCTTTTTTGCTTTCTTTTTGGACCACTCACTGAGTGCCACCTACTTGCCCGTTTCAATAAATGTTAGGTGTCTCTTTTTGATTGCCAATTTTTTGAGTTTATGGTATCTTGGACTGAATAGATTCCTTGCGACTGACTTAGAAAAGGATGTTATGTTTCTAGAACAAAGGTTCAACTTTTTGTTTGAAACAATTAAAAGTGCCTGTTGCCCTTTGAATGCACAGAAAGTTCTCACTCAATGTAGGAAATATTGAGACAAGAAACAAGTGTCTGATCTACAGAAACTCAGATTTATTCTTTCTAACCTATCCGTAGGGAGTGTGATATGGTAGCTTTTTCATATTCTACCCATGTTCTAATAAGTTGGGAATTGCTCCTTGTACTATTGATCCATGAATTGCTATTATAAGAATGCAAAATAGTGTAATGATGAATTGGTACCAATTTGGGATTTATTGTTGCATTCTTTTCTAAGTGATTGAGGCCTAAGTTTTGATTTGGAAGTAGACAAAATTTTAGTGTAAATATAATGTGGAGTTATGAGTGGTGGGACATTTTGTGCCATCATAGGCAATGACATGCACCATGTTGTTCAAGTTCAAGGTTTGTACGCCTTCATTTTTCAATGAGAGTCCATTAGTACTAGTGCTAGACAATTACTTGGCATTTAATGGCAATACATAAGGCCTTCAATAGGACCCTATTATTGTGAGGTTTAGAAAATCATAATTTATTTATTTTAAGCCCTAAAAACTGCGAATCAAGTTGTGATAGATGTATCCCTGTCTTTTTTTCCCTTGAAAATTTGTTAGAAAATGCTTTGATATATATTAAAGAGATTTTAAGTCAATATGCTCTCACATGGACAATTTATGTACTTTATTACTTTAGCAATGATGGGAAATGGTTAAAAAGTTAAAAAGGTACTCAACATGCCACTATTGCTTTCAACACATGTTCATTTTTCATTTGCCTATATAAGGTGAAAATACCCAAAATTGAAGTTTGTATACTCATTTATGACAAGTAGACTTCTATTGAAGGTATCTCCCAAAATGTAATTAAACCATCCCCGATTAACTTAGATTGGTGGATTGCTAATTCAATAGATTTTGGTTTTATGACCAAGCTATGTAATGGTTCCCATTGCCTAAGAAACTTCCATTTTGAAATTTCATAGTGATTACATGTCTCATTCAAATGTTTTATTTTTATAATTCACAATTTTCAATAGATAATACTACAAAAATGCATTTTGTTAAAAAAATTCCTTTCAACTATGTTGAATTGTTTATTTTGACATTTTGTATGTTTTCACTTTACGTTGGCAAATGAAATATAGACAAGTGTTGAAAACAATAGTAATATGTTGGGCCCCATCATTCTTAAAGATACATTTAACTAGTCTAATTCTTTTGTGAAGATATACAGATATTAACTAATGTGTGCAAAGAACCTCGAGTTAGTTCATTGTCAATTGATGCCTTTGGAAAATTGATAACTAATTGGAGTGTGAAATTGGAGGATTGAAAATTGGACGAAACAACAATAGGATTGGCAACCAATTGGTGTGCAAAAATAAATGGGACTATTTACTTGTTAATTTTATGAAATTGTTAGCTTTTAGCGGCTTGCAATTTAGAATCCAAGGCCAATACTTGATTTACTAGAGGTGGATATCTTCTTGGACAAGGTGGGGATCACTTCTTCCCTTGTTAGAGTAGGAGTACTACATAGTTTTTGGAGTAAAATGAAGAAGTTGTCAAGTTTTTTGTAGGAGCTAAAATTCTTGAAGATGAAGATTTTCATTGATTCTATGTGGTATTACAAATTGTTGCCTATTTGTGCCCATTACTTAAGATTGTCATAGTTATCTAGCTGGATTTAGTGTTGCTTTGCACTAGTGCTAGTTTTTTGCTTACCATACTACAATTAGTGATGATGTTTGAGTGTTGATGTCAAAGTTGGGTTTTGGCACTATGACAAATAACATCAATGATATGCAAGTTGTACAAGTAGTCTTTGCAAACTTGCATATCAATGTTCAAGCTATGTCAAACCAAATTATTGTAGCAACCAAAAAATCTTGTTTATTGACATCAAGTTGCAAGTGCTTTGATTACACAAGAGTTGATAAATGGAAACATGTGGCATGTGGAAACCTTTCATACTTAAATAACAACTACAATAGTTTTGAACCTAACTGCCATGAAAAATGGGTTATTTGTAGTTTATATGGAGGATGTATTGCAACCTTTATAAATTTGAAGTTGAAGGAAATTGGCCAATGAGAATTTTATATTAGAGGAAATGAACCAAGAGATTTTGATAAGGAGAGGATGCAACTAGTGTTTTTAGAGAAAAAAATGGTCCCTTCTACAAAGAGGAGGAAAATTACCAATGCAACTCAAAAAAATTTCCCAAAAGTTGGTACTAACTTCCTTAGATTTTCTCAATAGGAATTTTGTATTTTCAATTAAAAAAACCCTATAGAAGATTGTATTAAATGTCATATGAAAAGAGAGGTGCAAAACTAATATATATTTATTTAGGTAGAGATACTTGCAATTAGCTATTGTTTAAGTTGTTTGAAGGTATAAGAGTACAAAATTTATTTGTGGCTATTTTCCACTCAATGCCAATTCTATGAAAAAATTGGAATATTTTGTTCTATTTTGTTCTATTTTGAATGGATGAAATCAATAGGATATACCCAAAAACATTCAAATACTATAATGGTATCATCACATTTAGATACTTGAACCCAAATTTGGATGAATAAATGATGTTTCATCTATAATCCAAATATTTTAAAATATAAATAGTTTTTTCACACTTGTTAAAATCATGGATTACATTACCTTGAAAATTTGAGTTTAAAATCATTGCTAAAGATACAAAGACTAATTTTTATACACTAAATGACTTCATGGGGCCTTGTTGAATGGACAACTAAAGGCAATTCTTCTATCTAGCTTATTTGGAGGAGTTGTTCAAACTTTGGAAATTTGTAGTAAATGGTGTTGGAAACTCTTTACTTGAGATACTATCAACTTTTCTACAATTGGAAGAATATATTGAATCCATGGATCAAACTCTAGTGGTAGAAAAGGAGGTTTGGAGTGTCAAGCTAGGTAGTATTATGAATTGATCCCAAATGCCAATATGAAGACTAAGCTAGTGCCCATATAAGTTGTTGAGTCCACCAAGCTTTGATGATGTAGCTTAGTAGTTGAAGACCTTTCATTCTACAAATGTACTATAATAATTTTAAGTGTCTTGCTCTTGATTTGAATTTTAGCCATATAATTGATCTTCTTTGAATTCGAGCTCTCTACTAAGAAATGGTTCTTATCGAATCTAGTTTTACCCTAATTTTGGAATTGAATTTTTAATTGCAATTTTAATCTTTAAAATTTCTTTTACTGTAGAATGACACAAAAATTGGGTTTACACCATGTGTGTTCTACACCCTAATAAACACCTTACGCTGAAAATTTCAGATTTCTTTAAGAGTAATTACGTTTGACATATAATTTTCTTCACTCACTTTCATTTCCCCTCAAAATTTCACTTCAATTTCTGATGATTTCACGGTTAAAAATCTTGAAAATTTACTTTTAATGTCATTTTCAAGACATGTGCCCCACATAAATGAATTCTGAACTCCAGGTATGGTCCACTTATTGCACGGAAAAAAGAGACCTGACTCATCAGTAACTAAAAGCCTGTCAGCTCTTCATGGCTCATGATTCATTTCCATTGGGGCCGCTAATCGGCCCTGCACGGTAAAGTTCCCCGCGATTTCCGCGCACCCCCTTCGTCCGGAACCAAGAGTAATGGTCGCACGAAGAATAGTACTACAAACATGCAGGCAGTTCGAGGGGCCGACTTCAAGCGCACAAGTCCGGATTTTCTTCCAATTTTATTTCGGTTTAGACACAGTTTCCAGTTGGAGTTGTGTCAATTTCATGAAACTGTGCGGATTCAAACATACCCACGATTTGAATACCCAAACTCCATCGGAAACTACAGATTGAGCTTAACTTCAGCTGATGAGTTCTCTTCAAAATTCCTCCGATTGCTTGCTTCTGCCACCTGCGCCACCGGAATAATATTCATAGGCGACGGCAAACATTGTGAGTACAGATTTCAGGTTTACGGAATCTGAAATCTGCTGGAAGCGCTCGAAAACTCTCAATGCGGGGTCTGATGAGATTGCACAAAATCCTTGCGATTTTTGTGAGTTGCAGTTTCAGAGTTTAGACTTGTTGGACTTCGATGTCTGGTGTAACGTACTGACGGATTTGTTAGGCGATTGTCGATGTGACCGCAGTCTTCGATTGTACTTGCTCACAAACATCGTTCACAGAAAGTGTATCCTGACTGATCATTGTAGGACGACTTACGCTGCACTGAGACCAGTACGGATTGTTCCTTTGCATAGCTTCGGAAAGGTTTTGAAAAGAGATTAGACATACAAGCTAGATTGGAGCTGCGAGGTTTGAGGTACAGTAAACAAGCCACAATGGGCAGAAGTAATGACGACGACGACCCTGAGATTCTTCGGAGTCGGAAGACTGATCTTCCGATGGTGGACGCCGAGAGTTTGCAGCATGAGGATTTAGCCAAGGTCATGGAATCCAAGCCAGCAAGCAATGGCGTCGACAATGAGACTGGGGGGAAAGGTGGAAAAGGAAAGGGAAAAAACAAATCGTCTGAAGGCTCCGTGCCGCTCTTTCGGCTCTTTGCATTTGCGGATAGTTTCGATTACTTGCTGTTGTCGATTGGCGTGCTGGGGTCTATTGTGCATGGCGCCTCCTTGCCGATATTTATCCACTTCTTCGGAAGCCTAATCAACGGTTTCGGTGCCAACATGGATGACCTCAACAAGACCGCCGAAGATGTCAACAAGGTAAGTCATATATACATATATATCAACCACCTGAGCTTGAAATATCTGACTCTACTGTTGAAGATCGAAAGCTTGACAATGCTCTGTTTTCTTGGACAGTATGCGCTGTATATGGTCTACCTCGGGTTCGTGGTGTGCTTCGCATCATGGGCAGGTACGATTAATTTTCGTCGCACATAACCCTCGCTGGTGATAAAAGTAATTTGTAGTTAACAGGAAATTGATGAAGTTGAAAAGAACGATCAAGTCATTCATTATAAGATTAGCAAGCGATGGATATGATTTCTGGTGTGCGACTGCAGAGGTGGCTGCGTGGATGCAAACGGGAGAGCGGCAAGCTGCTCGTATCCGAGTGCTTTACCTCAAGGCTATGCTGAAGCAAGACATCAGCTACTTCGATGTGGATGCGCGCACTGGCGAGGTGGTGAATAGCATCTCCTCCGACACACTCCTCATTCAAGATGCGATCAGCGAAAAGGTATGTACACTGACGTACAATTAATACCCTTGTAGGGAAACTCCATCGATCTCGAGATCAGATGGAACCGTCACGTGCCGCGTGTGATGATATACTACTATTTGTATCGCAGATGGGACAATTTATTCACTACGTTAGCACGTTCCTCACCGGCTTTGCAGTCGCATTTTCCATGGTTTGGAAACTGGCGTTAGTCACTCTGGCGGTGATTCCCGTCATGGCCTCGGCTGGCGGAGTCTACGCCTACTTTCTCACAGGCTACGCTTCCAAGAACCGGGATGCTTACGAAGAAGCGGGCAATTTCGCAGAACAGGTATGAACCTAAACCACTGTTCAACCAAGAAAATGCTTATCACAAAAGATTAGTATATATTATTGTTTGTCAACTAAATCCAGACATTCCCCAGCAGGTCAAATTCCGACCGCTGCAACAGGGTGGTATAATAGACATGACTGTCTAATATATAGTATTATATACAGACTGTCACATAGTATATTATATTATATGTAGTCTATTATATACAACAGGGTTGACCGTAGGTCCTTCCGTATAACAGCTGTTGGTGATCGCGGTCGTTTTTTGGTGAATTTATATGCTTAGAATGTTATGAGAGATGTATACGTTAGTCCCACAGGGTGTCTCTTAATGGATAATAGTTTAAACGTTGAATTAGAACTCCGAGTCGTTCTTTAGACCGATTTTTCAGCTGTTAGAAATGCCAGTTCCTGAAGAAGTCGGCGGACTCGGCGACACTTTTCTATGCACAGTTGCTTGATCTCATGAGGAAAATGGAGGTGGCTCCCCATGCATAGCTGCTTAGAACAAGCACTCTGCACGCACTTCCTAATCACGATGAGGGGACTAAGTTAGGTGCACTTATTTAACAAAATAGTGCAGAATTGGTTGAAACACAGTTGTAATGGACTCTCAAAGATAGTGCGTTCACTTGCGGCAAGTGCAGAACCTTGCGAATGTGAGGACCGTTTACTCCTTTGTTGGCGAGCAGAAAGCCGTGCAATGGTACGCCAGCACGCTCCACAGGACATTGCGTCTCGGCTACCAGAGCGCCTTGGCGAAGGGCACTGGCATCGGCGTGGTGTACTTCTTTATAAACCTTTGCTACGCGTTGTTGGTGTGGTATGGAGGAGTTCTCGTTCGCGACGGTGTCGCCAATGGCGCCATGGCCATCGCCACCATCTTTGCCGTCATCGTGGGCGGGATGTGAGCACTCAACCCTACTTTGAATTCAAAATCCCTGTCAATTCCAGCAATGGGTGGGGGTTTCCACAGGAGAAAAATTTAAAATTTAAATTGGACAAATGTTTTTTGTGTCCAAATTCCATTCTTTTAGTATCCTAGTGTATCCTATGCTATCATCATTAGACATTGTCTATGAAACTCTTCAAAATTTCCATCGATGGATATTTTGGATTTCTTCTGGGTTCGAACCTTGAGAGAGATTTCTTGCTATGCTCGTGTGTATAATTCTTTTGCTTGCGGGTGCAGATCTTTGGGTCAGGCCTTGCCGACCATCAGTGCGTTTGCGAGAGCGAGGGCCGGCGCCTTTCGAATTTTCCAGATGCTTGATTTGCAGCCCCCGGCGCACATTGAGAATTCCGAAGCGACGCATCTTGAGTCTGTGCAGGGGCGAATTGAGCTCAAGCACGTTGCATTCTGTTACCCCTCACGTCCCAATATGTCCATCTTCCAAGATTTGTCACTCATCATTCCCGCAGGCACGACGGTGGCCCTCGTTGGAGGCTCTGGGTCGGGGAAGAGCACGGTCATCTCTTTGATCGAGCGGTTTTACGATCCTAGCGGAGGTAAGAATTCTCTCGCAAGAACCACGAGGGATGAAGTTTTGTTACCCTGATTCTGTTTTTGGAATTTTAAGAGTTTTTGGTGTTTCAGGGGAAGTTTGTTTGGATGGGGTGAACATCAAGAAACTGGACCTCAAGTGGCTCCGCGATCAAATTGGGCTCGTAAATCAAGAGCCCGTACTCTTTGCCACAAGCATCAAGGAGAATATACTGTATGGCAAGCCAGACGCGACTGATAAGGAGATCGAGGAAGCTTGCAAAGCGGCTAATGCACACTCTTTCATCTCACTCTTTCCAGAGGGCTACAACACGCAGGTTACTAACTGCTGAGCGTAAACAATTGAGCTGCTTCGCTTCTAATCCCTCCGTTCCGAAATAAGTGTCTGCAACGTTGTTGAAAACTTTTGATACCAATTTCATTGATCATATTGTGAAAAACATAAATTCAGAAAGGTCCAAATTTTTTACCACCAGAATCAATGAAGAGCATTGCATGTGTTCATTGCAATCTAAATATAATCGAACAGAAAAGAGTCTCCATATGACCTACTCAAAACATCCTTAAAAAGCATGAGGTTCAATTAGGACTCTTATTTCGGATATTTGCACTTAAGAGAGATCGTGATGCTCTAGTTTGGCTCCCGGTTGGGCTGAATCGCTCGTATTTTGATGTCCAGGTTGGTGAGCATGGCGTGCAAATGTCCGGTGGACAAAAGCAAAGAATAGCCATCGCAAGAGCCAATCTCAAGAACCCTAAGATCCTGCTCCTTGACGAGGCCACGAGCGCTCTAGACGCAAGCTCGGAGCAGATAGTGCAAGAGGCTCTCGACAATGCGATGGTGGGGCGAACCACAGTGGTGGTGGCGCACAGGCTTTCCACAATTCGAAACGCAAACACCATTGCTGTTATTCAGAATGGCACCATTGTCGAAATGGGAAACCACGACAAACTGATGGCGTTCGGTAACGGTGCCTACGTTGATCTTGTTCGTCATCAGGAAATGGCTCGTTCGGATGAGCGAAGCGCTTTGTTGCGATCCAGGTCTGCCCATGACAAGTCTGACAGGCATTCGATGAGGTCAAGCAGGAGACTGAGCCGGCAGCCTAGCTTTGCATCTGATGGTGAGAGGGGCTCTTTCAGGAGCTCTATCATGGGCTCTTTCAGAGGATCTTTCAGAGGCTCCTTCAGGAGAATCGAAGCTGGTCCTCCGCAAGCTGCCACAATGTGGCGGTTGCTAAAGATTAACAAGCCCGAATGGGGCTATGGCGTCGTGGGCGCTTGTGGTTCCGCTCTCCAAGGGCTTGTGAACCCCGGGATTTCCTATATTCTCAGCAGTGTCCTGTATCAGTACTATGATCCCAGGAAAGGCCACATGACGAGGGAGATCGCGAGGTATGCATTGCTCTGTATTGGGCTGGGAACCGCCGGTCTGATTGGAAGCTTCTTCCAGCACACGTTTTTCGGTATCATGGGCGAGAATTTGGTGAAGCGCGTCCGAGAATTGATGTTTGCTAGTAAGCTCTCATCGACTTCTATTCTTCTAATGAGCAATTTCGTTTTTCGAATGTTTTTTTTTGAGTTTCTGTGTGTAGACATGCTGTGGTGGGAATCAATAAATCTCAGTTTTACATGGGGTTTATTTTTGGTTTTAAATTGAATCAAGTGAGGTGAGCATTCAGGTATGCTGAAAAACGAGGTGAGCTGGTTCGATGCTGACGAGAACAACAGCTCGCAGGTGTCTGCTCGCTTAGCAGCGGATGCCACCACAGTGAAGGGTGCCATTAGTGAGCGCATTTCCATCATTGTGCAAAATGTCACCCTCATAGTGACTGTTTGTGCCATCACGATTTCGCTGCAGTGGAAAATGGCCTTTGTTATTCTTTGCACGTTCCCGCTTCAAGTATGCGCTACAGTTGTGGAGGTAATCACTTCAGATCCATCACTTCGCTGTATGCAACTGCCTGGTCAGATGGCAGGGGGGGTGAGTAAAGGTTGGACTAGTCACGTTTTGGATTACAATCTCGTTTTATTATTGTCTCGACTTCTGATGACCAGATTGGGTGGATTGTGCAGCAAATGTTTCTGCGGGGGTTCTCAGGAGACGTTGCGTCTGCTCAAGCTCGGGCCAGCATGGTAGCTGGGGAGGGTGTAACCAACATCCGCACTATTGCTGCCTTCAATGCCGAGGATAGAGTTATTAAGCTTTTTGAACACGAACTTGAGGCCCCCATGAAGAGGGGATTTCTGCGTGGCCAGGTATGACACTGAAGTTTGATGTTGTCCAGGTTCTTTCCAAGTTTACGTTTGCTCAACAAACTAAGAACTAATTTCATCCTCTGTTGAAGATTGTCCCAGATGCTCTATGGAACAATCTAAGTTCACAGACGTGCTTGAGGGTCTTTGTGTTTAGAAGCTCCAAGCATCGGCAAATGCGATAATAGCAAATTTCATTAAAACGGCATATGAAATCCGCCACTTTTAGAACGGTTGGTCTCAACATCTAGGACAGGTATAGATATAAAACCGCCAAATTTCAAGAATGCCGCCATTTTAACGAAATTCACTATGATAGAAATCTGAAACTCGAGTGGAGGCTCAGATATGAATTTAGATTGTTGTGTCTCTTTACGTATTTAATAAAGAGTTTCTTGTTATCAGGTTGCAGGAATTGGGTACGGTGTTTCACAACTCGTCCTGTTTTTTTCCTACGCAATGGGATTATGGTACGGTGCTGTGTTGGTGAAGAGAGGTGAATCCGATTTCCCAAACGTCATCAAAGTGTTCATGATTCTCATCATAGCTGCATTTGCCGTAGCCGAAACGCTTTCGCTAGCACCAGATCTGATCAAAGGACGTCAAGCACTGCTATCAGTGTTCCACGTCCTCGATCGCGTCACCACAATCAATGCCGACGACCCTGACGCTGAAGTCGTCAACACTATAAAAGGGGACATCGAACTGAAGCATGTGGCATTTGCATACCCAACGCGTCCAGATGCCTTGATCTTCAAGGACTTGAACCTCAAAGTGAGGGCAGGGCGTTCGCTGGCGCTAGTGGGCTCTAGTGGGTCCGGTAAGAGCTCCGTCATTGCACTCTTGGAGAGATTCTACGATCCTTTGTCGGGACGCATCCTCATGGACGGGAAAGACATTCGGATGATCAACTTGAGGAGCTTGCGCAGGAGAATCGCGCTTGTCTCACAGGAACCCGCTCTCTTCGCCACCACAATCTACGAAAACATCTTGTATGGACGAGAGGGTGCCACTGAACAGGAAGTGCATTCAGCAGCCATGGCGGCCAATGCGCACACTTTCATCAGCGCACTTCCTGACAGTTACAACACCCAAGTGGGTGAGCGAGGAGTGCAACTCTCGGGGGGTCAGAAGCAACGAGTTGCCATTGCTCGAGCTGTGTTGAAAAACCCGGCTGTGCTGCTGCTAGACGAAGCCACAAGCGCCCTTGATTCCGAGTCTGAAAAGATTGTTCAAGAAGCTCTAGATCGGCTCATGCAAGTACGTTCATCTCCTTTCCAATTCCCAGATTTCTCTGTCAATTCTCAGCTTGATATATGTTTTTTTGCCTGTGCCTAGATAACCCTTTAAGGCTTGAATACTTTTTGGAACTTTTGTACATTTTCGCTTATATCTTTGTATGAGCATACTGTTTCCATCAAATGGATCAAAAGATTCCAATATCAGTTTTGGTGAATGAAACATTATCACACACTATTATCACTGACTGGTGCTGGTGATTCCGTTTAGGGCCGGACATCTGTGGTAGTGGCACATCGACTTTCGACCATTAGGAATGCAAACAGTATAGCAGTAATCCAAGAAGGCACAGTTATTGAGGAGGGTTCACACGACAAACTCCTTCAGATACCCGATGGCGCTTATTCACTCTTGGTTCGCTTACAGCAACATGACTCACAGTAAGATGTGAATTATTATAAGAACCTCAAGAGTTTCCCAGGAATCGTGTTGATCTGAACCATCAGTCGAGGATCCAAGTTCTTTGAGAAAATGTGCCCAAGCACAAGAAGAGCCAACATAATTCTGCGGTAATTTCACAACATAATTCTTTTGATAGACTGAACAGGTTGAACGTCACTTGGTTTGAAAATCCAAGGGAACCTGGATTAGCTGGACTAGGTCTACATTTGTATGAAACTCAACACTGTTGGGGCGAGATTGATCTCTTCTTTACTAGTGTGGGAGGAAATTTTGTAGAGAAATTGCAAATTGGTTGTAGCATGATGCCGTCATGGAGGAACTGGGTAGCTTTATTACTGTTTCCACAAGGAAAATTCAGAATGCTCATAGATTTGATATCCACGTATGGAAATTCTAGTTTTAGTACGGAGTTTTAAAGAATGCCATTGTTGGTGTAGAGATAGAATTTCAAGTGAGCAAATTGCAATACTCAGCCTTGAACGTAGTTTCATTCCAAACTATTGAAACAGCATATTGAAACAGCGTAATGAAAAACAATATATAAAACTATAAAAGAACAACATTGGGACGTTGAAGCAACCTCTGTTGTTGGAACATCCCAATGTATTCTTTTGATGATTTTTTGTGTCAACTTCCCTATTGCTGGAAACATCTCAAAGTTTTTTTTTTGACGTTTTTTTGTTTCAGCATGTTGTTGTAGTGTTGACACAGAATTTGTCTTTGGATTCCATAGGAATCATGGGAAAAATCTGTATGATTTTGTCTAATTGTTCCTAAAACAATCTAAACAATTAATTGCAAGTATCTCTACCCAACTAAGAATGTGAAACTTTTGTATGGCTCTTTTCATGTGATCTTCAATACAATATCTTTTTAATCTTTAAAGACCAAATTTTGTAAATTCCTATTTGACAACCAAGAATGCTATTATTTGTATAAATTCACTCCATATTATTTTTTATTAAACATGAAAAGGTAATTTCCATAAATAATGGGCTTGAATATGCTACTATTGATTTTAATGAGTGTCATTATTTTTGGCCTTGCAACTTTTTGTAATCATAAGTCTTTATTACTACATAGTTACAACTCTACTAGATATGGAGTATAAGGAAGAAAACATGCAAGCAATTGAATCCAACCTCCCACTATATGTCATGGGAAGGGATATTCCTTTGGGGGGGGACCTTAAGTGTTAGAAGAAGCTCATGAGGTATTTTTCACTATTTGTAAACTCCATGCAGATTTGGGTGCAAAGTTTAATGTAGAGTTTTCAATCTCACACTTTCCTCCTATCATATCTACATTACTTATGGTAGAACCACCCATTGTCAACCACTTCAAGGATTCTACATATGTTCTAGAGCACTATAAGGCAATGTAAATTACCATGACTTGATTAGTCCCAACTTTGAAAAGAAGGAAAAACACATTCTACACTTTGTTTGGAAATTTGTTTTGGCCTTGGTTGCATCTATTTTCAGCCCTACAAGTTGGGAATGGGTCCATGGTCGACAATGGGATGGTTCTACCATAATGGATGCCTCTAATATAATGTTGCGTTCCAAAGTAACATCTAGACTCCTCTTGCGTAAAATCTTGAGCTTAAAATACAAAGCTTTGCTAAAATCTACAGTTGATTGAATCTCCAAACCCAATGGAAATTCGATCAACTGCAAGCATACCGTACAAGCAAAATGCATCGTTTTCTTCGACGAGCACAGAAAATCCATGAGCTCGTCCCATCAATTCAACCCACCGACTCCAAGGACGTTCGCAGTTGCAGTGCAAACATATAACATCACGATTTTTCATGCTATTCCATAATTTTCAGCAAAACATTCATTCCAGAACAGCACTTGGAATGAATGTGCTACACCTTATAGAGATGAAAGTGAACACAGAACCCTGGAATTATGTTTGAATCGCATCAGAGAGAAATAACCAAGCAGTACGTCACACAAAAAAGATTGCTGCAAAACCAAAGGTGCCGATGATTGATACGAGACCAAGCAGGCCTCATTAACGTTAACATTCAACCTGCACAGGAATTTACAATACAAGTAGCATCAACGAGACATAGTGAATCATCAGCAACTGGTCAAAGTACTAGAAGAATCATGTGCTTATTTAGATATGGAATGTCTAACTTGATGTTGTTTACTTACGCATTCAATGTAGCAACACCATGTTTTTTTGGTCAATATTGACGTCTACTGACATTCATTGCAACATCTTCAATGACAAAAAAAACATGGTGTTGCTACATTGAACGTGCAAGTAAACAACATCAAGTTAGACATTCCATATCTAAATAAACACGAGATTCTTCTAGTGAAGGCACAAAAGAGGGTCTTAAAATAAAGCCCTTGTTACAAAAAGCATAGTTGCAATCATTAACACTAGATACAAACTCATTAAGTGGGTTCCAATCAGCCACTTCCATTGTTGGAGGTACTCATCGTTGGATAGATCTTGCTGTGTAGCACACTTGCGTCCTTCAACCACTTATCCAATGTTGAAAGTCCACTCATTGAAAACTCTCCTCTCCAACCTTGTGATTAGAGACTCATCTTCATGATTAGAGACTCGCTTAAAAAACTGAGAGATGAATGATGGAGCTTTAAAGTACCTCTCATTTTTGCAAATTTATGAATAATTTCCAAATTGACCCTCAAATTTTTGCTTCCAAAGTACGGAGTACAATTTTTTTCCGGCTGAACTTCTCTGAAATCCACTACTGATGTAGCAGTAATCCCAAGACCAGCTTCTTGTGGCAAACACCCTCTCTTCATGGAAGTGCTACCTCTCCGTCATCTTTGACGAGCTCTGTGCAACATGTGAAACAAGCTAATAAGAACATCCCTGTGACTGCTAATAATCAACGGCATTTATTCTCACAGGCAACAAAACGTAGAAGTGGAACCAAGTGGTGCTCCTCTGGTAAGTTATACCAGCATGAAATTCGAAGAAAAATATTCCACACTAATAAATATATGGATTTCTGTATGCTCAAATTCTGGTATAATTATTGCGCAAGTCCTCTATCTGAGATAAACAAAACAGGGTACACATTAAGAGAAGAACTGTAATGCGCAGCACCTTAACTTCCAAGATTGTTGAATGCATTTTAAATCCCCGAATGAGTCAGAGATATTGCACAGGTTCTAGGGATGAGTTCCCGTTTTTCTATCTCAAATCTCAACCGATATCTACAAAGAATTTCGACAACCATAATCAAATCATCTCAAAGATCGACCCAAATCATACCCAAGTTGTTATTCCCCCTTCCAGAACAATTTAGACGCAATTCTGGTGAACTGATATTATTGAACCCAAATTGACCGACATGATTCATATCCAAGCCCTACCACAAGCCAACCCATCAATACCAGAGCAGTTTATGAAGCCATGAATATAGATCCTAAAATTGAAGTACCAAAAGAAGTGGAAATGTACCCTCGGGGCACCAAGAGTCTCCAGCAGCCACCATCACATTCTTGATTAGGCGATTAGCTTGCCATCCCTTCAGAACCCAAACTCCACTTTAATGCTCAGTAACACTTCAATACTCAGCAAATCTATGATGCAATCTGGATTAGCCAAACTGAAGCATGCGGTCAACCACAGCAGTACTGCTTTAGGTAATCAAATCTCTGAGCACCAACTGGAGTCTTGGTCAACCTGTCCTTCAAGATCCCAATCAAATGTACACGAAAATCTTGCAGTACAGATATGGAGTTCGGAGTAAATCCAAACCCTAATTTTGATCCTAAACTAGACAGAGCTTGGTGAATGCAGATTCCAGAGGTTTTCTTGGAATATTATTTTCGCAGAACAAGCGGCGATGATTATGTCTTCATCGATGAGCCCAATTCCAGCATGTGAACCTTCGAAAGCTGCAACACACGGGTTCAAAGTAGAAGATTGGCCAGGAAGCAAACTTCATAAGATTTGATCCCCGAGATTTGCAAGCACCGAATGCCAACTGCACATCCACAAGTACAAGAGCAACCCCCACGTCTCTGCACCATCTGTGTCTGAATGCCCAAGGAGGACGACTTCAACTCTATCAGCACCACAAGCTTCCATTACACCATCAATGTCCCAAATCTAGTCCACAATTAGGACAATTGCGGCATAGCAGAACTCGTGCAGGATCCATAGATTCTATCAGATAGAGTCTCACCTACTTTCGAAGGGTCTGGTAAGCGGTACTTGGCGATCTGGTTGACACAAGCACATGTATGTGCATCCACCTACACACATCCGCGACTCCTCTTATACATAATCCCTGTCTGTCTCCCCATTCCGCCAAATCTTCGCAATCTCGGAACTCAACCCTGGCCATAGCCATTGCTCGAAACCCAGAGATGGTAAAATCGTAAGAATTTGCTCTCCCAAAGATAGCGTTGTAGTTACATCCACAAACCACGTCGAATATCAAATTCAGCTCTCTAAATGGAAGGCGCAGGAAGTAGGTAAGCAGTGATGATACTCCTGGTGCTCGCCATATCCGCCGCGAGCATGCAACAACTGCTTGGTGTGAAATTCAACGTCCCGATCTTCGTGGAATTCAACAATTACCGCGAATCCCAATCGAATGTGACTTTCTTCTGCATGAACGAGATCACGGGAGGTCGCACCCCGGAGAAATCCATCATGCCGTTCGCGCGTCTGACGTTCACCGTGACGCCGGACTTGCATTACAACGTGTACGCCGAGATGACGTGCTACTTCTACAACACGACCTCGGATGGAAATTACTTGGTGGCCATGGATCCATGGGCAGGCATGGGGCCGAATGTCGACTCGGCCGTGCTCACGTACGAGTGGAACATCTGGGATGCGTGCTTCGACCTCAATCGACACTACGTCAATGGCACCAAGCTCACGCCATGTCTCTACTTTTGGCCTACCCTCAACCGTGAATGTCAAAATTCCTCCAGAACTTCTCAAGATTTTGGTTCTACTAGGTTGTTGCGTCATAAATGCGGCAATTTGCGTGCAAGTAAGACTCAAACAAATGCGAAAATGTAACGACCACCCATTTGTGATTGCGCCGAAGGGCCTGGCGAGAAGACAACGTCTGCGGGATCCGTCTCCAGGGAAGAACATGAAGTAGATTTGAGCCAAGTGGTAGACTCGTTCGCAGTGGTAATTTTGTGCAAAACTTAGATTTCCGAGAGGCAGTAGATTCGTGAAAACCATCAGATTTGGTGTGCCGAGCATGTCTCTGGCAGGGAGTGAATTTAGTTGATTATAAGGCTATAATTCTGGATTATCTGAAGTTTTTAGGCATGTTCAGAATCTCGGTTCATTTCAAGCAATTTATTGTAGATGGGTATTGCTCCCAAGAAGCTAAAACATTGAAGAGAATTCTATTTTTCTTGTGATGACTAATTTTTCAACAATTTTTTGAGATTCAATTCTAGGTATGTCCCTCCAAAATTCAATAGGCCGCCTCACACAATTTACAAGCAAATTATCTAATAATTACGTTATGAGTTCTGATGGGATCTTGGTATGACTGCATCACAGCTATAGCTTCGATGCAGCTTCAACTCTTGCAAGATCGAAAATTTCATCGGAAAAGGCGAGGATTGTTTCAAGGTATGCAACCCTATAAAAATCTGCGTCAGTGAGTACGTTAGAAGCATGATACTCTTCGAGAACACCCCATCTTATCAATATCTTTACTTCGATGTTTCATAGCATTTTCTAGTCCACAGATTTCACCGTTTTCAACAAGGGTTGCCACCAAAAAAAAAAGCTTCGATCTGACTTGATCACGTGCATTCAGACTGTGCGTGATGAGTTAAAATCACTTCAAGGAGCAGACAATCACAGACTTCAAGGAGCAGCCAGCAGGCAATCACTCCGGCTTCAGGCCCGCTTCAGGTATTTCTTCAACTTTTGATTCACGTAAGTTACTGAAGTTGTGCTGGTGCATTGTGGCAGTGTCTTGTGCCAGAATCTTCAATGCCGCAAAGTTATTGGAGCAGAAGACTTAATGGCAATTTGAAATTTTTATGAATACACGATGAATTTTTAAGTCTGAATTACATGCACACAAGTTGTCCATTTTGCACTACTTGTATGTGTGTATCTCTCTCTATACAAAATTGATTCAAGAGACAAAGTTGGGAATGGGTACCTTGTTCATTTTGGTATAATTGAAGGACAACAAAAACTGGTCAATCTTCAATTTGTACATTCTAAGAGACAACTAATTCTAACCACTCTAAGCACTTGGTGTACTTGGGAAGCTTGTTTGTTTAGGGTCCTACATTGGATTCAAAAAAGCTAGTTCAAGTGACTTCTAAACTACATAATTTTGTAAGAAGGGAGATTGTACATTAAATTATTTTTTAAAGAAGGAAAGGAAGATTGGAAATTTGTTAGGCATGGTATAGAGTCTACCTCTAAAGGGTGTATTAGTATTTTTGAGGGGATAGTGTGACATACATTTTCGTTTTAAAATTTAGTTTTGGGATTCATTTCATATGTAAATTGTATGCCGCATGAACCCCCTTTCAGAGGTTCCACATATACACTTATAAAAACTAACAATGTTTGCTACTCCAAACATCTTCAATCTCAAAGCCAAATTATCCAACATCAACACTATTAGCTTGTAACACTGTACACAATTATACACAAATTGCCCTATTCTTTACAAAACATGGAAAACAAAGTAAGCATATCTCTTTAGAAAACATATTTATTTATTTTAAATCAAATACATTATGAATGAGAAGAAGAATGCAACATAAGGAAGGCTGCTAGTTCTCAAACAACAAGAAACATTGGTTGAAACCATTGGAAAAAAAATTGAAGAAAAACATCATCAAATTGGAAGGCTTGAATTGCACATGACAATTTAATTTTAAAATTAATTAATTATTTATTTAAATAAAAAAATCCTCAATGTTAAAATGAATCCAAAATTACAAAGATCTGAAATCTAACATGGCCAAAGACCTACAATGTCAAATAATATTATTTACTTGATTTTTTAAATATTTTAAATAAAATTTAATTACTTTATATTTTGGCTTGTACTACGCTAGTTTGTAGCCTTGAAACAACCTTCCCATGACCTCATTTTTCTCCTAATGCATAGAAGATCATTAGAATTGTATTGGAATGAAAGCAGTACTATTCAAATGTGTACATTTTTGTATACTAAATTGTTAGTGCAGTAACAAACTATAGATCCAATCATTATGCTAGATACAAAGTCACATTGTTTTGTTAACTCAAACGGTGTCTTCTCCTTCTATAAGAAAGTTGTCTTTGTTGTATACATTATCATTATTAATATATTGACATCTTTTGTCTCCTTGTGATCCTTTTACTTTATTCTTTACATGGTATCAGAGCAAGTGTGATTCAATATTAGCAAGGTTCAATATAAACTAAATTGCAACATGTGCTTTGCTTTGACTCCTCAAGCAAAGTATTCCAGCAAAGATGTGTATAACTTGTTCATAGTTGAAGAAGAGAGAATTGAGATTGAGAATCATTTATGGATTATAAATAGATTCTTCTAGTTGAGTCTAAATTCATTTAAGAGCATCATTAGTCACTTGAACAACAAGTAGAATTAGAAAACATTACATATAGAATGCAAAGGGCACCTACAAGTTTTATTAACGCAATAGCAGAGTTTGACAAACTCAACCCTTAGTTTTTTGTTGAAGAAGATTCCTTTGCTAAGTCTTCCACTATTTATCAAGAACTTTGAATAATAAAATGGTATCATGGCATCGTCCACATTGAGCTCAACAAATCGAACTTACAATACTCCACCTTTAATTGCCTCTAGTTATATATTCTGAAGTATAAAAATGGAGATGTTTTTAATCCGATAGGAACTTGGGTCTATAAATGATGGTATAGAAGTTGCTCTTGCTTCCTCTAATGTTGTAGGTCTCATAGCTTGGTGATTGAAAGACTCAAAAGCTTGCTTAGATATTTTCTTCATTGTGCGGAAAAACAATTAACTACTTTGCAACCACTAGCAACTTCAAAGTTGGTTTGTAATTGCATTAAGCAAATTTATAAGAAGTCTAATAAGGCCTCACAAGTTCACTTGCACAAACAAATATGTTATATGAAAATGTCTAATAATGATGATGTTATTGTCTTCTTGGAATCTTGGCAAGCTATACTACAAGAAGTTGCTTTTTCCTATTGCACTATCATTGATGCTCAATAAGTTAATTTCCTTCTTGGAGCTTTGCCTAAATTGTGGAGTACATTTATAGTTATAATACAAGGAGGATTGTTTGATCTTACATTTGTTGGCTTACTTTCCAATATATTGTAGCAAAATTCAATCAATCTATCATAAATGGAGATCCAAAACAAGTACTAAGCCTTTTATATTAAAGGAAAATTTATTTAACCAACATCAAATAAATCTTTTTTAGTTGGCCAATATTCCAAAAATAACAAACAAAATTTTTATTCATAGAATGGATTGAGCATATAGAGTCAAAAATTCTCTAATCACAATTTATCCTTTTTAATTTACTCAGAATCTATTCAACTAGTTATTATTTATCACAATTGTGGCATCTTTTGTCACAAGTTCCCAAATTGTAGGAAAAAGAAACGTAACCAAGTCAAACCCACTAAGCATCAACTCCACAATTATAGCAATGAAGAACCTTATTATTTATTTTTGGCAATTGTGGTTCCTTCCGACCTTCCTTCTTTTTGGTATATTGATTCAAAAGCAATTCAATACATATTACCTATTAAAAACCTATTTCATGATTATAAAGATTTGGATACTCCTTGATTGATTCTACTTGGCGATAATAGTTCTCAACTTGGATCCAAGCCTAGCCAAAAATCTTATTTTAGTATCTTGAATTATAAATAGAGGGAATAAGACCCTAATCTTTAATCAAACCCAATGTATTATTAAAACAAGATCATCTTATTCAAGGGAAAATAATTAGTTTCATTTGCCTAAAGATGAGATTCTATTTATTCTTGGTGTTGGCATCAAACCATTCAATTCTACTAGCACAATAGAGACTTTACAACATACAAATAATGATACGCTCAAGTGGCATTATAGACTTGGGCACATTAATATCCGTTTCCTGAATCTTATGAACTCACAGAATTTGGTAATATGTTTGCCAAATCTTAAATTGACTTTACCATTTTGTGATGGTTGTTTATTCAACAAAAAAACATAACAATCTTATTCAATTGATGGTCCTACACGAGTTAGTGTGCCGCTTGCCTTGATCCACATAAATTTGTGTGGACCCATACACACACTATCACTCAATGGCTTTGTTTATTTTTTCCTATTTATTGATGACTTCATTAGATTCACCACTATGTATTTTTTTTTTAAAATCAAAAGCTTTCTTGTATTTTCAGAATTACAAGAAACTTGTGGAATATCACTTCACAAATAACAAAATCCTTATTCAAATATCAAATAATGGGGGATAATTTATGTCAAAAGACTTTAATAAATATTGTTTTGATCATGGCATCCAAAGCCAACACACCAATCCTTACAATCCTATACAAAATGAAATTTCTAAACATAAAAATCAGACCTTAGCTGAAGAGGCTCGTAGTATGCTTCATTTGGCTTGACTGCCAATTTTTTTCTAGGTTGAAGCTATCACCATTGCTTGTTATTTACAGAATTACTCTTATACTTCAACTTTAAATAATGTAACACCTTACAAACTTTGGACCGGCCTTAAACCTGACTTAAGCAATCTTTGTATTTTTGGTTGCTTCGCTTATGCTCATATTCTTGATCATCAAAGAACAAAACTGGATGTTGAAATTGTTAAATGCATATTTCTTGGCTATGGTATTTCTAATGGTATCAAAGGATATTGATTATATAACCATGATATTCAACGACTCTTTATTAGTCACAATGTTTTTGTTTTTTTTAAGATTATTTGTTATTTGGTGGTAGTTCGCCTTCCCTCGTCAACAATAGCTCATCCACTTGATCGGATGATCATGGTACTTATATACTATTCTTGAAATTTCTTGAAAGCAACCAACACTTAACAACAACTTGCCAATAGTACAAATTGTCAACAACTTGAAGCAAGGCCTACCAATGATCCCACCTCATCTCGATCTTCTAGACTCATGACCAAACACTCCACCTTCTTGTAGACATTACAATTATATAGTAAGTGTCTAATTTGATAAATTTAGCTAAAATGTTTTGAATTACCAATTTGAATTGGACTTAGCAGTGTGAATGGGTTGTAGTTTTATTTGGTAAATAATAGTAGTTGAGGTTCTAATGGATGTGAAACAAATAGTTGGAAACTTCCAACTATTTGTCTAGCTATATGAACTTAAAGGATGCCAATTTGAATTTAGTTTTTCCATGCAAATGATGCTGGAAGAAGGAAGTAAATTTTAGTATAGGACTGGAGTGTTGGAGTGTTGGAGTGAATGTGGATGTATAAGACAATTGGAATTAATGGAATCTATATACTATAAATTTTGAAATTGATGTTGATTGATGTGTGGTGTGACTTGATTGGAGTGTATAATTTGAAGTGAGATAATCCATTAAGAAAGACATATCTAGAGATAAAAATTAAGAATATTAGACTTAAGTATAAACAAAACATATACAAAATACATAAAAACAATATAAATAAATAAATAATAAATAAAAAAGGAGTGTCGTTGTAGTAGACAATTGGAATTATGAAATCAAAATGACATAGAAATAATGATGTACATGAGTGAAAAGAAACCAATAGGTTATTATAAATGGATAGGTGACAACCTAATACAACAAACCTAGCAAATTGCCTCCCTAGTGCTCAAACTCTATCTCTTTTGGTATTTTTTCAATTAGGTAAAATCTACAATCTACACTTCTCTTTCTACACATCAACACTTTTTAAGTGACAAGATCAATCCGATCAATCTCCTCCATGACCGAGCTCCCAATGTCCCAATAAAGGACAATGGACTAGTCCAAGATTCCATGATAAAATTTATACAATTTTGGATTATTGGTGCAACTTGCTAAATCCCTCACAATTATTGAAGTCCTTTTGAGTAAGGATGCTTGAGATTGGAAACTAGCCATGGATAAAGAATATAATTCTCTGACTGCAAATAAAACTTGGGAATTTGGGAAGCCTCTATTGCATCATTCCATTATTAGCACCAAATGGCTTTTTTGGCACAAGTATAATTTTGATGGCTCATTAGCCAAATATAAAGCTTGATTTGTCACTAGGGATTTTTCATAGCAATTAGGCCTTGATTTTTATGACATTTTTTTTCTATTGTTAGAATGGCTTCTTTGAGACTTTTATTAGCTTTTACTACACTATATAACTATCACATCCATTTGATGGATGTGATAACTGTGTTCTTGCATGGAATTTTACTAGAAGATACGTCAAACTAGGATCAAAATACAAAGTTTATCAACTTATTAAATCTCTATGCAAACTTAAGCAAGTATCGTGTGTTTGATATAATCTATTTGATATTTTTTTTTGGCCCAAAGATTCCTCAAATGTAGTACAAATCCTAATGTCTATTTTAAAAGATATCACTCTTTTACACTATTACTCAACTTATGTATTGATGATCTTGTATTGATTTCTAATAATCTTTGATCAATATCTTTCAGTTAAGAAAGCCTTGTTTTCTCAATTTTTTTCTATAACTGACAATAATGAGATAGAATATAATCAATATATACTTGACATTTAGATTAGTCTTGATTGCTTTAATAAGACACTTATATTATCCCAATCCAAATATAATGTGAACATCTTAACAAAATTTAATATGTCCACTTGTAATTTAATTAGCACACCTTTTGAAATTGGAGTTTACTATTCACAAGATTAAAGTGTCGATCTCATCTAAGATGAAATCATTGCTATAAAAATTGTACTATATAAGCAAGTTCTTGGAACATTAGAATATTTGGATACTTACATCCGGTGGGACCTTGGTTTTCTTGTCAACCATCTGTCTTAGTTTATAATCAATCCCGCCCTAGTTCATTGGTTTGGTGTTAAATGACTTCTACATTACTTAAAAGGAATAATGTAATTGATCTTTCTTATCACGGTGCTCACTTTGACCCTTCTACTTCTACTTCTCATATTGTTATAGGATGGAATGATGTCGGTTGGGCTCATGATCTTGCTTCATAGTGTTCTACTTGTGGCTACATTTTCCAACTTCATTCTTCATGCATAATTTTTCTTGACAAAGTAGAAAACAATCAATTATTGTTCTTTCTTCCAATAAGGCCAAATACATAGTAGCAACTACAATTGTCAAGGAACTGTCAATTATGACTTCAAGTGATAATATATATCTGAGTTACAATATCTTCTTTAGTTTCTAAGTATTCTATACTTTGAAAATCAATCCTACATTGCTCTCAAAGAAAATTTGAAGTATCAAAACCATTCCAACATATTGACCCTTGTTATCGTTTTTTACAAGAAAAAGTACAATCACACATTCTCAAACTTATATTTTACTCCCACAGTTACTAAGGTAAACTATCCCATTCCAAATTAAATAGGAGCAAGCCTGTTGTAGGATGAATTCTATTAGTAATGTACATTTCAAAACTTGAATGTATACTTCTAACAAAATTTAGCCCACAATGGATTCATTCCCATGTAGTCTAGAATGGGATAGTTTACCTTGTGTGGGCTAATATATTAACAAAGTCACTCTCCAAAGTCAAGAACCATGCTTGCCTCCACAACTTTAACCTAAAAACTTCCTTTGGTTTGTAGCAAGGAGGTGTAACCTATTGTACTTTTATTTCTTAAGCTTAAAAGCCTAATTTCAACTTTTATAGTATCTCAAGGCTTCAAGTTCAAGCTTTATAAATTAGTTCAACTATGTAGTTGAAAAGGGTGTGTTAGTATAATAGCAAACTGTAAATCCAATCTTTATCCTAGACATAGAGTCATAACATTATATTAACTCAAATAGTGTCTTTTCTTTCTATAAGAAGGTTGTCCTTATTGTATACATTATCACTATTAATATATTTATATCTTTCGTCTGTATGTGATCCTTGCATCTTGTTCTATACATAAACTAATATGTCATATTCAATAAATAGAATTTCATCTTCTTAACCAATTGAAATGAGGCTAGAAGTAAGAGTGGTGCTCCAAGTATTGATTTTACTCAAAACATACCTAACACATATATTTACATCTCAATTTTAAAAGTGTTGATGATTATAAGAACAAAAATTTCTCCATAAGAAGCAAGTTTCTACACCAAACTAGAAATAACAAACTGTGATCTTTACAAATGAGTGATTGCAAGAAACACCTATTGATTTTGTTGTGTTTTTATAAAATGTATGTTTAGTTTTTCAGGGTATTTTAAAATTTAAAAAAAAATTTAAAATTTAAATCGATACCCAATGTATACACCTTTAAAAAGATAAAGTATAGAAAAATTCTCTAAGAAGGAGAACTAAGAAAGTCCAAAATCTCAAGAAAATAGATACTTGGAAGTTTTGATTTGTAAAATGTAGGATTTAAATCTCCCTCATAAAAACTAGCCATTTGTATCATCTCCATAGAGATGGTCATTCACCAAAACAATCACTAAAATAACATTTTATATGTTTCAAAATACAAGTAGAAAGAAGCTTAATTTGTAGACTTTCATACAATATATAATTAACTATTTTCAGATTCTTTTCAACAATAGGTTCTAGTCTACTAGAAGACCATCCCCTTCAAATTTTAGCTCCAACTTTGTTTTTTGGGACCAAAAATAGTACTATCCCCTCTAATTGACAAATGTGTCAAAATTTGGAGACTATTTTTGGACAACAAAACATTTTGAATATGAAAAATTAGACAATGTGTATAATAGTTATGAGTACTTCACCTACAAGTCTTGAATATTTTGAAGCTAAAATGCAAAAGTTATGACCAAAAAACAAATCAACACACAAACTATAACATAAAATAGTACAAATGGCAATCATCCAATTCAAAATCCCTAAAGCAACAATATTCAACACAAAATGCAAGTGCGCACAATCTTTGTACTCACTTCTCTTGTTTCTTAAGCAATATAAGGTGGGAACAAACATAACAAATAGAGGAGCAAATACAACAAATGCAATAAACTCACTACTCTAAAGAGTGAGGAACATGAGGAGAGAGATAATGCCCTATGCTCAAATCCTAATATCAACATCAGTAATTGGTTTACTAAATTTTTTTTATCTCATCTCCAAGCCTATTTAGACCCTTTATACATTTATTAAAATTCTCAATTCTTGGCCACAAATAGAAGAATGATAGCTAGTGTTTTTGAGGGGATAATGTAGAGTCTACCTTTCCAACAAAATAACCTTAATCTTGTGCTATCTCCCTAGTCATGTGCATTGCTACATGAAGGATTGAATAAACAAAATTTTGATTCATGCTAGCACCAAAAAGAAAAATGCTTTTTATTCTTTTAATATGTATGGAAAAAGTTAACTAGTTTAGTAATAATGTCTACCAAATTATAGTATAACTTCAATTTAGATGTAGTTACAATTACAATTCAATGTTATTATAAGTAACATTCACATGATGACATTTGAATATGGACCAATTGATTTGTTGAAAATAAGCCCAAGCTATTGATGTTCAATGTGCATAGATTAATGTGTTGAATGGAAAGTTAACTTGTCAAAGTTTTATATGTTTACCTTGCTTTGTACTTGGATACTTTAAAAATAAAATTATAAAATCTATGACAATTGAATAATGCCAATATAAAAAAATAAATTACAAATCATAAAAAAAAAGTGAATGAAATCCATTCATTCATTTTCTTATTTGAAAATTCAATACTAAATCTCTCATAAAAATTCATAATTATTTGAATGTCATATTGATGATATAAATTAGAAGATAACAACAAATAGTCTATAATTCATTAATTATCCTTTCGATCCATCATACTATGTATACATCAAATTAGACCACTTTCATATTTTACTTTTTAATTGGTTATTACAAGTAAATGTTTGTTTAGAAGCCCATTTATCACCTATGGCAAAGTCATTAGGGAAGATTGAATATAAAGTAATCATACCTAATTTTGATTATGTTACTAAAACCATCTTAGATTTCTTACCTATAATGTAATCCTTTGAACATGTGCATATGATCAATATCAAATATACCAATAATTAGAATATTGAAAATTAATAATTTATTCATATAAAATTCAAAAAATATAAACTCATTGAATCTAAAATCTTCTTTAAATTGCCAAAAAAAAATCCATCTACATAAAGAGAGTCTAATAATAAAAACCATACTCACATGTATGTATGGACAATTTTGAGTATAGTTACCATTTAGATAGTAAATGTTAGAGGAGTAGACCCATTTCTAATCACCTCTATTTCCAATCTATAGACTATTTTCTTTTTGTGAAGTTGTGGTGCAGTTTTTGAAGTAACTATGGCACATTGTGATTCGTTGCTAGACTCACAATATTGCAACCAACCCTTGGTTGATTTTGCAACTAGCCCATGGTTGAAAATAGAAAGATCTATACAACTAGTACATGTCATACAATATGGTTCAACTACAAAATGAATGATAATTATATTTTGAGTTAAAAAATTTTGAAATTTTATATGATCTTTTCAAACTCTATTTCTACATCAGGAAAATTTTCTACAGGAAATTCGCACTCTACACACCCGTAACTCCTTAACTCCTTAAGTGGTTGGAAACGGATCCACTCCTCCTCCCTCTTTCCATCCCTCCCTCCGTCCGCCGTCACTCTGTCCATCCTCTGTCCATCCCTCCCTCCGTCTGTCCGTCCGTCCGTCCGTCCGTCCCTCCGTCCGTCTTAGCTCAGCAGTCAGCACCCGTAAGCTCCCATCATGTGAGCACCTCACACTCCAGGTACAGGCAGACCCCAGACGGACAGACCTCACGAGCAGTCCGTCCACATCCATCCATCCATCCAGAACTCATCCGTCTAATCTAGTGTACCCCTCTGTGGCCTGCACCAATTATTGTAACAAGCTAGCACTGATAATGAAGCTATAATGATGAAGGATTTTATGGCTTTTCAATTTCAGTTAGCAATGGCCTCCGTCCGTCCAGCCAGAGTGAGGGGACTGACTGACTGACTGACTGACCTGGCCAGCAGGTGTGACACCCTGTAATTGAATTATTTCATATATTTCTGGGCTTTCTGCCCCCGGCTGGACGGAAATGGCAAAACTGCAACGTTCAAAAAGTGGGAAAACACCCAACTGAAAAAGTATAAAGGTTCGTTCAAATTAGCAAGCTTTTAGTCATTCAGTCCTGAGTGTGTTCGATCAGTCAGTCCTTGGGATGATTTAAAGTGATTTGCACTCTTTCCTACGATAAGTTAAGCCTTTTCTGTTGGATTCCATTGGACCTTTTCCTACCTATTGCAGAGCAGAAAGTTCAACCCAGACAGGCAATAGAGCCAAAAGAACTGGAAGGCTCACTCAACTTGGATATCTTCGAGATCCAATTTTAAGGAATTAAAGAATTGTAGACCAATAGCAAAGGGTAACTTACTCTGGGTTACTTCTGAACCAAGAGTGTGCATTCAAGACATTCGGCAAAATATCAATTGATTTTATTTCATGATATATAATTAATTAATTATACTGGTGAAACTTTACTCTTACTAAACTACATATTTGCTCTACTGGATTTATTGTCTCATCCGAAATACTGGGCAGATCCTAGAAAAAATTTAAAAAAAAAGAAGAAATATAACAAGAAATTGCTTTACATGACGTACTGCATCACCGCACGAATTTGTGGCTGTCCTCCGGGAACAATCATGTAATCCAACACGTTCCCAAAGGGTCGAAAGGGTCCAGTGTTCGTTCCCAGTACGCCACCGGCGAGTTCGGTCATTTGGTCGACACAGCTGGCCGCACCCTCGACATTCGGTACAGCCAAACTTAGAAACTAAGTTTACGGCTTGCATGGGAGGGTTACAGGCTTGATTAGTGGGTTGGCAAGTAACTAATCGTTCGAAGCGGTCAGTTAGTCGGTCTACTTGGCCACCGGCGTGTCCGGTTACATGGCCGACACAGCTGGCTGACCGCACGCTCGATCAAGGGTGAGGGGTTAAAAAGCCTAATCAAGATTAGAACCGAATTTAATCAAGGTTAGAGTGGCGATTAGTGAGCTGGCGCGGCAACTAATCGTGAGAAGGGGTCTTCTGGCAGCAGGCTCCGTCGTCGTGCCTTGGTATAGGGCTTTCCCTTCCCTTCTGCGGGTTTTGCTGTCGGAGTTCGCCCCGTCCTGCGGATTTCGTCTCGGTTTGCGTGCGCGAGCTTACGATTTTCAGACTCCGGTGAGCGATTCTGTCATTTCTGGACGTTTTGTGACCGTTTTTGGTTGCGGAATGGGGGAAAAGCTCATTTCGTTGGCGCTGAGCTGGAGTGAGATATGGCGATTGATCTGTGTCGTCTGTGAGTAGTGTGTGTCTGTTTCCGTTTCGTGACGTTCCTTTTGCGAAGTATCTTCTCTTGTGTAGGGTTAGTGTTGGAGTGAGCTTTCTCCTCTGCTCGCTTGCTCTTCAGTGATATTTATTTAGAGGGGCAAGAATGCCGTTGTGGTCAGTAGCGAATTGAGAAGGAAGGAGGTTGCATTCGCGAGACCGTGTCGGTGTTGGACGTGACTGAGAGAGGTGATTATTTGCATTGCACGTCAGTGTGCTATTATTCGACACGTTTTGGTGTAGCGAATGCGCGAGTGACTCGTCCGTAAGCTCTGTTCTGCTGTCCGTCGTGACTCGTTCCGCTGTGCGTCGATATATCGGCAGCATGCTGCTCGTGCGGAGGTGACGAGTAGGTGAGGTTTACAGAGATTGTCAGCGTGGAAGGATTTTTTCTCGAAACATTTTGTTTCTACAACGGCCCTTGAGTAACTTGTATTGACGAGGTTTTCTGTAGTGTTTTTGTTACGAGACGCAGCTGAGTTGGAAGATGTAGAGCTCGCTTGCTGCAGCGCGTGTTTTAGTTCCCGCTTGTTCTGGACCCTTTGGTAGGACTTGAGAGAATCCAAGTTTGGTTTATGTAACAGCGCATGAGTTTTTGTGAGTGTTAATTTGTTCCCTTTGTTGGGTGTGTTTATTTTATCAACGAGGTATGGAACTGAAGCTCTTGTTGTATCGGATTCGGGTCGGTTTTGCTTTGTCCAACCATATCCCTTTATATTGTTTGAGTATTTGTAGATTACTACTATTTTGTCTTGGTTATTTTGGAACTGGATGCTCCACATGAGGTGTCTTAGTCGTTACCATATGTACTTGTCTTTGTACTTGTCTTATCCATTTAACGTCGTTCGTCTCCTTTTCTCATTTCATAGTGCTTGTGTTCTTGTCAAATTATCGAAGATTTACATCGCAGGCAATCTTTTACAGTAGTAATCAATGCACCGTGAGTAACTATTCATTGTCAGATTTCACGTGCAAGGCTATCTAGGCCCTGCATGCTGTTCGGGTCGATGTCCTATCATTTCGCGTGGTAGACGTCCTTTCTTCCGATTGTTTTTAAATTGTTGTGGAAGGTTGGATTTCCAATTTTTAGTTTGTTTAGTTTGTTTTCCTTGTATGTTGATCAAATGGTTTGTCGTCTGTGATTGCTTGCATTGACACATTGACTTGCCTTCTGGAATCGCACAGCAGCAATTTAGAGATTTTCCGACATGTATGATTCCATATGTATTTATAGTCTTATGTATGTGTGCGCAGGATTAATTGGGTGCAATCACGAGGCCACAGCTACGGACGTGCACAGGACGATTATCTGTCTAAGCGTTTGTTGATGAAATTTCTCTTTCTGACTTTTCCAACGAGTGACCCTTTATCCTGTCTGGAAGAAATTCTGGTTAATACCGGATACAACTTTGGATTTGGTCCTTGAAGCACCACTCCAATTTCTTCTCGTATGCATCGGTAGTAGTTCGTACAGAAGCTAAATTAAGGATGGAAAACGGTCAGGAGACAAGTGTCAGGTCTCTGAAGGTTCGAGGCATTTTCAACCAATTTGACCGAAATGAAGATGGCCACCTTAACAGGAACGAAATGGCGCACTTGGTGATTGCTGTCAATCCCCGGGTCAAGTTCAGTAAAGAGCAGATCGAGGCCATTCTTGACGAAGTGTTCAGAACTTATGGCGAATTTATCGATGGGGTGAAAGGTTTGAGCTTTGAGGGCTTGTTACGGACTTATGATGATGGAGCTGGTGATGTGGACAGGGATTTCGATGCCCTGGGATTGCAGTTACAAACACCTGTTAAGCAAGCCGTGGAAGAATCACCTACATTGCCTGCAGAAACTCCTACTGCTGAACCTAGTCCTCGGCCGAAGGCATCACCTACGGTTGAGCCTTCTGCATCGGTGGTGAAACCCCCGTCGTCGATTGCAAATGAAAGTACGGGTCCGGGGAGCAGGAGGATATCGAGGATTCCTGAATGGGCCAAGGCTCCAAACAATGGAATCGAATTTGAGAATACCTTTCAGTTGTTAGAGGACTTGGAGATAACGCTGAAGAAGCAAGACATGAAAATCGAAGGTAAGCGAAAGCAGCGAGAGGACAAGAAGGGGGCTGGATTGAATGGGCTGGATTCAACAAACTGGGAAGACAGCACGGAGCAAGGTGAAGGGACTAGGGGACCACGTGGGGAGGGAGTGTTGGGGGCAGATTTTGGCGTTTTTAAAAAGGAACTTACGGATTTGCGTGAGAAAGCGGGGAAAGCGCATACTCCAGATGAGGCATTTGATGGTCACATGGCCATGGGGAAAAGTTTATTTGAACGTCGCTGGCACGAAGAAGCTCTGATCAGCTTTAGACTTGCAGTTCAGCTGAAGCCACAAGATGTGCGGTCTCATTTCTTAGTGGGCAATGCACTTTATTCTCTTGGTCAGTACAAGGACGCCTGGATGTCGTATCAGAAGGCACTTGAGGCAGGAGAAGAGAACGCTCAGGCGTGGGAGGGTATTCTTCCACAGGTAAAGAAATATTCTTCTGGCCTGCCATCTTTCTGCGCGGAGGTCGCACTCTTCTCTAATGCGCAAGTAGATTAGACAATTCCATATTATCATAGTAACATGTTCTACTATCTGGTTTTGTAATTGGTGATCAGCAACTTGAGTAGTTTATTCCTCCCCGACTTCTGAAAGTTGGTGATAATGATACTGTTAAATGTCAAGTTTCATTTTTATCTTCCCTTGGTGAGTTTTAGTGGAATTGTGGAGTTCCTGTAGTATTTCTGAATGATGCCATCTCTGCCTTTGCCAGGTACATGTCAACCTAGGAATTGCCCTCGAGGGGGAGGGTATGCTGATGTGTGCCTGTGATCATTATCGAGAGGCAGCTATACTCAACCCTCGTCACTATCGTGCGTTGAAACTGTTGGGAAGTGCCCTGTTTGGATTGGGTGAATACCGAGCAGCTCAAAAATGTCTTGAAGAAGCATTGGTGTTAGAACCGAATTATCCAGATGCTCATTGTGACCTTGGTTCGGCTCTACATGCTGTACACGAAGATGAGATGGCCATTTCGGAGTACCAAAAGGCTATTGATTTGAAGCCCAACCATGTGGATGCACTCTACAACCTGGGTGGATTATTGAAAGATTCTGAAAGGTTTGAACTCTGAGCATAATCTGGAAATGCAATCAGCAGGCTGCTTTAGGTTCATCGTGAGAACCTGTAATTGTGACACTTTTTTCAACTCGTTAGGACCTACTTGATGCAGGTACAAGAGGGCTGCTGAAATGTATGCAAATGTGCTTCAGCTAAGGCCCCGTGACTGGAGAGCGCAGCTGAACCGCGCAGTCTGCTTGTTGGGAGATGGAGAGCAAGAGGAGGCTAAGAAGGCGTTTAAGGAGGCTTTCAGAATGACTAATCGCTTGGATATTTATGATGCCGTCAAGCACTTGAAGCAGAGCGAGAAACGGCCAAAGAATCTAAACGCAGTGGTAGCAAGTGCTGAGCAGAGTGCCACTGGTCGGCGCACCCTTACACATGGTATGCATTCCCTTCATAGCTGATGTTGTCAGGTATTAAAAACTTGGTTTTGCAGCAGAGATGTCAAGTTGTTCCAAGCGGCTCAACAAATTCTCAATCCTGCATTTTCAATACTTGTGAGTCAGTCATAACCAGTTGGAAAAGCTCACGTCGTGGCTTATAACATCCTGGCTGTGTTCTCTTGTTGGATGCATATGTCAGGCTTACGATTCGTGTTCAAGCTTTGCCTCTTGATTTATTGCGGTTCAAATGCATGATCAAGTTCTGTGAACAATATCACTGATTTGTTGTTTTTGACCCTTCGCACCCTCAGATCCGAGCTTTATTCAGGTGGATAGGACCCGATTCAGGCAGGCAAGCAATAACACAACACCACGGGAGTATTTGGGTTGCGCACTCAACATCCGCAAATTTCAGAAACACACAAGACTCAACACTTGTGACATAAATACATTATCAGCGGAGATAGATAAGAGTGGGTATCTTCCTGTAGAGAAAACTGGTGCCCCACCCTCTCAAAATGAAAAAGTGGTTCGCAAGGCTGAGCTGGAGAAAATTTTACCTCGTCTCATCCAAAACCTCAATCCAGAAACCTTTCAGGTCTGCTAATCCTACCCTGGTAAAGTTGTTGACTTATGTACTTGATGTAAAGTAGTGCACTTCTTGATGGGTTATTAATTTCTGTACATTCCAAGGTCTTGCATATTTCAGGATTATGCCTCTTGCAATCTGTTA